>PVLD010001728.1:0-189746 GCA_004027595.1 Dinomys branickii | reverse complement strand
TCCCTACTATCTTATCTATAATTTGGTATTTCCTTTAATGTTTTTGTGTTAACTAATGTGAAGATAACTATGTAATACAACATCCAGTTCTAATTCCCTACTATATTCTGTATAACTTTGTATTTTCTGTATTGTTCATGGCTTTTCTGGTTCATATGTCTCCATTCTTTTGTCTTTAAAATAAAATTAAAAAAAAAAAGAATCTATAGCAGTAGAAAATTCAATTCTACCATGGAAATGTATCTTTAGAAAGTATAATGAAGCATGTAAAATATGTTTGATATTTATTAAACTTTGCATTCAGAGCTATTCTGAAAAAAAAAAAAAAAAAAAAAAGAAGAAGTCCAAGGGTTTACTAGTAATCTGATTTCTTTTTTTTGCAGTGGTAGAGATTGAACTCTGAACCTCACACATGCCAGGCAAGTGTTCCACCATGGAGCTCTATCCCCAAACCATAATTTGATCTTCATATATCATGCATACACCAGTTTAATTGAGAAATTAGTACCCACATACTTTTCTGCCTTATTTCTTAAATAATCAAAAACTTACAACGTTAACGACTGTTGTTCAGGAAGCACTTCTTTAGCAACATGAATGGACTGTCCCATCTCAGGCATCACAGATATCCAAGCCCCTAACTTTTCCCCATTCCCGCAGATTCCTTCCCTCTAGTGTGCTATTGAGAGATTTCAGCCAGATGCTGTCCAGTGCCTCGCAGAGTTTGTTTCACTCATATGCACTAAAAATCATTCTACCACACATTATGCATACACATGTCCTTAACATTCACCCTTATTCTACCTTAGTGCACATGAGTATTGTCAAGGTCATCTGACTGCTAGGCAGTCAAGCTAGGACTAGAATACAAGTGGGTGAGCCCGCTGTGCTTTTCTCTTTACCACTCTGCCTTAGCAGAAAATGCTGTATGAAAAAAATAATGTAAATGAGACAGGTGATAATTGGGTCTTAATTTCAAATTGAGTTAAGTGTCAAGAGTTCACATTATCTGTGAGGATTCCTGGGCATCAAGAACCAAGGACTGAGTTAGGGAGGCAAAGGGGACATCTACTTTCAGGCATCAGCATTTGGGGCCCCAAGAAGATGCAATCTTTTGCAAATTCTACTGGCAAAGTTGTGGTCTGCAGCAAGAGAAAGAGTGCCAGCTCCCCAGGGCAGCATGTTCTCTCACCATGCCACTTACTGTCTAAAACCTAACGTAGCTTCTTCCCAAGGTTAGCACCATGTCACAGTCAGCCAGGCACTTGGAGGCCCGTTGAGGCTTAGGTCTCTGGCTAGTGGAAGCAAGAAGGTCTCTGGCCTTGACAGTGGCCTGTGGTTTTAAGTGGTGAAGAATTCCAAGTCCCTCAGAACTGAGTCACATGTGGAGACTTTGTGTCTGCAGATTTTCACCAGACCTCCTGCCCTATGTACTGACGTCTCCATTAACATTGATTGCTTGGGGTCCTATGAACAGGGCCACATTCTGGGAACTCACCGAGTTCTCCTGGGCTGGGGCTCTGTGCAGGGCCACCTCATTCTAAGGAATCCATTCCACTGGGCCATGTCAAGATTTCAGCCTCCATCTCACCTGGGAATGTGTGTCTTCCCCCATCTAACAGTCCCTCTGGTGAGACAAGTTGGTTTGCCTGGCTGCTCCGTGGTGTCTTCCCAGCATGAGGCCCTTGGCTTGCATCAGTCCCGGCAGTTTGGCAGCATGTACAGACGTCTCTTTCCGGGGACAATGATCTAGACAATTCAGCCTCCTTCAGGGGACCTGGCCCTTAGAGAATATGTTTTTTTTTTTAAACAAAATGTTTGTTGAAGAGTCTTCCTAGCCCTTCAAATGCTACCATTAGAAATCGAGTAACACTTTGTTGTGGTAGTTATCAAGGACTCGCAGAGTTTAATTTTCAGTTTCAACTTCTGCTGCCCAAAAAGAATCTTTTTGCCATCTGTATCAGGTTAGTTACAAAGCGCTGTTATTATTCTGGGCTACACAATGTTGGCCTGACCTACCCAAACACAAGAAATTCTGCTGATTGATTTAGTTACTCGGTTCTTAGAAACGACTCCAGTTGTACAGCTGTTTCTGATTAGTCAATGTACTGCTGGAGTTATATACAAATAATTTTATAATGAACTCAGCAACTCCAAGGACATGAGAAGTGGAATCCAGTCTCACCTCCCAGAAAAATAAGCAGGATCCATGAGGACAGGGGCTTTCAACCACAGCCCAGGACTAAATTCCTATCTGCTGTGATTCACTTTTTCCTGTATGTAATTCAACAGAACTTATAACTAATGCTCTCAAAGAACCTTTGTGTTCAGACTTCTGGATTTAAGAAGGAAACCCAATTAGCTCTGCAGGCTTAGTCCTAAAATTTCCCATCTTTGTATTTTGTAAGTTTCTGTTTTTCCCATTAAAACATTTATATTTCCTGAGACAACATCTTAAGTATTATACTTTTGGAAGGGAAACTGGGATTGAAAGGCCTGTATTTACTTTATTATAAATAGAAATCAAGTGTTTTTTTCATTTCAGTACAGAACAATTAAGCTCTGTGAGCTTAGACACACATTCTTCTTTTCTAGAAGAACAATCACACGCACACTAGAAAAACTAAGAAGAGGGCCAGGCATGAATAATTCAAATGAGTGAATTTTTTAAAAAGTGGAGATAGTGACAAGTGTTCCCTAAAGAAATCATTTAAAACAAAACAGGAAAAAGTGATTAGAAAGTTTATGCTTCTAAATGAATTATGCTGGCGAGGATGTGGGGAAACAGGTATTTTCAAATACTGTTAGTGAGACTGTGAATTACTACAGCTTTCGGAAAGTAGCACCGCTTTGGGGACTCTGATAGACATGAGAGCTTCTGTGTGTTAGCATTCCTCCCCCCACCCCCGCCCACAAATGCCTGTTCTACTGGAGTAGGAAAAAAACTTGAAACCACATGAATGGTTAAATAACTTATGGCATATTAAGTGTCCGTGACATTAGTAAGGTTTTTTTAATTTGGAGAGAAGGTTTACGATGCATTATTATACTATAGCCTAAAGCTAGGAGCGTACCTTCAACTCCCAGAATCACAAAAGGGGAAAAAAATGGTAACTTAGTGTGTAGAAATTTTTAATACTAGAATACTATGTGCATAATACATTTACAAATAGCTGCATATGCAAAGAAAATGATGGGACTGATAATACTGTCATACAGCATAAGAATTTCTGGAATACGGGAGAAAAAATAGTAACTTTTTCAAACCAGACGTGATGATGTATGCCTATAACCCCAGTGTTTGGAAGGCTGAAGCAGGACAATTGCCACAAGTTCAATGCCAGCCTGGCCTACACTGTGAATCTAAGGCTAGCCTGAACTACATAGTGAGACACTGTTTTAAAAAAGACAGCTGGGCGTAGTGGCACATGCCTGTGATCCCAGCACTTGGAAGGCTGAGGCAGGAAGACCGCTGTGATTTCCAGGCCAACCTGGGCAAAACAAAGTTCAAGGGCAGCCTGAACTATGTAGCAAGACTTTGTCTCAAAAAAAAAGACAAACAAATTAACTTTTTCTTTATATATTTCTACCACTCCATCTTTTTATAGCAACCACATAATACTATTATAATCTGAATAAATTAAAAACTAAATGTAATTTTTTTAAGGCGGTAGAATCACATTGTCTTAGTTATTTTTCTTGTCGCTGAGGCAAAATATCCAACGTTCAAAGTGAAAGGAGGAAAAGTTTAATTGGCTCGCAGTTTGTAGACGTTGCTGTTCACAGTTGGCTGGCTCTAAGGCAGGCTGGCACACAGAGGGCATTGCAGAGCAGGCAGACAGGCAGCAAGCAGCAAGCAACAAGCCACCACAGCATCCCTCTTTCTTTACACTTCTGTTCCTTAGGGTGAGTAGCACTCACACTCAGGCAGGCCTTCCCATAGCAACTCCCAGAACTATGCGGAAACCCATCAGTGGACTAATTGACTAATCACAAACCTTTGATCTCAGCATCACACACTCTAGATCCAGCCACCTTTGAAAAGCCCCACCAATGACCCCATGAGGCTTTGGGGTTACATCTAGATACAAACCATAATATTCATTTTCAGCAAAAACAAGGAGGCACAGACTATGAATTACAAATACTGAACACTTAACCTGATGCTTCATAAAAACTTCCTCCAAGCTGCAAGGGACATATTTTACCATGGGAAATTGGAGATGATATCTGAGAATTCTGTATAGAAATGAATTTTACAGTTAAAATACCATAAATGCATCCTCGTTATTCTTTAACCAAATGAGATATTTTTTCTTTTACTCCTAGTTCCTCATGAAAAAGAGAAGATTAAGGGATGAGGGGTTATGATGTCTAAATAATGAAATCATATAAAATACTACTAGCCCTGAAATCATATAAAATATTACTGAAACCCAGCCTCAATTTTAACAACTCAAATTTTGTATTTGTCTCAAACAACAGGTGAGGCTTTAAAAAAAAGTGGTTAAGCCAGGGAAAGAACAGTGTGAAAATGTACTCAGAAAACCCAAGATTACTGAAGCTGACATTCTAGGTTCTTTTTAAAACTATGCATGGTAGCCAACCTCTGGCTCTAATGGACAAGCACAGGCCTTGCTGAAAGTGAACTGCTTACTGCTTTTCCAAAAAAAAGTATTCTTTGCCTTCTTCTAGGCTCTCAAATCTAGTATCTCAGTACCATCTGAATGCTTATCCTACTGCCCCTCAGAGGCCTGTCTTCTGACACTAGGAAAGAAGACTGTCTTGGTCAACTCCCCCCTCCATCCATCCCATAGTCCTTCCTGGAAGTCCCAGCATGCCTCTTTGCTGCATATGGGGTGTGGGTCTGTTTATGAGCAGTCCAGTTTCATGCTCTTGTGTCCCAGGGCAATCTGTCCCCATTACTTAACTATCCATCCTCGTAACACAAGACTACTATGGTCAAGATGCTGATGTCACTATTGATACACTAGAAAATAAGTGGCTAGGGTACTTATTTTCTCAAGATCTTTAGGGTCTGATGTAATAGTTCCATTTCAGAATCCACTCTGCTGGAAGAGGGGAGTCTTGGGGTATTTTGAACATTATTTGACATTTCAACATTGCATAGCTCTAAGATATGATCTGATTTCTCTCTTGGACTCTCCCGAGTCTAACTTCTTCAGTCAATATTCATGATCTCTTGCATATGCCAAGACAAAAATGTTTGGGAAGTTTCAGGAATGGGCTAAGGTCATTTAACATCAAGTAACTGAAAAGCAAGAAACTCAACCAACTGCCCACTTGGGTTTAACTAGTACCAACTAATGAATGACAACATTTATTTAGTCATTAAATAAATGGCTGGTTGTTTGGCTCTCAGAATTAACGGATAAACTGATGGTCACTGAATTGGCAGTGTCTAATGGGTGCCCACACAACCAATAGCTGATGAGCTAAGCACATCCCTACATAAGAATGCTACAGAGTTGTTTAAAATAATATTTAGGATAGGAGCTGGGATGTAGCTCAGTAGTACAGCGTATGCTTAGCATGCACAAACTCCTGAGTTCAACCCCCAGCACCAAAATAATAACAACAACAATGATAATAATAACATGGTAGCAGTATGTCCAGGAAAGCAAGCAAAATACATTTTCTATATAGCACAACTTCAACTATGTGAGAACAGAGGGTAGGCTGGAGGAGGGAGAACAGGAATCTAATCAAACTGTGTTTAGCTGTTATAGGCTTATAAGGCTTATACATTATACATATTTAAAGTCATCAAGTTTTGCTTATAAGAGAACATGTAAGTAAATGTAAACATACATATAATTTTAAAGGAGCATGTATTGTTGATGTGAAAAAAATATAAAAGATACACAAACTATTACTTTTAGCTATAACTGCCTTCATGGGTCCAGAAATCTATTTAGCTCTAAATTTTCCATTTCATTCACTATTTCCTTCCTGCTGCAGACCCCTTTCCTGGTAGAACTGCTTATCCCCCACATACAAAGGAGCCTGTGGTAGCAGTGGGAGGCTGTTCAACTTCAATTTTGCTTAAACTTTTTTCTCTGGATATGCAACCTCTTCTCAACCAAGACAAAGGGTGCAAAACCCATGGACAGACAAGGCTCAGTCCTCATCCCTGTAAAAGTGAACCAGATACAGGTATTAGTCTAGGAAACATGAATTAGTAGGTTGCATAATAGTGACTTTCGGGGCTGGGGATATAGCTCAGTGGAATAAGCGCTTGCCTAGCAAGCACAGGGTCCTGAGTTGCGATCCCCAGTACCGCAAAAAAAAAAAAAAAACAAATAGTGACTTTCACCTTTCCTATAGTACCACAAAATCCTATTCTTTTATTAGTAGAACCACTGTTAGTAAGCCTAATTATATGAAGAAAGATGTTACATTACATTGTACATATCAATCGTGGAGAAAGATCATTCTTAGGATGACATTTGCTTCTTAGCACCTTCAGAAACCAGATACCCTTCTCCAAAACGAAGATCTATTTTGCCTCCATGAAAAGTTCACTCACCTCAACTCTTACAGAGAGGCAAGAATTAAATCACCATTCAACAACCTACTATTCTGAGGAGGGTATAAAAGTGATTGTCTTATAACAGCCCACAATCTACTGAGGGAAAAGAGTGAGGTGTGATCCAATGCAGGACGGTGGATTCCAAGTCACAGGTGATACCCAAGCCAGCAGCAATGGAAACTGAGAGAGGGGAACTGGTAAAGGGAGAAGAGAGCATTTCAGCTCTTCTTAAGCAGTCAGTGCTTACCCTGTGAACCACGTTCACCAACACTACTAAAGTGGTGGTATTTATAGGCAATGGGGTATTATGTGAGCTATGTTCTTTATTGAATACGAGCAAAGTCTATTATTTTTAGTTATTTAGCAAATATTTGTGACCGCTCTGAGGATCCTACAAAATTCAGCATACAGATGGGTAGAGGGTGCAGTGTGGAGGGAGGCACACAGATGAGAAGGGCAAAGCGGTCTGGCTGGAGCCAGTGCGCACAAAGCTGTGGTGAAATAAATAACGCTGGTGATGAAACTAAGGGTTAAAAGTGCGGTGTTCGGAACCAGAATGCCTCAGATTTGAGTCGTGGCCCTGTGACTGTGTATACTTGGGCGGGGTACCCAGCCCCTCTCAGGCTTAGGCTCCACACCTATAAAACACCTGTGAACTTCTGCAATACTTCAGGTTTCTCTTCTGAAGCAGCTCTGCATACAGATAAGTACACTGGGTTATGCTAATGCCATGGTTCTCAGGTTCTCAATAACTTACTGACACTCCTCTTTGCCATACGTTCTCCTCACAGGAAGCGTGAAATCTGACTTGCTCTTCATAATTTGGGCATCCCCAACTTCAATGATAAAGTTCACTAACTCTTCTTCCGTTGTGTTCTTACAGGTATTTCTTCAAACCAGCCAGTGAGCCACAAACACCCCAGCATAGTTGGAGGGCTCATAATCCCTAGTAGGTGGGGCCTACAGCCCCTTTCCAGCAGAAGGTAGATATACAAAGACAGAGACCTCCACTCCCTCGGCATCCTGTAAAGAGTTATGGGGATATGTGTCTTTCAGGGGGAAATGAGGCAGGAAGGCAGGGTGTGGCTGAAACTAGCTGAGAAAGTATGTGAGAAAACCCTGGACACACGTGCAGAACCCCCATGAAGGCCCTGGACAAGAACTTCTCGTAAGACTCGAGCAGGTTTTTGATAAGATGACCTGGACAGCAACACCAGAGTGGGAATTATAAAAAAAAAGCCTGTCTCCATCAACTGTTACCATGTTTCTTCAAGGCAGCCTACCCTATGCTAAAAGGGGCTTTGTGTTTTGTTTCTCTTTTGCCTGCTTTTATTTGCCCAAACTCACTCTGCCGAGTCTGTTTTTTCCCTACCTTTAATAAATGTGAAACTTTGCCATTGTTTTTTTAAAAAAAGGCCCCTGACTCCTGGCCATAAGAAACAGGGGTGACTTGGTTACCTGTTGGGCTCAGACACTATACCCGGGAGCAAAGCAGCTTGCCCTGGGACAGGCAGTCTCATCCATTGGTCATCCACCCCTACACAGGTGCCGGCCACTTGTGTGACTGTTGCGAGGTATTAACCTGGTATTTCTTGGCGCTAAAAGCCAGGAAAGCAACCCAGCCTGTCTTTGCCTCCCTGTCCTTAGTCTGTGCTGATAACCCCAGCAGAGCAGGCTGCACAGGCTAAGCACATCCTCAGCTGCAGGGCCCCAGCACTACACTCCTGTGAGTCTTCTCCTTGGGGCTACAAGAGATGACTGATGGGAACCGTCGGATAAACTGGACAGCTCAGGATGGATTTATATATTTTAAAAAGCAGTTCCTAGGTTGAGGCCCTTTTTACCAATAGTCTTTTACATACAAACACTGACAATATTAATAACAGTAATATCCCAAATTATCAATCAGTAGCAGAGCTGGAGACAATCTGTCAAGTGATCACACACATGACTACATCCAAGCCTCCTTACAATTCTTTGAGGTAGAGGGTGCGTTCGTTTTAAAAGGCAGAAAAATAAAGGCCCTGTAAGAGAGTACTGGGATAGGTGCTGGGCTCTGGGTTTGATCTCCAGCACTGTGTGTGTGTGTGTGTGTGTGTGTGTGTGTGTGTGTGTCTCAACTCGAGTATGGGGCCTGTGCTGTAACCACAAGGCAATCCTGCACTCAGCAGCACCCAGGGCTCTCCAAAACTAGATTCCTGGGCTTTGCCCCACACTTCCAGAATAAGCATTGCTAAGTTTCTATTCACATCCATGGCTGAAGACCTGCACACTTTAATACTAGCTTATGTGTGCTAAGCAGATGATCTAACTTAACTAACTGAAGGCACCCAGGGGTTTTGGTAAGCCCAGAGTCTCTACTATTCAAAAGTATACAAGAGACAGTTAATTATTTCAACCTGACCATAATACGTACGGGGTGCAAAGAAGTACAAATGTCAGCGCTGAGCAACGTAAGGAGGCGAGTGCGTGAGTCCTCCCACACCCCAGGGAAGGGAAGCCTCAAGGGTCCTCCACTGGAGCAGAGACAGCGGACACCATCTAAATGCACCCATTAATCTTCTTGTGCTTGACACAGAGCAAACAATAAATATTTGTTGCATGGACAAACCAACGATGGGCTGACTCCCTCAAGCTGGAAGTAATTTCACTATCCTCAAAATTCCGTGTATGTGGTCTGCACCTTGTTTCCCTTATTCACCACACTGTCTTGCATTCCTGCTGTCTGAAACTGTGTCTCATCTCTACCAGAAGGTAGGCATGCAGGAGCAGACTCCATCTCTCTCTGATAGGCCTTCCTGCTGCCCCTAGCACAGAGCACCAAGGTTCAGTGAGTATCTGGCTTGATCACAACTTCCGCCTAATTCACATCTGTGGGTCCCAGCTAGTCACAGGCATAAACGAGCCCACCAAACTTTTGAGAACCACGGCCCAATTGTGTATTGCTGGGAAACAGCAGCAGGGAGACCTCTGGGGGGAAGTCATTAGGAATCTGGTTGACCACATTAGAGGACAGCCTCAGGAACAGCTCTGCGAGGTAGAGCTCCAGATGCTTGGAAATGAAGAAGTTACAGTAACAAATTTAAAAAGCGCTTTTATTTAGTTTTGTTCTCCCAGTTAGGTTGTGGAAGCCACATGTTCCAAAAATTACAACCATAGTTAGGAACACCTTACAATACCAAAGACAGTAACAGAGACCCAATAACAAATACTATCCACTAATAAGACTCACAGCTGGCCAGAGGGCCAGAGACGGTTAACTTAAAAGACGAGCGATACTCTTCCCTTCACCACCAACCCCCTTTCAGATCCTTGCTCTTGGGCTTGGTGCCACACACTGCACAGTGTCTGGGTGGCACTCACGTCAAGCTGCTTTCTGCTGCTTCATACCCCAGTGTCCCCCTGGAGCCTCACACCCTGTGACAAAGGAAGCTCAGACATTACCCAGTGCAGTAAGCAAGGCTCAGCTTGCACGACCTGCTTGAAGGCACCAGAGAGTGGCCAAACATGCAGCAGACCTTACTTGTGAACGAACAAATGAAGAAGGCAAGAATCCCTCCTACCAGAAATAAACTCATTCTCTTCATCCCAGAATTTCATCTTACCTTGTTTTCAAATCTATTCAATGTACATCACACGATGTAAAGAGTTCATGGGTTTCTCAAGAGAAAAGTTGTGGCAGGCGCTGGGTAGGTTCCCCAGAGAAGACAAGGCTAAGAGGCGTTTTAAGGTCGTCCACAAAGCCTTCTTCTCTGCCTGCTGCAGTAAGAGGCTGGCACTGGTGCTCGGGGATTTGTAGAATGTCACACCTCCAAGTTCCAGACAAACTCAACCTTGTGGAGACACAGGCAGGCAAGTAACCAGTGCAAGAAGATACAGTGGAGAGCAGTGCTGTGAGCACTGTAAGAGACATCAGGATGCAGAATGCTGACAGTGTGTGCAGGGGTTTCTCACTTTAAGAAGTCAAAAGGCAATTTACAAACTAAAATAGAAAATTTCTTGGACTTACTTTGTCCATTATAGAACTGGGCATTTTTGAGGTGGCAAAATCTACCAATGACACAAAATGAAGCTATAGTATTGTTTGAAACTGCTTTGGAAAACTGGTGCGGGGCGCGGGGCACTAAACAGCTACATGGGGTGTGAATCTGTCCCCGGTCTTGCAGCTGCCCTGCAGCCGGAACCTGGAGTCTGAAGGGTAAGGGCAGGCAGCCGGGGGTTGTGGGTGGGTGAGAAGACTACGGTGAGGCAGAACTGAAGGCTTTCAGAAAAGGAGACCAAGTCCGCTCACTCGCAGGTACAACCTGAGAGGCTCCCCACAGAACTGAGATAAGGCCGGAGCCCCGAGTCCCCGGGGAATAAGCAGGACAGGAAGACCTCGCGAGGCTGGGCTCCTCGCTCAGACGCAGCCTTTGTTAATTTCCGAATTCAAAGTCTATCTAGCCACAGATGGAGGATCTGGGTCATTTCCACTGGGTCAAGTGGCTTCGTTTACACTCAGAACTTTTTCAACAGTTCTTTTAAAAGAAAAGTATGAGAATTGAAAAAGGAAAAGGGAGTGAGACCAAAACGAAGCTGCGTGGAGACCCAGAGGCCCCTGCAGGAAAAAGCGCCGGTGGGGACCTGCCGTGCCTCCACGGCTGCGCGGTCTAGCGCGCGCGTCTACGCGGGCCACATCGGGCTGTCGGGTCGTCCAGAGAGGCTCCCTCGGAAGCCCAGGGGCGGGAAGGGCGCGCTTCCCTCTGCTGGGGAGGCGCGGCCGCGCCCAAGCAGGATCTGGCCCCCGGGGTGTCCAGAAGCTCCCCACCGCCCAGGTCGGGTGTGGCTGTGGCCCCCGCGCATCGTCCCGTCCCGCTGCGCCTGCGTCCGATCCCGGCCCTTCCTCCCGGTCCTCGTGAGCGGCCGGGGCGCGCGGGCCGCTGGGCCGGGACCGCGCCCCTCCCGAGCCGGGGGACGCGGCCTCGCGCCCCCGGGCCCCCATCGGACCCGCCGTCGTGCCCGCCGCTCCCCGCGTCCCCCGTCCGGGACCAGGACCGGGTCGCGTCCCCCGGCGGCCGCGGCGGCGCGTCCTTACCGCGCGACGGCTCCGGGCGGCTCCTCGGGCCCGCGGCGCGCCGAGCATGTTTCCCAGAAACTTCTCCGGGTCCGCAGGGCTGAGCCGGGCGGGCAGGAACCGCGCTCGGCGCCGGAGGCTACGACCATCCGGGAACTTGGCCGGGACGGGAACCCTCCTCCCCTCGGCCCGCGCCCCCCCGCCGCGGACGCCTGGCCCGCGCCCTCCGCGCGCGCCGCGAGCTCCGCGCCCCCGCCGGCCGGGCCGCGGCGACTCGGGCCGCGGGGCAGCCGGGCGCGCGCTCCCCTTGTCCTCCTGGGGCCGGGGCCAGCGCTGACAGAAGCCGCACCTAGAAGAGGTGTCTGATCAAGGCGCCCCGCGGCTGCTGGAGTCCCCTTCTCCCTCCCGGAAGGGAAGCCTTTCCTATCGCCTCCCTCTCTGCTGTCAAACGAGAGGGTCCCACTTTGAGACCCCTTAAATTCGAGTGACTTTTAAAAACGCGTTTATAAGTGGAGTGGAACCGCAGAGGCCCAAAGTCTCACGCATCTCACTGCTCACCCACGATGTGGGGACCACGGGCCACCGCCGCTGCCGCGCCTCTGGAAAGAGGCCTTTCCAAACTCCCGTCAGCTGGGATTCTTACAGTAGTTTTGCTTTTGCAGCAAGTGGGGATGGATTTATCCCCAGCCACCCACATCCTAAATCCGATAAGATCAACAGCAGACTTTTGGACAAAGCACAGGCTCAGCTCTCACCAGCTCTGAAGTCACAACCTCCAAGTCTCCAAGAGAAGTTAGCACTGTGACCGCAGGTATCAGAACGTGTGCTTGAAAGGACAAGTCGTGGTCAGAATGGTAACCATTGATCCGTAATGTTAGAGGCTGTTCACCTCTGTGAATAGGCACAGACAAGGTGGGAACCGCTGTACCCCAGAATAGGTGTTCCATGCCGAGGAGCCCTGGATTTGAGGCACGCTCTGCACCTGCACCGTTCTCACGGTACCCTGTCGTTGTATGTGTTTGGGCACATAGAACAACTCCTTTAGGAAAGATATTTAGTGACATGGGTCAGCGCTTCCTATTCGCAATTTTTTGTCCCTAAATGTACTTATCTTTTTAAGGTTCTTTACAAACTTCCCTTTTGTTAAAAAACAATTCCTGTGGTACTGTAAACATGTCCTGTTTCATATAAAATGCAGACAGTGGTTTCATATATAAATATATGATTCCAGACTTTAAAATATATCAGTAGCACTAATGGTGTAGTGCTAAATTTAAACCAAGAACTACTTGGTTTCCTCAATAGCCCTCTAAGCCTCAGTTGTTGCTTGGGGAAAGTCAGGATATCGAGTTCCTACCTGGGACTGTTGTGAGGATTCAGAGGGATTATCTCTCTGAAGATGAGCAGCATATTTGTTGGGGTAAGAATGCTCTTGAGTTCATGTCTATTGGGAATCTGGTAAATTTAGCATTAATCTACATAAAAGAAACTTAAGAAGGCACGTGGTTTGAATGTCCCCACCAAATCTCATGTTGAAATTTAATTTCCTTTATGAGGTCCTAAGAGGTGGGACATTTAAGAGGTGACTAGGTCATTAATAGGTTAATTCATCTGAGAGTTAATGAATTAGGGATGGTTTAGTGGGTTATTGTGAGAGTGGACCTGTTAAAAAAGCTTATGTTGGCAGATTCACCATGTGATGCCAAGACTCAGCAGGATGGCCCTTACCTGACACAGCCTCTTTCCTTGATTTTCAACATCTCAGCCTCCAGAACTGTGACCTCAGCAAACCTTTACTCTTTATAAATTATCCAGTCTATGGTTTACACTTACAGCAACATAAAACAGACTAATACGGAAGGTAAAATATGCATTCCTCTTCATTTCACCATTGGAAGCCAAAAATAAATGGTGTTCTGAATTGCCCACTGTTTTAATCCCTCCTAAGGCCAGTGATTAGTTGTGCACAGTGCCTCAGGCTCATCTCCCTTCAAACCCTAACATTTCTCTTAATAAGGCTAAACCCAAATAGAATTTTATCAATGATAATTTTTTGGTTTTATTTTTTATTGGTACCAGGAATCAAACTCAGGACCCTGTGCTTGCCAGGCAGGTGCTTGTGCTGCTGAGCTATATCCCAAGCCCAATTTTTTTATTTTAATATGTGGTCTGTGGTCATTCAGGAAGTTAATGTAAGGGGAAGGTGGATGAAATGCATATGAAAACATTTGTATGGGTTTTTTCCTTTCAACTTAATTTTAAGTTTGAAATTATTTCAAATTGAAAAGTTTAAAAAATTATAGATGGAAACTATCAGAGCTTGAAACTCTAAAACAAATCCTTTGTTCCTTTCTATGATGCTAAATTATAGCTTAAAATAAAGGTGTTGAATATACTAGCAGGCAGAGATCTTAATGCTAAACCTTTGCAGCCCTGTACATTTTGATATGAATGAAGTAATAAAGAAAAAATGCTTGAAGCTAGGCCACCAAATGTTACAGTGATTTTGGTAAAGAGAGAGGAAGGAAGGAAGGAAATAGAAGGATGTTGAGACTGGCAAAACTAAGATACATTTTTCAAAGCACAATATTGTTAAATACAGATGGCCTTAGCATGGCTTACTATGTGTTGACTTCTAATTTTTGACTTTGCAGTGGTGTGGCTAGCAATGTATGATACAATACTCTTATGACTGGACAATAACTGGGAATCCCAAAAGCATGTCAGAATTCATACTCTGCAGTGTACTGTGTTGCTAAGCTCTGGGGTCTGGTAGGTGGGCTAGGAGCTCTAAATGCATTTGAAACTTAAGATGTGTTTAACTTATACCAAGTTAATCAGGCCATGAGCCCTTTGTAAATCAAGGACCATCTGTATATACATTTGCCTTCCAACCCATAACTACTCATTCTGACCCTGCACTTAGTTTACTGGGACTTCAGAACTCCCCTCTTATAACAATGACTTGTTCAGAGTCATTTCTGCCTCCTCATAGAATTCTCACAGCAACCTTGTGAAATAGGCATTTGTCTCTTTACACTTGAGCAAGCTTTGCCTCAGAGAGTGCAGATAACCTAACCCCAAATCACTCCACCTCTAAATGTCTACATCCAGATTATTATGAGGCTCATTCCCTTGCTCAACAATCATGCCATACTGTCTCTTGGCTTTACTTCCTATGTTTGTTCCATCCTGAGCTTCTGCTGGTGTGAATGACATGAACTGACTAATATGCAGGTTTCTTGATGCCAAAAAACAAAAGAAGAAAATGCCATTATTTACCTTTGTACAGAATTGTTGGTGATCAGGCAGATCTGGTTGAAGGCTCTGTGTCCACTTGGGCTTTCTTCAGAGCTAATGCAGAGAGGAAATGGAGTGTTGCATGAGACCAGAGCACCACACCAGGCAGGGGCCTGCTGTGCAGTCAGGATGTGTAGGGAGGAAAGTGTCCACAGGCTGCTCTGCACTTAGTGACGCTCAGCATGTATTTAATCAGAACTAAAGGGACTGAGCTCTTGAGAACTGAATATCTTATGTGTTTATACCATATCTGATTCCAAAAACATTTTAAGACAGTAAGAATATGGTAAAACCTAAACTTTATTGTGGAATAGCAAATTTAGTAAATATTTTCACTCTCTACTGTCTTCTTTCCTAACTGAAAATGTCTTCTCATTCCCAACACTTCCTATATTCATAAGCACAAAATCTAGAAAGTAAAAGTTGCCTGTAATCCCGTTCTCCAGAGAATCACTATCAACACTAGGATACATACTCTTCTACGTGTTGTTTTTTTGTATGAATTCTTTTTTTAAAAAGTCAACAAATATTTAATGAAAGCGAGGTAAATCGGATCAGCCAGCATGTTCTGTAATGCACTGTGTTAGTTTTCTGTTGCTGTGTAATAAATTACCATAAATCTACACATTCAAATCTACATACTTGTGCAGTGTTGGTGGTACAGTGGTGAGCGTAGCTGCCTTCCAAATCTACACGCTCATACTTACTATTTCAGGACTCTGTACAAGTCTGAACATGGTATTTTGGGGCTTTCTGTTCAAGATACGACATGCCAGGGTGTTCTCCACTACAGGCAAGGTGGGGGGCAGAGTCCACTCACAACATCATTCAGGTCACTGGCAGCATTGACTTTCTTTTAGTGTGGGACTCAAGGTACCTGGTATTTTGCTGACTATTAGCCAGGAGGCTACTCTATCCTCTGAGCAGCCACTACATTCCTGACTGCATGGTTTTTCTCCCTCTTCAAAGCCAGCAGTGGAGAATCTAGTCATACTCAATCCCTTTCATACTTCTAGCCTCTTTTACCAAGAGAAGCCTGATCCCTTATAAGACCTCAGCTGATGACCTTAACCCCACTGAAGATAATCTCCCTATCTTAATCCTAATGACGTCATCCTTTCATGGCAGCATGTAGGTTAGGACTTGGCTGAATAACCAGGAGAAAGTGTGTGTACATTAAGGGATGAGGATCTTACTATTCTACCCTCCAGATATCAAAGATTATTTTCCCATTTCCCTAAGTGTAAATCTTCCTTCTTTATTTTTAAGAGTAACATAGTCTTCACTGTATGGTGTACCATAATTCAGCCAAATTGCAAGCAGTGGATATTTATGATACTTTCAATGATTTGCCTTTTTTAAACACACAATAAACACTCATGCTCCTGAATGCTCGCTCATGTGCATATATACTTCTGAAACCAGCATTCTGATTCATAGAAGTTAGAAACTTCCACTAGCCAAGTAGAACTGTGAGGTGAGAAGGGTTGGTACCTTTTAGTAGATATCACCAAATTGCTCTCTAAAATGTTAGTATCAGTTTATACTTCCAGTGGCTGTCTATAAGAACTAAAATAGCTAATTTTTTTTTGAACCAAGAATTGAACTCAGGAATCAATCTTGCCAGGCAGGTGCCGTGCTGCTGAGCTATATCCCCATCCCTAAATAGCTAATTCTTATAAACAAATTCCCTTTTATAGACTGTTTCATCTGGAAGCCATATATACACTGCTTAGGTGCATTGATCTCAGATTGACTGGCAAATAATTTTAGCTCTTTGATTTACAGAATGTGTGACCTGGTTCTGCATCTCCGAAACTGTGATACTAGTGGTAGCTTTTGTATTAGTTTTTCCATTGCTCTGTAACAAATTACTCTAAAATGTAATGGCTAAAAATACAGACGTTTATTATCTCATAGCTTCTGTGGGTTAGGAATTATTCGTTTAGTTGAGTGTTTTGCTTCATGGTCTCTCACTTGGCTGCAATCAAAGTGTAGTCTTCTCACAATGTGGCCACAGGAGGACAACCCCCTTTCTAGTTCACTCGCATGGCTGTTGGCTGAAGACCTGCATGCCTTGCCACACGGGCATCTCCAGGGGGCAGCTCACAACATGGCAACTGTTTTCCCTCAGAATAAGTGAGCAAGAGGGGGCACCCACCATGGAAGCCACTCTCTTTTTGTAACCTAGTCTTCTGTTTATTTATTTATTTTTGAGGTAAGGTTTCACTCTCTAGCCCAGGCTGGCCTCAAACTCATGGCAATCCTCCTGCCTCAGCCTCCTGAGTGCTGGGATTACAGGCACGTGCCACCACACCTGGCTGTAACCTAATCTTGAAAGTGACATCCTATCATTGTGCCATATTCTACTTGCTAGAAGAAGTTGGCAAATCCAGCCCCCACTGAAAATAAGCCTATTATCTAAGGGTGTCAGTATTAGCAGGCACTGGTCACTGGGATCATTTTAGAGGCTCCTCCTGGAAGTGTTCGGTGAAAGTGAGTTCCTGCAGTAAAACAGTACACAGTGTCGAATTTTAATAAGCACTCGTGAAAGGTTTATTGTTAGCAGTAATAGTTACTGTTGTTACCATTATCTTTGTCATCTGTTATATTCGTTTCCCTGTTTGACTCAGTATCACATTAAGAACCAAAGAACACATTTAAAATAAAGATACTGTTTACACTATGTAGGAGACACTTTCTAGGAGGAAACAGAAACCTGCCAAATGAGGTAATATAGGAAAGTTTAAAAGGGGAATTGCTTACAAAGGTTCTTAGGAGAAGGAACTAGGGATGGGACCATGCTCCAGAACCAGATCAGCAGGGTAGTAGTGACCATGACTACCACTAGGTGTGGGAGAAGCAATTAATCAGGACTGGGAGAGGGGATCTAGGAGGGGCTTCTGGCAGAAGTTGTGACTTTTTTTTCTCTGAGATGGGGTCTTGTCATGTAGTTCAGACTGGCCTTGAACTTGCTGTGTAGCCTAGGCTAGCCTCAGACTCACAGTGATCATCCTGGCTCAGCCTCCCAAGTGCTGGGGTTATAGATGTGCACCACCACTCTGGCTAGGAGTTGTGACCTCTAGCAGAAGAATAATGTCAGACCACAGTGACCCAGCAGGGTAAAGGGTGGAGCAGGGTGGAGAATGGTGACTGTGGACTTGATGGGTGGGTGGAAAATGTACAGCATGGGCAGTCACAGCTGTTCACTAGTGGGACATTTCCTGCAAGGTGATACCATGTGTCTTCAAATGAAAGGGAATTGAAAAGCAGTTAATCCTCGCTTTCCAAGGCAGGGCTCAGGGAGGGGCCACCAGAGGACATACTTTCAGATGCACTGATCTAGCTCTTGGTTCACGAGACCGGCAGGGGACTTTGCATTTGAAACAGAGAGGAAGGACTAGGATTTTAACTCAAAGCTGGCAGACTAGTCCAATAGGAGTGCCACAAGGAGCTCACGTGAGCTGCAGGTTTGATTTTAACTGGTGGGATATAATGACATGAAAGACACTCATTTTTCTGTGTCTTCTGATTGTACAGCTACCCACGAAGGAACCCAGAGAAGACCTCAGGGCATATCAAAACGACAAGGTTTCCCAAACATCGCCCTCAACTCACCACAGGGATCTGGAAGCTGCACTCTGGGGAGAGAAGGCAGTGCCGTTGCAGGGCCAGGAGAAGTGGGAGTTTAATGCAATGACCAGGAAAGGGGGTGAGCTGAGTAGACTCAAGGAGGGGTCTCTAACAAGCAGTTCTCATGGAAATGTCAGCTAGAGTTTTATTTTGTTGTTAATGCTGGGGATCCAGCCCACTGAGCTACATCCCCAGCCCTGTTTCTTTTCTCTTTTTCTTTTTTGTTTGTTGTTGTTTGTTTGTTGAGACAAGATCTCACCCTGTAGTTCAGACTAGCCTTGGACTCACTATGTAGGCCTAGGCTGGCCTCGATCTTGTGGACAATCCTCTTGCCTCTGTCTCTCATGTGTTGGGATTATAGACATGTACCCCCACACCCAGCTATTGTTTTCTCTTTTGAGACAAATCTTGCTAAATTGCCCAGGCTGATTGTGAATTTATAATCTTCTTGACTCTGCCTTCTGAGTAACTAGGACTGTAGCTGTCCTGGCTTCCCTGTTTCTGAGTAGTTATTTCCACGCTCTGAACCTGTAAAAGTGTAAGTCATTGCGAAGGCCAGGGAAGGTTGACTATGTTTACATTATTTATTTGTTATGGCAATCGAGATTTGTTTTTAAAATGCTTTGTGAAGATGCTATTAAAATATGAATAACCTGAAGACAACTCTTTAAAAGATGAAGAGGGCACTTGCTAAAATATCCCAGGAGTATTTTGAAGAGCTAGGGATGGCAGGAATGCTACAGGATGCAGAAGACACTGTGGGAAGACTGTTGACCAGTGCCGACTTAAATGGACACATCCTCCGGAAGGCCCGTGACATGAATATTAACAGTCCCTCCTGGTGCACACTGAAGAGATAAAAAATTAAACCCATAAATAAAGAAACACAAGGCAGGTTCTTTTTTAAACATTCACACATTTCAATGTAAATATATGCACAGGACTAGCAGCCCTTTTTGTTTTTATTGCAGTTCACAGTGAGGAGGACAGAATGCCCCTTGTCCTGCTTCTTCCTCGCATTAATTTACTTTCCTCATTTTCAGTGATTTTTACTGGCTTCACCAGGTCAGGGAAAACACAAGATGATTGTTCTGGTTCGTTTTTGAGATGTCAGTCAGGTGTGACCTGCGGAGAAATAGGAGGCACTCAGGAA
Organism: Dinomys branickii; assembly: GCA_004027595.1. Taxonomy (NCBI): domain Eukaryota; kingdom Metazoa; phylum Chordata; class Mammalia; order Rodentia; family Dinomyidae; genus Dinomys; species Dinomys branickii. Next base: position 170,054 of record PVLD010001728.1, on the reverse strand, counting down.
AGCAGAGTTTATTATCCTCGCGGCTCCTAGAGACAGGAGGGCCTGTCTGCCATGCAGGGACAGGTGGGAGAACACGGGGGAGGCCAGAAGGCAGGAGGGGCGAGGGGCGGGGAGAGCTAAGCCATAGCCATTATTAGAGTTTCAGCAGGAGAGGCTGGGCAGGGCAGGGTGGGCAGTTTAGGACTGACTCGTCTGCATAGCTTAGAAGGACTCTAAATTATAGGGGTGGCCCGAGGCACTGGGATGACTAAGGCGAGGGAATTGCCTCCCCAGTATATAGGACAGATAGAAAAGGTTTGGTTCATTAACACATCAGAAGCCTGGGCTGGGTGTGTGCTCATGACAGACGCTTGCCTAGCATTTCAGGCCCTGGGTTCCACCCACCCAGCCCACGGACCATAAGACTAATTTTGTCCTGAAAGCACAGAAACATGGGTCTATCAGACCCACATTGATTCTTTAGAATATTTCTATTGGTGAATTATTAATCTTATGAGTTTTATTATACCAAACAATGAATACTTAACAAGAGAACAAAGTGTTGAGTTTTTAATATGTATTGAGTGTTTATAAAGAAGCATCAAAATTTTCAACACTGACTGGTTTTTGGTGTACAAAGTCTAAGAAGGAACATCAGAAATAAATTCCCAAAAAAAAAAAAAAGAAATAAATTCCCATATGAACAAAGAAAATATCAGTAGCACTCTACAAGAAAATCCTTACTTCAGTTATCAGACTAAAGCAGTCTGCACATATGACCACGGCATGTTCCACACACACATCGCTTACACTGATAGCATGTGTGTTTAGCTTTCCTGACCTTTTTGTAGGACATACCTGACGCCTCAGGGGTCTTGCTGTGTTTTCCAGAGGCTCTTATTGTATTATACCATGTGCAGTTAACAGGAGCATAAAACATCAATAATATGTTAAGTTCTTAATGTGTATTGTGTGTTTAGAATAGACACCAACATTTTCACATGAGCAGTGTACTTGCTTACAAAACCTAAAAAATAGCATCAGAGAAAACTTCCTCTGTGAAGTACAGTGAAAATACCAATCGAACTCTACCACAAACATAAGCTTTGGTTCAACCGTCCCGCCCAAGGTGACTACCTTCATCCATGACAACTGCATGTTCCATGCACACGTGTCGCTTACACGGACAGCATGTGTGCTCAGCTTTCCTTTCCTATGTGGCAGTCTTGTCACCTCTCTTCCAGTTTTGTCAGGAGCTTCGCACTACACGGAACAACATGCACTTCGTAGGGAAGTAAGATGTCAATAAAATATCAGCCGTGTAATGAGTGCTTAGAACGGGTATCAACATTTTCACATCAGCCGTTTACTTGTTTACAAAACCTAAAAGGCAACATAAAAATAAAAACCTATGTGAACTGCAGTGTAAACACAAGCAAAAGTTTACCACAGACTTTTGAGTCTTGGCTTCAGCGGTCACACCTGAAGCAGTTTTCACACATGACAACTGTGTGTTCCATACACAAGTACTACTTACACTGATACCATGTATGTTTTGTTTCCCTGTACTTTCTTGTAGGGCGCGGTTGACAGCTGTAAGGAACAGTGTGAGGCAGAGACCAGCCAAGACTACCAGGCTTGTGCACAGGAAACATGCTGTGGAATTTATTGTGCCTGGGTGCAGCGGGCAGGCAGAGAGTGAGAAGGTTATCTGTAGGGAACAAAGGCAAGCAGGGTTTTTTAATAGGGCTGGAAAGAAGGCAAAGGACATGAGGAGGGAAGATCTCAGTGAGAATCAGCGGTCAGAGCTCTCTGGATGTTTTGTGCCTGAGTGAGTGAAGTCCTTGAGGAGCCCAGTGTGAACATTTGGGTGTCTTCAGATGTAGCTCGTGTTCCATCTCACCACTTTCATGACATCCTGTGTTTCCTGAGGGCACCAGTGCTGAGTTTAGAACCAATGCCTCTGTGGGTGGACAGATTGTATACTGGGAGAGATGTCTGAATTGAGCCTTACATTCCTGTATTTCTGAAAAAGAAGAAGAAAAAGGCAGATGGGCACTGTTTCCCCTGACTGCTTCCTGCATGGCACATGGGCTGAGCAGGCAGCTTAGTGAGAAGGAAAACCTTGGGGAACTGTGTTACATCGAGGGGAGGAGAGCGGCAACTGCCAGTTAGTGACTGGATGCGGTCGTGTAAGAACTGTGACAGGCAGGGCCTGAACAAGAGGAGGGGGTTATACAGACCAGTGGCGCTGCTGAGGAGAGGAACCCTGAGGCCCATCCGGAGGATGGGTAAGAGGGACTGGAGAGAAGGAGCAAGTTTATGTCACTGTAGGAGACGGGAGATGGACAGAGGAAGGAGCGGAAGTCAAGGGTGAGAGCCTGGCTGACCTAGAGGCGGAGAGAGGCTGTGTGGAAGAGTGGAAGGGTGTAGTAAACAAGGCATCTTTCAAACACAGGACCGAGTAACGTGTAGCAAGGTGGGGGGTAGAAGATAGAAGGGCGTGTGGGCTGGGCACCACAGGATGGATAGGAAGAACTGTCTGGTTGACACTGTGGAGATCTTATACTAATCTATAAGTGCCGTTTTCTTTTTAGGACAAGGAGAATTGGAGTGTTGGAGAGTTGATGGGGACCAGAAGACTGCGTTGGAGCAGGTGACAGATAACTGGCTCTAATCCTTCAGAGTCTGACTGGGGACAGGGTATTGGAGTTGGGAAGGGTGGGGTGATCTGGCTTTCATGGGATGGCAAGGGATGTCTGACTGAGAGCCAGGGAAGGGGAGGAGGGAGTTTAGGTCCTAGGGTCCAGACCTAGGAAGGTAATGAGGCCTTTAGGCGAGGCCTAAAAAGGAAAGAAGAGAAAGGCTGAACTGACAGAAGAGATCCTGTGAGTTTAGGTAACACTGATCTCATGGGAAGTAAGTCATGTAGTAAGCAGGCGTGGAAAGACCAAAGAACTTACCAGCTAGATGATGATCTGGGTCTTGGCTGTTTACTTGGTTGTTTAGAAGGGTCAGGAATGCAAACACAGCACTCAGCTTTATCATGGCACAAGTACCCCCTTGTGCTGTTGTCAGAATGTCTAATGTTACCTGATTTTAAGAGGACAGCTTGTCTTATTAATATGCTTTTTTAATTTAGGAAAGGGAGAGACCAGTCAAGATACTTTTTTACAGTGAATAGCTGATATTTTGCAGGACATATAGACAGATGAGAAAAGTTCATATTTTTTTATTAAACTTTTCTGCTGGGTATTTAAAACCAAGTTAAATTGAGACGTATGCTAATTAAAATTACTTCTCACTGTCTATCAAGGTCAGGTAAGCCTCTTCAGGAATCACCCTTGGAACCATATACAGAGACTCTCAGCTCCTCTGTGTGTGTCAGCTGCGAAGAGGGGGCATGGTCTTCCTTGACAGACCTTCTTTCTTGATGACATTCCTTAGGCACACTGCACGTCTTTGTTGATCCTATCTTCTAGGGGCCGTCATCCTTCCTGTTTAGGAGGTTGAGTAACTCACCAGAGTTGTGGCTCCTGTAGAAAACGTTCTCTCATGTCCTGGGTCTCTGCTGACCTTGGAGGGCAAGGGCCGAAATATTGGCTTTTCTCTTAGCCCAGTTATCTTTCCTGTTCTGGTCTCTAAACTTTACTTGTTAGACACCCAGAAGAGGAGATTAGTTTTATCAGTTCTTGTTAATAGATGTAAAGCATAAGTGTAAATTGCTTTTTGATAGCTGTCATCCCCTTTTAAAGGCAAACAACTGTTTTAAGCTTTATAATTTAACCTTTTAGGGGGAAGAGCTTTTTTAATCAAGGGGTTTAAAGTTACCTTTTGGTGAGTTGGAGAATAACTGAGAGGCTGAGGAGAAAGAGCTCAGATGCTCCCTGACCTGGGAGAGGTCTGACAGAGAGGGGGGAAGCCAGACAAAGGAGTAAGTGGTCTGGACTGGGTGTGCGTCGGAGTGTCAAGTGGCAGTTGGGAGGGCATATAATTGTAAGAGAAACAGCAGACAAGGCGATCTGAACCTTGTGGCCTGGGCCTGCATTGCCAACAGCAGCAGTGGGCATTCAGAAGATGGCCCTGGATGGGCTCAGGCTGGGTGTGGATCAGTTTGCTTGTGGAGCCAGGCAGCCACAGAGTGGGGGCACCAGAGAGGGAAGGGGCAGCACAGTGCAGGCTGACCAGGGGGTGCCATGGCCTGGGACACAGTGGCAGACATGGCCGGGGGCATGGCCTGCTGTGCTCAGGGTCCTGCAGCCTAGGGTGGGGCAAGGGGTCTGTCATGGTTTGTGTCTAGATGTCCCCTCAAAGCCTTATAGCCTTTTAGGTGAGGCTTTTTGGAGGTAGCTAAATCTAGAATTTGGGACCGAGTCATGGTTCAGTGCTGGATTAAGGGTGGGTGATTGTTGGATTAGGCTTGGCACTACCCTAATCCCAGGAGACTGGATACTGTATGAGACAGAACGAGGTTTGACTCCTCTCCTCTCCCTTTTTGCTCTTGCTGCTTTTGCAGTCTCTCCCCACCATGAACTGCCCTCCTTCCATGTGCCACCCTGCTTTAGACTGAAGTCACCCTGCTGACTATGCACTGAAACCTCTGCAAACTGTGAGCTAAATAAACCTTTCCCCCTTTAACTTTGGGTGTGGGGTATATTGCCTCAGCAAGGAGAAAAGTAACTAAGAGTAACAAGACGAGGAGAAAAGTAACTAGCTGTGGAGCTGATGTTTTCCTTACCCAGGCTGGGCTCTCAGGAGGGCTGGGCTCTCAGGAGGGCTGGGCTCAGGAGCAAGCCTAGACTGCAGGCTGTGTGCACAGGCTCTGGGGTCCTGCTGTGTGTATGGGCACCAGTTGGATCTTGACTTCCATGGCAGCACGTACCTGCTATGCCATGTTGCCAGGGCTGTGAGGGATGGCGAGCGGGCTCTGGGTGGGGAAGGATGGGCACGTTGGGGGCAGGTGTTTGGCACTGGAGTCCTGTGGCCTAGGACCCCCGGCCCAGGACCAGCACACAGACAGGGAAGCTGGCACACGTGGCCCCTGGGTAGGACCCCTGGGGGCACGTCTCAAGGCCAGTGTGGGGGTAGAAGGGAGGTGCATGAGGGAGAGGTCAGGGAGGAATCGGCATGGGAGGAGGCAGAGGGATTGCTGATGAAAGGGAAAGGAGGAAAAAAATTAGGGCTTGTAACTTACCGGTAGAGAAAGAAAAGTCCAGACCTGAAGCTCAACCCTTGACAGAGACTTAAGAAAGGGCTCTGGGAGCATCGTTTTAGGCAACTCTGTGGCCAAAAGAGTTGGTTTTCACTTCCTTGCGGGTGGAAAAATAGAAAAGTGGAGCTTGTCTGCTGCCTGCGCTCCCAGGCTGTCAAGAGCTCGCTCCCCTGGGTACCTCTGGGTACCCTCTGGAGGGCTGCCCCAGCCACGACCCTGCGGTTGCCCTTCAGTTTCACTAGTTCCTCACAATCAGAGGTTTCCATTGGCCATTGTGTCAATGCGGATTCACTGGGGTCCTGGAGAAATCCCGTTGTGAGAGTGGCAGCTGCCCTAAAGGCAATTACTAGTTGGTAGAGTAACCACTGCTGATTTTAGTGTTCTGTAAGGGACAGAAAAAGGCCTGAGCTGAATATAATTTATAAAAAGACCCATTTTACAGAATTTTATCAACGCCCACGAGATGGCGCTGTAACCTTATTTCTCCTTAGCGCTGTCTAAAATAAGATTAAAAACCACAGCAGTAATGAGTCAAACAATTCAAACAAGTCTCAATGTAACATAGGTAAAACAGGAATACAGGACCTTGCCCACAAGAGTAAAACACCCCTTTAAAGAAACATAAAGTACAAAAGGTGCAAACAAGAATGACGTGATTACTTAATCAGATTCAGCAATCAAGAAATAAAAGCAAACACTCATCTCCTGTTAATTATTTGTTATTCTGCAAAATGGAGAACTTAAAAGTATCCTGCTCCTGGTCACTGGGAGCCGTTGTCTAGTGGGAAGCTTGGCCAATGCCGTGTTACAGAAAAAGATCAGCCATTTGGGCTTCAGATTGGGAGATGTGGAGAGGTTTGAGGTTCTGCAGGAAGTAAGCTAAGGGGTACGGGGTGAGGTGGCAGATGGACAGTTCCCCATTGGAGTACAGAGTGAGGTAGGGAGAGCAGCCAGATCGCCAGTGGACGTCTCCAATCGGGACCCAAAGCTGTAAACGTGGGAGACTGAGCAACGCAAACTTCTTTGCAGTTGGTCAGACACTAAAGGGAAGAAGCCTCCCCATGGGTGCTTCTTGAGACCAGCGCTGGAGTTTTAAAAGCCTGAAGAGCACAGAGAGCCTCTCTCTGATTTCATGGGGGAGAATAAGTCCGGCAGGGAAGAAGAAAGGCACAGAGAGAGAGAGAGAGAGAGAGAGAGAGAGAGAGAGAGAGAGATTGGGGTGTTACTCCTCGCTACATTTGCTAGCTGAGTACAAGTTGACCAGTACAGGAACTGTACACAGGAACAAGGCAGAAATTCCAAATGAAATGTTGCAATTTCAAAACACAGAATTGTATAGTACAATCTTTGGATTTCAGGAAGATGTAACATTACCCTTGCGTATGGCAAACAAACAAACAAACAAAACTAGAACGGGTATTGCTGATATCAACATTGCACCATGATGGAAATAGTGATGGGGAAAGCTGACGGGGAAACTTCCCACAAGCGAGTAAACACGTGGTCGCTTCCTCTGTCCCCCAGGGAAAGGTACTGAGATGCTACTATTACACTAAAGTACAAACTTACAGTAGAAAACGAAGGAATGGGCCCGCTGAACCCAGTCTTAGCTTCTAAGGGCTAGGGCAGGGGAAGAGGGAGGGAGAGAAGTAAAGGGAAAGGAAGAGGGAGAGAGATAAAAGACTACATACCAAATGTTCATTCCTGCCTGAGCCCTTGGCTGTGTCTAAGAATTGCCTGGGTCCGGAAGAGGCAGTCTCTCCTGTAAGATTCCAAAACAGAATAATAAGAAATACAATGTGAAGATGGAAAGAAGTTTAAATAGCAGATTGTCTTAGGAAAATGACTAAGAAAGAGAACGGATACATCCGGGCCTTAATCCCCGGAATCAAAACAAAGGGGCAGGGATGAACTTCAGGGCTCTCTACTTCCCTCCTCCCTTTCCAGATGAAGACACTGAGGCCCGTGGCGCAGTCGCGCTCATCTGCAGGCCCAGCCAGTCTGGAATCTGGGGCAAGAGAATCACTTAAGATTGGGAGTTTGGGGCCAGGCTGGGCAACTTAGCAAGACGGAGTCTCAGACAGAAGTTGAGGTCCAGAGGGAGTGCACTACTCATTTCACAGTGGCTCTGGCAAAACATGGGGTGTATTGAAATGGCTCGTGCAAATCAAGGGTCCAGAGGGAATGTCAGATGGACCAGATGCACTTCAGGATGCGGCGGCCCCAGCCTGCAGGTTCTGCATGGGCTCCACTGGGCTCCACGCCGCTCCTTGTGTGACTGCAGCACCTCAGGCTTACACTGTCCCGTTAGAAATCTCCATGAAGAGACCGTGTGTCCATTCCAGGACCCACCCGTGCCAGGAGGAACTGGGTGTGCAGGTCAGGCCAGGCCTGGTCTCATGCCCACTGGAGCCGGAGACAGTACGTGCTGTACTCCAGACATGCGCTGAGGTGGGGTAGAGGAGGTCCTAGAGGCAGCGCTGCTTCCAAAAGAAATGACATGTTTTTCCTGGCAGCATGTAGATAGATGAGAAATGAATGGCTGAACTGGCCTCCCCTTTCCCTGACGTCTTACAGCAGAACCATGGCAAGGCCATGAAACTCCAAGTATCCAGAGTCACTCTGGCAAAGTGCATTCATGCCATGTTCTCCAAGGTAAGGTGCTTGTTTCCCAGGGTGACTGTCTTAGTCACTTTGTTATCGCTGAGACCCGATACCCTGCACCCACAGTTTAAAGGCATTTCTTTTAGCTCACAGTTTCAGGAGTTTTGATCTATAGATGACAAACTCACATGCAGAAATGGCACAGTGGAAGAGCCTGCTGCGGAGGAAAGCTGCAGGAAGCAGAGGGAGAAGGCAGAGACCCGCGGGGAGATGCAGTCTCTGGGTCACGCCCCAGTGACTACCTTTGCAAACCAGACCCCACCTGCTAGAGCACCCCATCATCCCATCACCTTCCCCAAATCCCCCTCTGAGCACATGAAAGTTTTGCTCAAAAGAATGCTTTGGGGTAAAGGCAGAAAATATTGTCATTTTCCTCAATAGTTTCTTTTAAAATCGAAAATATAAATGAAAACTTTAGTAACATTTAACAGATCGATACAGGCAATTTTCACTTAGGATGGAGTTGGTCCAGTCTGCATTACTGGGGGTACAAGAGGAACCAGGAATGAGCAGGGAACATGCAGGACACAGAGGAGTTGATCTTTACAGACTAAATTCACTGGAGTTGATTTTAAAAATTATCTTCAGACACGTCCAGAAGAGCGCCTATATGAACATGCTTACTGCAGCATTACTTGTGTGGTTTCTACTCCCAGGAGAGTGGAGAGATGGAGTAACAGGTGCGCATAGCAGTGTGTTGTGGCAGTTTGAAACAATGATCCAACATCCACAGAGCAACTTGGGTGGATCTTCAATCCCAAGGATTAGTAGGAAGCATAAGACATTAAATATGATACACAACCTGTTAGCATTTATGCAAGGTAAAAATACTTACATACACAATAATAGTGCTATCCAGGTATGGAGCACATGCCTATTATTCCAGGACTTGGGAGGCTGAGGCAGCGCAAAATTTGAGGCCAGCCTGTGTTACAAAGTGAACTCAAGGCCAGCCTTAACTGCATAATGAGGACCTATCTCAAAAAGACAAAAACAAAGCAAAACAAAACAAAAAACCCCCAAATAATAGTACTATTCTGCAAAAGCACATACAAGTAAAAAAATGTACATTAAGCCACTAAAATGGTTACCCACGCTAGGATAAAAGTCAGCTAATACAAGCCCACTGTGCATACACACACACACACACACACACACACACACACACACATTGAAAAGAGATATATTTGCAGGGAACCATGACCACATGCCACGGCCCAGGAGAAGGAAGAATGTAAGTAATCTCCTGAAATGGGCCTTTAAAAATTACAATTTAAAAATTACAATATATTCCAAAGTACTAAAAATATTAAAATATGGATAATAAAAGTAATACAGTAGAATTTATGAGATTGGTGCAGTTATTAAAATCTATAATTTGAAAAGATTATCTGTGTTAAAGTACTTATAAATGTTACAAAGCATAAAGATTTTGTAAATTTAAAGCCTTCATTCTGCTTTTTCAAGAAAGCTGGGGTTCTAAATTCGTACCTGTGAGGATAATTGTCTGCCACGAGTGTGCTATCCATTCAGTAAGTTAGAAAATAGTTCCTTTTGCCTATCCCTTTAATGCACAGTGATGTTTTAACAATGATAGAGAAATAGCTTTTGAAAATAATCTCTACCATGGAGAGGGTATTTTTGAAAATAGATGTTGAGAAATATTTCCATTATCCTGTGATCTTGTTTTTTTTAAAAAAAGTTTACTATCTATAAAAGCTCTTATGTCTGTATACTTTAAAAACTCAGAAGAAATTTGCATCTGTTAAAATATCTTCCATATGGATAAAGAAAATATGATATATACATATACATTATATAACATTATATATTATATATATATATATATATACATATACATATATATAATGGAGTGTTATTCAGTCCTAAAAAAGAATGAAGTTATGTCATTTGCGGGAAAATGGATGGAACTAGAGATCATTCTATTAAGAGAAATAGTGAAGTATCATGTGTTTCCCCTAATATGTGGAATCTAAAAAGAAATTGAGAATGACATAAAAATAGAAAGGAAACTACTATTAAGCTGAGGAAAGGGAGTAAGGGGAGGAGGAAGGAGGTGTGAGGGAAGATAGTAGAGGAAGTAGACATGACTGAAGGTGTGCTGTGTGCATGGAAGAAAATGCCACATCAAAACCCAGTATTTTGTAAAATTAATATACACTAAAAAAGTACATTAAAAATCATTCAAGGTATTTTAGAAGGGGAGATATATCTGAACCCTATGTTAAAATATGAAATGCAGACCAGAGGCATAGCTCAGTGGTAGAACACTTGCCTAATATGTGTGCGGGCCTAGGTTTGAACCCCAGCACGCCCCCACACGCACACGCGCGCGCACACACACACACACACACACGCACACGCACAAAAAGCTGGCGAGAACTAACGATTGATGTCAGCGAGGGGAAAAATTTACCAGCCAGATTTTAAAGGAGACCTCGTAAGTTCCGTGGGTGGGGTGGAAAACAAGTCTCGTGATTTCCTGGGCCTGTTTAATGCTGTCCTTTTTCATCTGGATCCAGGAAACACTGCGCGGCCTCTTCTATTATGCCTGCGACATTTACTACTAAGTAAATAGTAAACTTACAGCCGGTCAGTCAAATCCCCTTACCACAAAGGGTTAAGCCAAAGTTTCAAAAAATAGCAAAGCAGTGGAAAGATCAGTGGTCATCAGGGATTAGAGTTGGGGAATGAATAGATGGAACCCAGAACTTTTAGGACAATACAGAACTATTCTGGACAAGACAGTAGTACAATGGTTTATGGTACTGTTATGGTAAGTGCATTCGTTACACACTGGTCAAAAGTCATAGAATATACAACACAAAGAGTGAGCCCTAGTGTAAACTGTGGACTTTAGTTAATAATAATGTATACCAATACTGGCTCATCAACTGTAACAAGTGTCCACCAATATGAGATGTTAACAGGAGAAACTGGAGGGTGGGTGCAGAGGGGGTATAAGGTATCTCTGTACTTTCTGTCCAATGTTATTTCTGTAAACCTAAAACTGCATCCCAAAGTCTTAGTTTTTTTATTTGTTTGTTTTTGTTTGCATTTGTTTTACTGGGAATTGAATCCAGAGCCTTCCCATTGGGCTACATCCCCAGCCTTTTTCTTTGAGATAGAGTTTTGCTAAGTTGTTAACATTACCCAGGATGGGTTTGAACTTGCAATCTTCCTACCTCAGCCTCCAGAGTTGTGATTATAGACATGCACCATCATGTCTGACTTTTTGTATTTGTTTATTTGTGACAGGGTCTCACTATGTAACCAAGGCTGGCCTCAAATACATGGTCCTCCTTCCTCACACTCTCAAGTACTGAGATTACAGAATGCACAACAATGCCTGGCTAATAAAGCCTATCTTCTAAAAATTAAAACTTATTCAATCATAGCCCTCTTACGAAGAATATTTTCATTTTATTTTTTATACAAGAGAAAACATTTTTGCACCATTAAAACATTTAAAATATTGTTTAACCAATTGCTTATAATTTGAATTTTCTTGTATGTTTAATAATGCATAAAATGATTATTACAGTTATCCCTAATTACAGTTTATGAGGAAATTAGTATTGCATTGGTCAGCTTTCCAGTTGCTGGGGCAAAATACACATACACCATGTAAAGGAAATGATTTGTTTGGTTCATCATTGTAGAAGTTTCAGTCCATGGTCAGCTGGTTCCAAAGCAAAAACAATATCCAGTGGCACGGAGTAAACATTCAATTCCAAAAGGGAGGCATAAGGGGATAGAAAAGAACTGGACAAAGCGAAACCAAAACTAGGTAGGGCAGACATGAAGACTTACAGTTCCACGTCTGGCATCCAGGGGTATAGTGCATGGTGTGTGCTCCAAAGGCTGGGCGGCCCCACCCATGTGGGCCTTTTTGGCTGTAAATCACATGGCCTCTCTCTTGGGCAGGCTCTGCCCACTGCCTGTGTCTTTCCTCAGCATGTTCTCCATGTTCTTGGCATTTACAACTTCACGAGGTCTCTCTGAAGCTTTGGTTTGAGTCCCACAGCTTCACACATCCCCCCACAGGGCCTGTTTGACCAGCCTTCCCCACTTCGGTGTGACATATGGATGGAAACCTCCATGACCCTACAATTCTTGCATGCAGCATACCTGAAAAACCAGGATAAGGGGGATAATTCCAGGGTCTGCCGCCCACTCACGTGATGGCCAGGCTGCCCAGGACAATGGCCACAGCAGCCTCTGGGCACTTGGGTGGCTGAGGACAGTGAAATGAATCCTAGGGACTTCATTTCTCTCTCAGGGACCCAGATGCTTTCTTTTCAAATGAAAGGCTTCCATTTTTGCACACTTGAGCCTGCCGTTGTTGAGGTTTTCCCGATTCCTGAGATGCCCTCACAATATCTTTCCTCTTCCTCTGCAGGAAGTACTTTTCAGAATACTTTGCTGAAGCTCTTCAGCAATTTCAGTTTCTTTGGCTCTACCATTATACATATTTCCTTCTGGTCAAAATTCACATTTTAAGTTATTTCTGCTCTGCTTTTGCTCTCAGTTATCACTATAAATTTGATTAAAATCAGTGCACATGCTGCCTTGAAATTCCTCCCTGAGCTCAATTAGTCTGCAGCCTTTCATTTCAGCCTTCTGCAAAGCCTCAGGACGCGGACATGCGGAGCGTGTTATTAACAAATGTGTAATACACGTGTCCTCTAGTCCAGTTCCCAGCAGAGTTCTTGTTTCTAACTGAAACCTCATGTGCTTGACCTTTGCTGCCTACATTCCTGTTGGCATTCTGGCCTGGGTTTTGACCAGAGTCACCCAATAAGTTCTTACAACATCCCTTGGCCTCTCCAAACTGTTTCCAGCTCCTCCCACAAGCCAGTTCCAAGGGCTTCTGAGCCACATGGTGAGGTAAAGTCCCTACTTCTGGGGGACCAATTTTCTGTACTGGGCACTTTTCCATTGCTGGGGCAAAATGCCTGACGTACATCTTAAAGGAGAAAGCAAGTTTATTTGGTTCATGCTTTCAGGCAACCTCAGCTCAGCTGGCTCCAAGTCAGAAACATCGTGTAGGAGGGTGTGGCGGAACAAACTTAACTCACTTCATAGTGGCCAAGAATTGGGGCAGAGGAGAAGAGCTCTCCAAGAGATGCACTGTCGGGGCTGGGTCCCCCGTGACTCACCTCCTCCATCTGATCTCCACTCCTAACAGCACATTCAGCTACCGCCATCAGTGGCTTAACCTACCAATAAGTCCAGGACCCTCGTGGTCCGCCTCTGTCTGGGAGTCTCTTAATCCAGCCAAAGTGACCATTAAGATTCACTGGCACAAATCATCCTATAAAGACGCATCCTTAAAAAGTTTTATTGATACTAAGCATATTCAAAATGTGTGCTGCTCTCCACACTAATGCTTTCCTCTGGAGAAAGTAGATTTTGTAGGGCTTGGCAATGAGCTCCTTGGACAGTGGTGCTGGGGAACACGTTACTGAGGCTGTTAGCAACACCAGTCAGGTGGCATTGGGTGAGGGAGTCTTGCAGAGCAGCAGTCACGATTTGGGGCTGAGGGATTTGGCTTTTGTAGACAGTGCCTAAATTGGGACATTTTGTGATCTGGACAAATGACAAACCATCCAGGGGACAAATGGGGAGTCATGGTTCACCCAGATCCTCCTGCTGGAAGAGAAGAGCAGACTAGACTCAAGCTACTAGTAAATGAGGTGAGAAATTGTGGGCTTTAAAATGGGTAGATGTTGTCCCCAAGGTTATTCCAGCAGTGCAGTGGGAAGTGTCACACGTGCATTGCCTGGCCTTGTATTAAGGATCACCAGAATGGTAAGACCCCAAGGACTGAGCTGGGAAGAAGCTTTCAGGGAGCTGGTGAGGAAGGAAGCAAAGCCCTGGGTTCCTCTGAGGTGGTGCCTCGCCATCTAGAGCAGTCTTTCTGTGCTTGTGGGTGTCAAGAGGCTCTTTCTCCCCACACTCTCATTCAGAGCAACGAGATCGTGCACAGAGGGTGAGCTGCCTTTGGAAGGACACTGACGGCTGAGGGTGGGCGGTCAGACGTCCTCACATTTGGCTTTCCAGCATGCATCCTGTGACATGGTTTGAGAACCATGGAGAAGCAAATGCAAGCTTCTCCATAGGGTATTGGAACCTTCATTGATGCCACCTTTGTTTTCATACCATCTGGTCTGTGGTTGCTCTCTCCTTTCATCTTATGACCCAGAGTTGAGTTTAGAATGGCTTCCCTCGTGCAGAGGTGTCTTCTCACACTCTGCTCCTGCTCTCCCGCCTGCTCGGGATGCCCTTCCGCTGGATGCCTTTAGCTCAGGCTTTGGAATTCACCCGTGACTTCATCTCTGATAAGTGCTCCTGGCTCTCCTCAAGTCCTTGAGCTGCCCATTCTGCACGGCGCCTCTCTCTCCCGCAATTCTTTCTGAATCTTTCTCTCAGTAGGCTGTGAACTCCCCAAGGGCCAGATTCTTAGTGATCTCCGAGCCCTGCATCCTGGGTCACAGCATCTGGTTTAATTGAAGTTATTGTTGAGGCCTTATCTGACATCTGTTCAGCAGACAGGGCATCTCTCCTGGGAAGTAAGCATGAAGAATAGCAAGAACAGTGTGTCATCAAGACGGGAGATACGCAGTGATGGAGAGGACTGTGAAAGAGAGCTGAGAATGGAGGGATTGTTTATTCTGGTACAGAGTCACCGAGAGTCCAAATCAGGCCTTGGACTTGTCACAGTAGGTGTGTTGCTGCTGGCCGCACTGGTGAGCAGTAATGAGAAGACACTCCCCACCCTGCATGTGTGTGCACACGTGTACACACACACACACACACACATACACACACACACGCACACACACTGCTGTGGTGGAGGACCTTCCGGGAGCCTAGCTGCGAGTCTCAGGGCTCCAACCAGCACAGTGGACTTTGGAAAAGGGACCTGCTCCACTAGAGAAGTTAGTTCCTGAGGATGATGATGGATTGGTTAAGGACCCTGCCAGCTCTGACTGAGACTACCAGCTTGGGAAGAAACCTCTTTGGAATCGTTCGGCCGTGGATAGGGAGGGGCCATGGAACCAGTTTTATATGATGAAAACCAGATGGATTCCAGGCATTATTTTAAAACCCAGGACAATCTCTCCACCGTGGTATTCTCCACATACAAGATGAGCTGGCAGTGTACTCACCTCCCTGCTTCACGGGCACAAGGCCAGCAGGACCAGAGCCGGCTCTTGCTGGTTTTGTGACCTTGAGCAAATTCTTTATGCCTCTAAGCCCCAGCTTTCTTGTGCATAAAATGTGGGCAATAATCATATCCTCCCTCAATAACCCATGGTGCAGACCATCCGTGTAAAGTCCTTAATGCAGAGCCTGGGAGGCGCCACTCCGTGCACATCTGCTGAAATCATTACCCTGTGCCATTTGGGAAAGCTGAACCGGAAACCGAAACGGCAGCTGGCCTTACCAAAAGATGACATAGCACAAAGGCTGCCCCTCCACAGCATCAGCCTCATGTGGGAGGTTTCAGAAATGCAGTTTGGGCCAGACCCCACCCTCCTGAGTATGAACCGGCAGTTCACAGGGCTTTTGAGGTGGTCATGTGGCCAAGTGAAGTGCAGGCGCCCCAACCCTACATCCGGTGACTCCAGGGAGTAACAGTGCATTCATTGGTCTGGGACGTAGCTCAGTGCTACAGCATTTCCCCAGCACCACAAACAAAAATATAGGCAATACTTGAAAACTCTGACATAGTGGCTTTTAAGTGTTCTCCACACATACACAAAACAACCAAGGTAAGTGCATGAGGCAAAATACCTGTAAAATAAATAGTTTGACTTATCCTTTGCACAGTGTGTACCTGTATGAAAATATCATTTGTGTGTACACCACAAATGTATACAGTTTCTACATGTCAACTAAAACTTAAATTTTCAGTAAGTGCTGACAAACAAGCACAGGCATATCTACCACTTACTGTGTCACTTTGGGCAAGTTGCTTACCACACTATGCTTATTTTGTTGCCTCTAGAGCCTTAGCTGAGAGAGTGGTGGGCAGCGGTGGTTACATGCCTGAACTATGCCAAGCACCTTAGCTGGGAAGCACTGTTTGGTGCTCACATCTGTGTTCTCAGCCCCAGTCGTGGGGCCCTGCAGCCATAGCTGAGCACCCAGAGCAAGATGTGGCTGTGGAACCCAGCTGCTCTGAGCCTCAACTTCCCTTCTATTAAAATCAGAGCAATGCTGCACCCTCTAGGGGCTACTGAGGGAAGTGTGTGGCAGAGGGCCAGGCCGAGGCTGGTGCTGGGACGCTCTGGGTTTGTCAATGACATGTATTGACAGGAGGCCACACTGTGGGTTGGGAGTTTGTCCTGTTTCCCAGGACTGCATGCTTCTTGCTGGTTAACCAACAGGTATAGGGACTTCATGAGGGTAGTACTGGGGCACCAGAGAGGACAGAACCTACTATGGTTTGTATCTAGATGTTCCCTAAAGCCTCATGGGACCATAGGTGGGTTTTTGTGTTTTGAGACAGGGTCTCGCTGTGTAGTTCAGGCTGGCCTTGAATTCACTATGTGCCCCAGGCTGACTTTGAACTCATATGAAATCGTCCTGCCTCAGCCTCCAAAGTGCTAGGATTACAAGCATGTGCCCCCCACCCCAGCCTGGCTCATAGGTGGGATTTTTGGAAGGTGATTGGATAAGAGGGGCATTAAAGCTAATTGCTACTAGAAGGTGGGGTCTGGTCAGAAGAGGCAGGTCACTGTGCTAAGACAAAATACCCAGCTCCCAAAGTTAAGGGGCAAAGGTTTGTTCAGCTCACAGTTTGTAGAAGTTTAAGTCCATAATTGGCTGGCTCCAAGGCAGGGTGGCATGGTAGAGAGACAACAGTTCATGATGACAGAAGACAGAAAAACAAAACAAGAGAGGGAATAGGACACAGGACTCTTTCTGTCCCTTAAGCCATCCCCACATGGCTTCTGTCTGTGAAGCTGCAGAGAATCTCCTCTTTATTTCAGCAAAACTGGGGAGAGCCCATTGCTTATAGAAGACACTTGTGCATTGAAAGCAGGTACAGTTTTTACTCCAATCCCAGAAGAGACTATGTCTAGTCAGGGAGGATGAGCCACTGCAGAATCTGGGGTACCAGTTTCACCATCTCTCTCTTCAACAAGAAGGGCCTTAGAGCCAAGCATGGGGACACACACCTGTAATCCCAGCAGTTGGGAGGCTGAGACACAGAGATTGCCATGAGTTCAAGACCAACCTGTGCTAAATAGTGCATTCCAGATCAGCCTGAATTACAGAGCAAACAAACAAAAAACCCCACAAAAACACAAAAGGAGGGAGGGCTTGGAGTTGGGTAGACCTGCACCTGAACACTGTGCTGCTACCTACCTTCTTGCTTACCTTCCTATGGGACACTGAGCTAATGATTTCTTTCTCCTGAACTCCAATGTCCTTGTTCACGTGAGGATGATAGAAACTTCCTTATATATGGTTGTGGGGATTAAAATGGAACCAGCTTTGGAAATATCTGAGTGGGACACTTCAGAGAGTGAACAGTGGCACTATGAGGAATGGCACCAGAGGCACAGGTATGACCATGACTGGTCCTGAGGAGTGGCACACCCAATCTCCCTAACCCTGAGAGCGTAAGACTGGGTTCAGCAGGATCATCCCTTACTTTTCTATGTAACTTTGTAGTTTGGTGTAGTAGTAGCTGGGTGTGCATCTCAGTACCATTCCCTAGCGGATAGAGGAAGCAATCTATGTGTTTACCCACTTGGTATGAGGTACTGCAAGTAGTATGCACATGTGCAAAAGTGTCAAAATGGGAGTTAGACCCACCTTTATACTCCTTTTGTGTTTGTGTATCCAAGCATCACAGATGGTCCAATAGACCCACATCACTCCAGGATTTCTTTTTAAAGAAAAGTTTTCTTGTGATTTTTCTAGTAGAAATAGTATTGTTCAGTAGAATGACACATGAAAAACCAGATTTGCAGTTTTGGAGGAGGTCAAAGGTGAATTATCAGATTGCTCATGCATAATTATCAATTATGGATGATGAAGATGGTGCATAGTAGTAAAATACCCACTTTCATGACAGAAAAGTGGTGTGGGTGTATGACAATGACAGTGATGATAATTTTGATAATTGGCCATGTGAGCCAAAGTTCCCATGACAGTGAGATGGAGGGAGAATTGACCGATACAGACACAAAGAATGCAAATCTTGACTTAGGTGGTGAAGAAAGCAGCAATGTGGTACATATTTGACTAGTCAAGACGTTGCAAAATGGCCATGCACCAAATGGAATGATTCAGTTAGAACCAGGTCCAAAAACATAAGGAAGATCTTCGCAGGGGTGAAAGGTATTGGACAGAATGCCAGCACTTCCATTCAGTGTTGGAATTGTGACAGATGACATGCTGCAAAATGCTGTGAAATACACAAAGGTGGAAATGCAAGCATAACATTCTGTGGGCACCAGTAGCCATATTCAAAAATGTATTTGTTATGACACCTCACTAGCTGAACTGAAAGCATTCATGGGTCTGCTGTACTTAGCACGCATTTCTTATGGTGATCACAGGAATGTAAAATACTTATGGAAGGATTGGGGATTTAGCTCAGTGGTGCAGTGCCTGCCTTGCAACTGTGAGGTCCTGAGTTCGATTCCCCGTACTGCCAAAAAAAAAAAAAAGACTTATGGAAAGGTGATGGGTCCAAATATGGCATAAAAAGTTTTGCCCTTATATATGCAAAGCCTTATTATGCTTTCAGTTTAGACATTTATCCTAGAACTCAGCCACCAGATCCTTATCTGTATAGTAATAAACCAAATGATGTTGTGAATAGGCTTGTTGCTCCCATTTCCCAAACTATTCAGACTGTGACGTGTGACAGTTGGTGTAGTGGTTTCCAATTGATGTGACATTTGCTAACAGAGCACAAGTTGACCAGCACAGGAACTGTACACAGGAACAAGGCAGAAATTCCAAATGAAATGTTGCAATTTCAAGACAGAATTGTGTAGCCCCATCTTTGAATTTCGGAAAGGTATAACTTTAGCCTCATATATGGCAAAGGAAAGCAAACCGGTGCTGATGATTTCACATTTCACCATGATGGAAATATTGATAGGGAGACCTCAACAAAAGGGAACCTGAGATGGAAACTTTCAACAACAAAACCAAAGGTGGAGTAGATGTTTCTGATGAGTTGTGCAGCAACTATGAGGTCACTTGAAACACAAAGCACTGGGCAATGATTGTGTTTTACTTGATCCTAAACATGTGTGCCGTAAATAGTGTGATAGTTTACAAAGAAAATAACCAGTGCAGAATATCACACATGTTCTTAGAGGAACTGGAGTTCATAAGACATCATTTACAACAGAGAAAACCAACAACCCCTATCCCCAACCATCCTTTCTCATGGGAAGTCTGGAATTGGGAAGGAGGAAGTTCAACCTCAGCATCTTCCTGAAGTCCTCTTATCAGGGAGAGCAGGCAATTTGAAAGCCATTGAAAAAGTCAGGCAGAAGACAACCTCCAGGTCTTGTTCACCTGTGCTCAGGAGAGGAGCGGTGGGTGGAGTCCCTCGGTCTCTCTCTTTGCTCCCTCTGCCACACATGGCCATGGTCACACCCTGCCCTGCTGTCTGCCCAACCAAACCCACTCTGGATGCAGACATGGGAGAAAGAAGGTGAAATGTGGACTCAGGGACACAGCTCTGGCTCTTCTACCTACTCATCCCTCTGTTGGATGTGTTTCTTTTTCGTTTGCTAACTGCCTCACCCGGCTGGTTTGGGCACCAGCTGGCTTCCACTCTAGTCCATAGCTCCCAGGATCGAAGTTCTTGATCATTCTCACATACTACAAAGCAACAAAGTGGTGACTTGTTCTGAGACACCCTCAATGTCTGGGGCAGGATGCTTCTTTGCTGTGGGCCCATCCTGTGTGCCTTGGGGTGCTTTGGAGTGTCTGTGGCCTCTATCCACTACATGTTGGTAGCACTCCCACCCTATCAGATTCTAATTATCCAAATTATCCCTAATTGAATCACTGAGGTCTGGGTTGTAGAAAGAATTTGGGACTCAAGGATGGCTCCAGGGGTCTCCAACATCTCCCAGCCAGAATATAAATAGCTTTGTTCCTAGTGTTTTGCATATTCTCCCAACCAAGGTCAGCACTTGGAATATCTGTCAGTGTTGCAAAACCAGGACCTGTGCAGTATTCTGTAAAAGTAAGGGCTTTCCTTCAGAGAGGTAGGTAATACAGCTGCTAGTCATCCTTCTAAAGGGGCAGAAGTGAGTTACCAAGGCCGGGCCCCCAAGCAGATCCTGCATGTGGCCAACCTCGATGCGGGCCGGAGGATGGGCAGAGGCAGACAAGGAAGCCAGGGGCACTAGCTGGAGTCCCCGGATCTAGGTCGGCTTTGCCACAGCTCGCTGTCACAGGGATTTGGGACAGACTACCTAGCTGCAAAGGAGCTTGCCCTGGTCCCCACATTTCAGCCCCAATCTCTCATTTGTAAAATGAAGAGCCTGAATTGGAGAAATCTGATTCTAGAGGTTCCATAGGGCATTTGGAGCAGCCAGTAGGCCACTGGTGTTTGGGGAAGACCTAGAAGTGAATGTATTCAGCTGAAACAGAAAGTTTTTTATTTTGAGATTATGACTCAGTTCTCCATGAGGATCAGTTTTTTAAATTTTTAAAATTTTGTTTGTGCGTTTGCAGTTCATGTAGAGAACCTATTTTTAATTAGGTGTGGAACTCTGTTGCCTTTCGATTTGGTTAGATTAAATTAGACTGAACAAATACGCACTGGACACTCACTGGACAAATATAGACTGAGGGCCTGTGAGGAGACCAAGAGTGGATGACAGGCGCTCCCGTGAGAGGGTTGCTTTGCAATTATAAGGGGGACCGGAAAACGCCTGGCTGTGATCAGGGAAGATGGGGGAAAGGCTCAGGGTGGACTCAGTCACGATGTGCAGGAAGCAGAAGTCACCGCTGACAGGGAAACATTATGCGGCGAAGTGACATTAGAGGAACCAGACCCCGTGAGTAATTCGGGGGTGGCAACTGTGTGATTGCCCTAGTATACCTGATTCCTGGCATCCAGTAAGTGCTCCATAAATGTTAGAAGAATTAATTAATACAGGCTAATGACCATGGAAGTGTTAATTAAAATAGTTACTGAGCACTGGGCTTTCCTTGGATTTAAAGCTATTTGGGAAAAGCTCTCAGTTAAGCAAGTTTTAGGTGCACTGTGGGATGTTTTCCTGCTTTTTAATTCACTGCCTGTAGTACTTATTTTTCAGCACAAGAGGGGGCTGCTGCCTAGTTTATTTAACTAAAATAGTCTTTCCCCCAGGTTTGCCCTGTTTTTTCCTTAAACTTCAGTATACTATATTGTGCTGTTTATCATCCCCAAAAACAGCCTATCAAAAATATCCTGTCATAATTCAATAATATTTTTTACCCACAATGTTATTTTCTAAAATTAATTTCTCCCAAATTGCATGAATTGCATGATTAAAAGGAAAAAGGTAAACGCCAACATTTAAAATGCTTTTATAACCCCGTAGGCCAAGCTGGAGGCTTTTCAGAACCTTAAGCAAGCCCAGAGTTTCCCAGCAATAGAAGCTATGTTTGTCAAAGTATCTCAGATTATTATGAGTGTTGCAGGGCTGAGACAAAAGCCATTTCAAGCGCCCAGCTTTTCACCAAAGGTCAAAGTCTTGCTGAGATGTTGACCAAGTCCAGCCTTCAAACTTAGGGTGTGAAACTTCTTTTGCTACAGAGAATAGACAATAAGGTGGCCCAAATTCAGGTAAGCCTTGAGTCAAGGCCATCTGATATTCACAGTAATTAGAAATTGGGAGATGGGTAGCAAGTAATTGTATGATTTTGAAGACATTCTTGCTTTACCCATGGGTGTCTTACAGGACTTTTCCCAGAGCAAGCTCCCTAGTATACTGTACATTAAAGCAAAAACCTGGGTGGGTTGTGTTGCTCAGTGGCAAAGCAATTGCCTAGTGTGCAAGAGGCCCTGGCTTCCCTCCCTAACACAGCAGCAAAACAAAACAAGCAAACAAACAAAAACATCCTGAATTACTGAAGTCAAAGCTGCATGCTATTTTTCAAGGACACCATTTCTAGCCAGTGAAGAGGATACTGTGATCTTCCGGGTGAGACGGGGCAGAGAAGTATCCTTCACGTGATGCTGTGAGTGAGAAGTTGAGAGTTAGGAAGGAGACAGAGTGTGAGGACAGAAAGAGAGGCAGAGCTCGAGGAATTAAGAAAGAGGTGAGAGGGAAGCTTGTAAGCACAGAGAACCAGAAAAGCAACTCAGAGAAATGCACAAAACAATAGGCAATACCAACCCCAGCTCTCTAAGGGTGGAACTGACTCCAAAACCCCAGAGAGGGTCCGGTGAGCAATGGACCAGCAGCCCTGGTCACAGGAGAAACCACTGCTATTGAAAGTTGCAAGTCCAGTGTGGGAATTTAGTCTGAAAGTGACTTCCACAGAGTAGGCTAGCTTTGAAGAAGAAAGCCACAGTGGCGCTTGCCTATCTTCATGTGCTGCAACTGAGTGCATTCTTGAGAGGGTGCCTGTTGTTTAGGACTGTGCTGCTCTGCAAATCAGCAGTCACACAACAACTTCAGAACCTCTGAGGACAACCTGCCATGGGCACTGGGTGGGAGACGGCCATGGGAAGAGGAGGACAGTGGCAGACCTGCTGAGAAGTTTAAGCAGGGAGTGTGGGGGAATGGAAGGCCCAGGGGTCAGTACTTTGCTATGGTGAAGAGCAAGACCTCTCCTGTATGGTTTTCTGAGGAGCTTGCATCTGAATGCGCAGATTGCTCAATTCCCATAGTGGCTCCCCTCCAGGGCAGGACTCACCAGAACATTCAGACGTGTCTGTGCTGGGACATTTGCCTTGTCCCCAGGTATGTATATGGGGGGCTAGAGTGAGTGGGGCACATAGCCAGCAGAACCGAACAAAGCCTCTGGGGTGAACGCAGCCCTGAGGTGGGTGCAACCTGCCTCCCTCATAGAAAAGGAGTCTGCTGGTTTTGCTTGTTTCTGTCTGTTGGTGGTTAAATCTTAATGTTTCTGTCAAGTAGAAGCAGGGAGTGGTGAACAATGTAGACTCAGATGTCTTGGGTTCAAATCCAAGCTCTGCCACTTCTAGCTGTGATCTTGGCAGGATTTTTGTCTTGTTGATGCCTCAGTTTCTTCATCGTAACCCCATGATGATGACGATGAGGAGGATGATGATGACAGCAAGACATATGATTGTTTATCTGAGACAGGGTCTCACTATGTTGATGAAAATATTCTGGGATCATGTAGTGGAGATGGTTGTGTACTCTGGATATACTGAAAACCACTGAATTGCACACTTTTAAGTTGTAAGTCTTATGGCATGTGAATTATATGTTAATCAAAATGTATGAAGAAAAATTCAATTCAATAAATATTTGTGGACACCTAATAGGGGCTCATCCACCCCCTCCAAGGTTTGGTGGAGGACAGAGAAGTTTAGGGTGTAATCCTCACTCTGGAGGGTATTACTTAGGGAGCATCTGCCAAGGAGAGTGTTGCGCTCCCACCCCACACACACAGTAGGGGACATTCCACAAACATTGGTTATTGCCAGTCTCAGGAGCGTTAAGTAACCCAAAGTCCCACAGGAAGTATGGGTAGCACGAATCACTCAGCTGCTCCCACCAAACACCTTTAGTCAGAGTTGATGTATTTAGAGATGTATAGGAAATGCTTACAACTGCTATGCCTAGAATTATGCATGTCCTCAGGTTGAAAAGCCTCATGGTGATCACACTGACAATTCTGATACCAAGTTTCATCTTCATATCAGAATTCATAGCAACACAGCTGAAGCCACATGCATTCACTGTGACCAGTTATAGGAAAGTTGGATGTGAGACAATAAGAGGAATCTAAGGACAGTTTAGGCTGCTTGGCCATCCGTTCACTTCCCTCTTCATTCAACAAATTACTTTTAGCACCTAGCTGGCTAGTACCTGAAAATATAAATAAGGTGCAGGCTTTGTCCTTTGGGAAGATTCTGAACTAAGAGTTTGTCTTACTTTTCTCTCGTTGCTGAGACAAATACTCAACACCCAAAGTTAAAGGGGAAAAGGTTCATTTACCTCACAATTTATAGAGATTTCAGTCCATAATCAGCTGGCTCCAAGACAGGGTGGCCTGGCAGATAGGACTGCAGAGGAGAAACAGTTCACGGCAGGTAACAAAGTAGGCAAGCCAGGGGAACTAGAGAGGCTCTTTCTGTCCCTTATATCCAGGCTACAGGGATTAGGGCGCTGCCCAACCAATCAGTGGACTGAAGCAGGAATCACCCTCCCTTTATCCTGCCACCCTTGAACCTAGCACTGCACCGTGAATCAGTCACTTACTCTAGATTCAGTCACCTCTGAAAAAGCCCCACCTGTGACCGCAAGAGGGTTTGGGGGGGACATCGAGACACAAGCCAGCACAGAGCTCTACTCAGAATCGTAAGAAAATTCTACCGAGTGATAATTGGTATACAGCAAAGGGCCATATAAATGAAAAACACTGTTACATTGAGATTCAAAAAACAGAGATTGGCCAAGAGGTTTATTTTCCTTGCTAAACAGAACTATCCTTAAAAATTACCTTAGACTCACTTTTCAGGGCCTTCATAGGCTGATGGAAGCAGCTGGATTCAGGGACCGGGAAGGGTGGAAGAGGGGTGGGGCCTTCCTGAGCTACTTCCCGTCTCTCCTTGGCATAGGCCCGGGTAGTAAATGAGCCACGGTTTTAAAATGTTTTGTTTCTAATTAGTGCATGTGTGTGGTACACAGTGAGTCCGTTCATGGTGTGGAGTTGCACATGCACATGACACATCTTCGTTCTTTTCTCTCCCCCTCCTTGCCTGTCCCTTATTTTGCTCTGTACACTGTGGGTTTATCGTGTAAGAGAAACCATGAGATATTTAAGCTCGGGTGTCTAACTTACTTCACTTAACATTATGGTCTCAAAGTGCATCCACTTTCCTACAAAGGACTCAGATCTGTCCTTCTTTTGTGGCACAGTGGTGCTCCATTGTGTGTAATGCTGCGTTTCCTTTATCCATTCCTCTGTTGTACTGAATTGGCACAACATTCCTGCTCCACTTTTCAAGGCCAAGTTCCTAGCATATGCTTTTTTTTCCCAGTACCGGGGATTGAGTTCAGGACCTTGCGCTTGCCAGGAAGGCACTTAGGCCACTGAGCTATATCTCCAGCCCCTATAGAGCTAAGGTCCCGAGGAAAAAATATCTGCTGATCTGCAGTTAGAGGAGAAAGCCAGACTCCCTTCAGGATATATGTAGAGACAGATGATGTCTCCCCTGCCAGGAAGTTAATTTGTCAGTGCCCTATTTTGACCCAGTCCACATCCAAGAACCCTTTTCAAGGATAAGAAAGGAGCTCTTTTTTTTTTTTTTAACGTTTTTTCTGAGACAGGGTTTCACTCTAATTTAGGCTGGCCTTGAACTCGCAGTGACCCTCCTGCCTCAGTCTCCCAAGTGCTGGGATTACAGGTGTGTGCCACCATGCCCAGCACATTTTATAACTTAAAAAAGAAAAAAGTTTCCATGGTGACAAGCTATAGGTAAAGCTGACCACGGCAACCATTTTTAAGTGTCTGGCTCTGTGGCACCATGTATGCTCACAAGTTGTGCGGTCATCAACCACCACACACCTCAGAACTTTTTTCATCAAACTGAAACTCTGTACTTAATAACAATACCTCCCTCCCGCCCTTGTAACTTCTAGTTTCCTGTTTCTGTGACCCTGACCTCTGCAGGTAGCTGGCATAAGCGGAATCACACCATATACATGACCTTTCAGATTGCATATTTCACTTAACACAATTTTTTAAGATTTATCCACGTCAAAATCTGTCTTTTTGAAGGCTGATGTTCTGCCGTTATATGTCTACATACACTTCCTTCATGTACCATGTGCTGATGGAGTCTTGGGTTGGTTCTTTCTCTTGGCTGTTGTGAGTACTGCTGTGCACATGGGCATACAGATACCTGTTCAAGTCCCTCTCAGTTCCGTTGGACACAGACCTAGATGCACAATGCTGGGTTATTCTATGTGTGATTTCTCGGGACACTGGTGAAGTTTTTGACATGGTAGTTGCACCATTTTATATTCCCATCAGCAGGACCTGGGGTTCCAATTTCTCCGCATCCTCTCCATCTTGGGCATTTTCTTCTTAATCCTTTCCTTCCCAGCTCTGATTTGTAATAAGCTTTGGGGGAAGGGTGATTTTAGACTTGCAGAAAAGTTGAAGATAGTACAGAGCGTTCCCATGCACTCTTCACCTAGCGCCCCCTATCGGCACAGGTGTGGTGCATTTTAAAAACAAAGCGATTCAGCTTGTTGGGCTGCGAGGTGGCCCAGAGGCACAGCGCCGGCCACCACGCCCGAGGTTCTCGGTTCCACCGCCACCACAACAAAAAGGTTGGTTCAGTACCACTGACTACATGGTAGACTCTCGTCAGATGTCACCAGATTTCTGTTCAGGTCCTGTCTTAGTCGTGTTCCTCCTCAGTGGGACATAACATCTGATGTCCACGCTTAAAGGAGGTGAAGTTTATTTTGGTTCTCGCTTTCAGTCCGGGGGTTCAGTTGCTGGCTCCAAGGCGGAAACAGGATGGCAGAAGACAGGGTGGAGGCAAAGGTGCTCACATCTTGGTGGCGAAAAAGCAGCATGGGAAGGGAGGGGCCTGGCAGGGAGATAAACCCTTCTGGGTCACCCCCAGTGAGACACCTCTTCCGGCGAGGCTGCACCTCTTCAGAGTGCTTTCAGCGATGCCCCACCATGATCCAAGCACCTTCCAAAAGCCCTCTTAGGGGCACTTGAGAGCTTGGGGTCAGGCTCCTGCTGACCCAGCTGCCTGGGCCCATGGGACTGAGGCCCTGGGCCCAGGCTGCCCTGGCCAGAGTGTCCTGGTCCTCAGGCTTTGCACGTTGGTGATCAGGTTGGGCGCTGCTCTCCTCCAGGGGTCCTTGGCTCTAGCAAACACCTCCAAACTCTTTAAGTGTGTGAAAAATCTCCTCTGGGTGCTGGTAGCCTCAAGCCGGGGTGGGGCACTGGAGCTTGTAGGCTTAGTTCTCTCCCACCTGGAAATGCGGCAGTGCCCACAGAGAGGGCCAAGGCCAAGTTGCCTGTTTCCCTTCTATCCAGGTGGGGGTCAGGGAAGGGCTGAGCACGTTGGGAGCCTGGAGGTGAGCCCAGGGCATCTTCCCGCCTCCTGTCTTCTGGGCTCTGGAAAGAGTAGTCTGCCCACAGCCTCTCTCAGGACCCCATGCTGCTTCCTGAGTAGTCTTCTGGTTTTAGTGTTTGCAGTACTGGGGATTGAACTCAGGGCCTTCACAATGAGCTACATCTCTACCCTTTTTCTTTCTGTTAGTTTTTCATTTTATGAGAGGGTCTTTCTGTGTCACTAAGTCGCCTAGGCTTGGCTCAAACTTTTGATCCTCCTGCTTCAGCTTCTCAGAGTGCTGAGATTACAGGGGTGCACCCAGCTGCAGATGTAATTAAACTCAAGGTCTTGTGATGAGATCATCCTGGATTTAGAGATGACCCTAAATCCAGTGACAAGGGTCCTTATAGAGACAGAAAAGGAGGCAACGTAGAGACAGGGGCAAAGGCCGTGAAGATGGGGCAGAGACTGCAGTTACGCTGCCCAAGCCGAGGAATGGCAAAGGTGTTAGAAACAAGGCAGGGAAGGGCATCTCTCTCAGAGCCTGCTGTGGGAAGAAACTCTGTCAACGCTGAGTTTGGGCTTCTGGCTTTACCTTAGCCAGTTGGACTTTCACGACAGAACCAAGGCCTGGGCTGCTAAACAGCAGAACTCTGCTCTCTCACATGCTGGTCCTGGCTTGGAGATGGCTATTGTCCTGTGTCCTCGGGTGGGTAAGAAAGAGGGAAGGACGGAGGGATGGAGGGGCAAGGGGTTTATCATCCTCAGATCCCATGACAATGCCCCATCCTGGGGACCTCATCTAAAATAAGTATCATTTACTTTATCAAAATGAAATAAGCTCACCAACCAGGCCACACAGGGCCAGCTGGGGCTGGGCCCTCATCTGACACCCCTAGGTGAGGATGCCATCCCAGCACCCTGTCCCGCTTCCCGCTTCCCTAGGGGCCTTCTGGCTACCAGGCCTTCACTAAGGGAAGAGAGGCCAAAGATGGAAATCTTGGCAGAGGGCGGGGTCAATATAGGACTGCGGATGGGCAGCTGTGACGTCACATGGCTCAGGACTGCTCAGGGGTGCATGGGGGCAGTGGGGACAGGTGGGAGGAGACCCCTTGGGGAGAAATGGAGACAGCAGGAGAGCGGGAGTTAGGAACCCGGCTGGTCACTAACCAGCTCTGTAACCTGGGGAGGCCACTTCCCTGGGTCCTAGTTTCCTTGTCCATAAAATGAGCTGAGAGGATGAAGTGATTCGTCACTCTTCTCTGATTCTATGGTCAGTGCTTGGGTGCTATGTTTGCTCTTTCCTTAAAAATAACAGAACACAAAATTCACTATCAGAACTATTTTTAGGTTCTAGCTCAGTGGCACAGTGCACTGACAGTGTGGTGCTGCCATCACCACTGTCCACTCTAGAGCTTCCCGTAGTGAGACCCGCACCCTTCAAACCCGAACCCTGTGCCCCTTTGCTCAGCCCCCGCTGGCCTCTACTCTTCCTCCTCTAGAAATTTCCAGGAACCTCCCATAAGCGGAATCAAACTATATTTTTCCTTTGTATCACGCTCGTTTCTCTCAGCATGTTTTACCCTCATTGTCACATGGATTTCCTTCCTTTTTAAGGCTGAGCATGTTTGCATAGACCACATTTCATGTATTTGTCCATCAGTGGATTTGACAGGTGTCTTTTCCTTTGGACTGTTTGCTGCTATGAACAGTGGTGTGCAAAACCTATTCAAGCCCCTGCTTTCAGTTCCTTGGAATGTATATCTAGGAGTGGAATCATTGAATCATATAGTAATTTTGCATGTAAATTTTTTAGGAACTGCCAAACTGTTTTCTCTTTAAAATAGGACAACTAAAAAGCTTACATTTTATTTTTGGTTCTAGGGGTTGAACCCAGGATCCATGGAGGCAAGGGTTCAACCAGAGAGCTCCCCTGCTAGATGTTTTATTTTATTTTTTGGAGAGAGGGTATCACTATCTAGTGTAGGCCAGCCTTGAACTCATGATCTTCCCGCCTCAGCCTCCCATATATCTGGAATTGCAGATATGCACCATCCTGCCTGGCAGGACACGGCCTTACTCTTAAACGATGGCACCAGCTGTGTACAGGTGTGTGTGGTGCACGACAGCAGAGTGCACTGACCACACCTGTACTGAGGCGGCCCCTCCCCCCACGGTCCCATGTGCCCCCATGCTCTGGAGCTGACCCAGCTTAGGTGTCTTCTGGTAATTTCAGGGTGTTTCTAAGCCCCACCCACAGAGTTTCTCATTCTGGAGTAAACTGTGTTGAAGTTTAAGGTTTACTGTGGAGAAAAGAAATAATTTCCTCTCTTATCTCTTCAGATTTTAGAAATGGAGATGCTATGTATGTATACTTCTGGTTTTGTTTATTGGACTTGAACCCCAAACATGATTGGTGGAGGGACTGAGAACAGAAGGCAGGAGGCTTAATCAGGAGGGAGAATGATGACCAACTCCAAGGCTGAGGCCCTCAGAAGCACTGGCCAGAGCCCAGAGTGGCCTCCTTAAGCCGGGCTGAGCAGGGGAGCAAACGAGAGGACGGGCTGAGCCCGGAGTCAGTGGGAACCGCGAGGTCTGGTAGCAAAAGCCCAGTTCTTCCCCTTCAAGGACCAAAGACCTTGACCTCCCTGGAATTCAGTTTCCTTATTCATAAAATGAGACATTCTTGGATGGAATGAAATAAAACCATATAGATGAGACGATTCCCATAGTGTCTGACTCTCACACTCAATGTTATAACCTGTTTCCCTCAAACCCTGAGAATCAAACCCAGGTGCCCCATTAAAGGTGCCTATCAGCATACAATGCATACTTAGGCTTCATAAGGCCCCGGATACAATCCTCAGCATCCTCGTCCAAACCCACCTGAGCAAACATTCCCCATCTCCCAGTTCTAGAGATTTCCTTTAAGCGTGGACTTCTGCTGCTGTTTGTATCTGGGTGGCTGTTCTGGTTACTTTATTTCCTTTCTACTGCTTCTTCTCTCCCCAAAGCAAATGCTTCATCCTTGGGGGCCTGCTAGGTGGGCTTTCCTAGGAGGTACAAAACTGCTCTTCAGCACAGGACTGCTTTAGCGATGAACAGTGACAGTGCAACAGGAAACCTTGGTTATCTGGGCAGGACTCTCCCGGTGCCACGTGGAAGAGAACACTTCTTTTAAAGATCTAGTTTCAGTTACTAAAAAGGGTTCACTCTCCAGGGAGACACAGCAGGGTGGAAGGAAAATGCAAACAAAGAGGAAAACACTTCGAGGCTGTAAACCTTAGGGAAACACAGATCAACCTCATTCTTAAGTACAGAAAATTGAGAGTTTGGTGAAGGACAGTGTATCAAAGCGGGCAGGTCCTCCTCTTCCTGCCTCTGTCTGCTCTGGCTGGTCCCGCGCCCCCTGCTCATCCTTGCTGATTTAATTCAATGAGGCGGCCTGCAAACACAGCCAGGGTTCCGATGAGACAGACCAGCATGAAGACTCCGAGGAGAATGTGGTCCATCACCATCGCCACGTACTTCCACTCCTCGGCCGCCTGGTGGGGAGGAGAGCATTAGACACGGCTCCAGAGGTGGCCCTCAGACTATGGTGTTCGTGCTGTGCATGCTCTGTGGACCTTCAATTGTGATTTTTAATTTTTAAGGTAATTATTCACATTGTGATCAGTTGCTAGGGTGGCCTACAGGTGGTCACTAAGGCAATCTAAGGCCAGTGGCTGGTCCAACAAACCAAACCCTCCCATCCAGGCTCATGGGTTTGATTACTGAAACCCAGAGGTGGGATTTTGAGGCACAGAGCTTACGTTATTGGACTCCTGGTCGGACTTCATGGTCTCTGCGATGTATTTGACGCCTTCAATGGCACTTTTCACCTCAGGGTGTTTGATCAGGGGGGAGTGGAACCCCATGGGAGGAGGTCCTGGCTTCCCAGAAATGTCAGAAATATCAATGTCTTCTGTGAAAATCTTTTTTTCTTGTTTGTCTCTGGATGGTCTTTTCATCGTGGAAAAAAACATTATATTTGGAATCGTGTAGATAAACACCTAACCAAAAAAAGTCCATGAATGAGAATTGTCATCACCAGAGACAAGCATCGAACTGTCTTTGATTATCAGTGTGATATTGGGCAAGTCACTCCGCATCTCTAGGCCTCAGCCTCCTGGTCCTTAAAACAAAAGAACTGCTCTAGATATTCTCAAAGATCTCTTCCTACACACCCTGTGGCAGGTCCAATTACCGTGGGCAGGTTTTGATTCTGTCATGTGAGCAGCTCACCACTGGAGGGAGGCCGTGCACAGCCAGTGACCTCACAAGGCACCAATGGCGCTTCAGCTTCAGCTGTGCCCGCCCACTGACAACAGAAAGGTTCTCGCAATGTGTTCTCAGGAATATGTGATTAAAAAAGGACCCCTTTGCCTCAGATACAGACACGAAATACTACACCGTTCTGTTTCTCGTACCTGAAGAAAGCGCAGCAAAGCTATTACCAGGAGTCATCCAACAGTCCTTACAGGAATGGGGACCGTTAATTGCGAGGAAGGACATTGCCAGCTGTTTAGTGTCTGCCTAGCATGTATAAGGCTCTTGGTTCTGTCCCTGACCCCCAGCACCACCACAAAATGCAAAAAAAGAAAGGATGGAAGGGGGACATATTTGAAATGTTAACCCTTTTTAAAGTTCAACAATGTAAATATTTGAGACCAAATTCCTCCCTGAAATTCACTTTCTCACTCTACTGCCTCCTACCTCTCTCGTCCTTATTCTATTCTCCGCCAATACCAGCAAAAATAAGTGGGTCTCTTCACAAGTTGGAAGATGCACAGAGGTCTTAACAATGTCACAGCATAAAAAGGGGTTTGGCCATCTCCAGTCGGAGATATTCTTCAAGCTTGAATTTGGGATGGGCTTTATTAATTCTGTTTCCTTCTCTCTTCCTGGCTATGTAACTTATCCCTAGAAAGAAGCCAAGGAAAGTTCCTTCTCTGAAACCTCAGCTGGAACTCCACAGGCTGTGTCCAGGGGAGACCCGGGGTGTCCTCACCGTGCGAAGGCGGCACTCACCTTCCGCACCCACTCGGGCATGACGTGGGTGCTGGGGGAGCGGTGGTGGGTGTTGATGACAGTGACGGTGATGATGATGGACGCTATGACGAACACCATGGTGAACAGCATGTACTTCCCGATCAGGGGCACCGCGCTGGAGGTGGAAGGGATCAGCTCCACAATGACCAGAAGGAACACAGTCAAGGACAGTAAGACAGAGATGCTCAGTGTCATCTTCTCCCCTAGAGATGAAGGAAGCAATGCAACAACTCACACATTTAAGTGTTGAAACCCTAAACCCCAGGACCTTAACATGTGACAGTGGGTAGAGAGTCTTTAAAGAAGTAGTTAAGATAAAATGAGAGGGTCCCTCATCCAGTATGATGGGTGTCCTTCTAAGAGGAAATGGGGACACACACATGCCCGGGAAAGACCACGTGAGGACCCAGGGAGAAGGTGGTCATCTTCAAGCCAAGGTCAGAAGAAACCAGCCCTGTCTCCACCTTGATCTCAGCTTCCAGCTTCCAGGAACTATAAGAAAATGAATTTCTTTGTTTAAACCACCCAATCTGTGGTACTTTATTAGGGCAGCCCTTCAAATCTATTTACCACTGAAACCCTGACTGGCATGCTCTCAAACTATTACTCTGGAGACTTTTTCTGCATGACCTCAGCACCTTTACTCACGGCAGCAGCAAGCATCTCTACTAGAGACAGATAGCTACTTCATCTTATCACCTAAGATTTTGCCTCCTGGTGGAACTCGGAGAACCAAGTGCAGTTCTGGGTTGGCACACTGGACCCTTCTGCAGAAGAATGTGCTAAACCTCGTAAAGCTCAACCACAGCCTGCTCCACTTGTTCCACAGCAGTAGGATGGGCAGCTTGGAAGTATCCATATATTTCTCTCAGAATGGAAGCAAACTGCAGGACCAAAACCAAGGACAAAATCTGGTCGGGCAGAGAGGTTGTCTTTGGCATGCTGAGCAGCCTTCTGCTCTCTCTGCTCCTTTTCCACGTTTATCCAGGAGGAAGTTGGTCCTCTCACTTATTCCTTGCTTTGTTTTGTCTTCATAGTAAGGCACCAGGAATCCCTGCTGCCTCCTTTCTTCAGATTCTGGCTCTCAGGAGTCCTGGCTGGGCACACATAGCTGCAGAAAGAAGGGGGCTGAAGGTACTGGGATGTCTCTGGGGCATGACTACCGGCGATGTGGCAGAGAACACTTGGAAGTCCCCATCCTTGGGCCAGTCTTGCTGCTGGTGTTCCTGGGAAGCCTTGTGTGTCCTGCATTCCAGAGTGGGTGTTCTATTCCTGTTGATTTCTAGCCCCTTTCCCCACTGCTGCCAGCTGCCAGACTAGAAGTACTGTCGGCCCTCTGTGGCTGTATGTTCTGCATCCAAGAATTCAACCAACTTTGGATGGAAAATATTTGAAAAAATAAAATTGTACCTGTGCTGAGTGCATACAAACCTTTTCCTTGGCATTATTCCCTAAACCAATGATGGTGAACCTTGTGGAGCTCTCAGTGGTGACAAACAGCCGCTCATGCCATAGGTGTTCTATTCCTGCTGCCCCGATGCCCCCTACCTGGACATCATCTACCACTTCGTCATGCAGCGCCTGCCCCTCTGGTTCTCCACCAGTGCCCTGAGCAATACAATATAGTAACTATTTCCATAGCATTTACATTATGCTGAGTGCTATACATGATCCAGAGATGATTTAAAGTCCATGAGAAGATGGGCGTGGGCTATGTGCAAATGCCATGCTATTTGATATAAGGGATTTGAGCACGTGTGTATTGCAGTGTCTGCAGAGGTCCTGGGACCAGTGCCCCAGGGATACTGAGGGTGACTCTAGATGCAGGATACACAGTGGGTGCACATAAGACATTGTCGGTTCTCACCTAGAGGCAGGAAGCCCCGGAGCACGCTCTGCCACTTTTGCTGCTGCATTCCTGCCACATACTTGCTCAACACACATTTTTTGAATGATTGAGCAACTTTTTTCCTTGTTGGAAAGTTGGATATAAACTCTTGTGGCTTTTTAATGTCATTTTGATAAACTGCCGCCTGTCATGGATTTGCAAGCTGTTGGCACCGTCTTTCCTCCCTACTTGTCTGCCATAAACTGTCTATAAGTAGGGACCCACTGGCGGGCAGATGGGTCCCCTTCCTCCTCTCTGCTAGGCTGTTGGTGTTTGATACAATTATACCGCAGGTGCGATTCCTCAGTAAGAGGTAAGTGAGTTGTCTAACCTGACATGTGAGGGAGGACCACCACTTGGGAAGCGTGGCCTCGGGGGTACAGACACTGCCATCTGGAAAACAGCAGAAGCTCTTTTCAAGTAGCACACAGTGAGTAAATGAGCAAGCGCCACGTTAGTCAGAGTACAGAAAGTGACTTTAGAGGGGAGGGGACACAAAGAGAGTCTGGTCATATGACTCACGCGGCCATCTCTGGGCACACAGTTGGTACTGAGCAGACAAGGGTTGGCAGTTATTTCCTTTGAACTGGACTGAGCTAGGGGTGTGCATCTTTAGGGTCTGCTCTGAATGTCTGACCTGCTGTGAGCCCCGCCCACATCGTGTTCACCTCCCCCACGGCCACCCAGGGAGTGTGTCCCCTCTGTGATGATGATGGGGTCCATACGCCCTGGTTGTTAGCACTCGATTATTTCTGGCTGACCCTAAAAGAGCAGCGGCAGACATGACAACCGCACCCACCTGAGTCTGTGGGCAGGTAGAACACCAGGCTGGTTAAGAAGGAGAAGAGCAGGCAGGGGATGATGACATTGACAATGAAGTAGAGGGGCAGGCGCTGCATGACGAAGTGGTAGGTGATGTCCAGGTACGGGGTGTCGGGGCAACAGGAATAGAACACCCAGTGCTTCCAGCCCCGGGACTCCTTGATCACCCACTCCCCGCTCTCCATGAAGTTGCTCAGGTCTGGCTGGTCACTTTCCTGAGAAAGAAATGAGGTTGGGAAACAGCCCCGCAAGTCACCCTGAGCAGGACAGGGTTTGTAAGCAGCAGCCACAAGACAAGTCTCCACCGGAGTGGCTCACACACTGGAAGGGACCCTGGCCACTCCTGATTTGGGGGTCTGTGATTCTTTTGTACAGCACAAGTGAGATTGGCTACTCAGAGTCTTCATTGGCTCCATATTGGAGTCACCTAGGGGCATTAAAATATATCGGTGCCCTAGCCCCCCCCCATGGATCAAATCAGAATTCTTGAGGCAGTGCTGAGCACAGGAAACTCATTTAAGTTCCCAGTTGTCATAGGCACTGCATAAAGAACCTTCCCACCCATTGAGAACCATCAAATTAGGCGATCTCCAAATTCTAACATACTGAGAGTTGAGAGTTATCCAAGAATAGAACTGGATACCCAAGCACACCTCCCCTGAAAGCAGCTCCTTCTCCACTCACTGGATAGATGGCCACCACAGAGCCATCGTAGGTCCACGTGCCCAGCTTCATGCTGCAGTTCTGCTCATCAAAGGGAAAGTGGGTGACGATGATCTCACAGTAGCTTTTAAAGATGGCTGGAGGTGTCCATGTGATGTGGCCCGTGTAGTCCAGGAGAACTTTGGTGAACTTGACAATGGCGAAGTCACCGTCTGCACTACACACAAGAGAAGAGGAAAAGGGCTCCAAAGACCTGAGAAGCTCACCCTCTACTTGGAGATGTTAACAAAGCAGCTGTTACTTACCCAGGAGCTACTTCTAGAAGCTTTCTTTTGGATAGTGATTTTGAATCTCTGGCAATGTTTCCCAAATTTGCCTGGTACTAAGAATCCCTGGGGTGCTGGTTAAAAATAGAGACTTCTAAGCACTGTTTAAGCTCCAAGTCAGAGCATCTGGGAGGAGAGCGGGACTCTACAGGTTTCATGAAATAGCAGCTAACAAGGGTCCACTGCCTCTCAGCCTTTCTTCCCAGCCCTAGTGGTATTTCTTACCTACTGTTTCCCAACATGCCTTGAAAGTTAGCTGGGGAAATCCAGGATTTTTAAATAAAAACATGTTCAGTGGCTTATTACTGGGATGAGCAGACTACAGAAGAGGTCTTCTTACCTTTTGGAGAACGGTTTAGAACTCAGTGGGCTGGGGCCTCAAACTCAGGTGTCTCCAGGGCCAGGCAGGTGAGGGATGCATACAGGGGAGACGGGAACAGATAGGTACCACCCACACGGGGGGTGGGGAGGCCCACTGCCCCAGATATTTGGATTCTTGCTCAGGGGCTAGAAATCAAGATTTCTTTACTTAGGGGCCAGGGCTGTAGCTCAGTGGCTCAGCACCTGCCTGGCAAGCATGAGGTCCTGAGTTTGATTCCTGGTAACCCTCCCCACAAAAAAAGAGATTTCTTTATTTAAATATTTCCTTGGGGGGTGGGTAAGTGCTGGAGATCAAACCCAGGCCCTCATACATTCAAGGTAAGTGCTCTACCGCTGAGCCACATCCCCAGCCTGAAAATTTACAAAGTTTTGAGTGCTGGACTTCTCTAGAGAGGCTAAAAGTCCAGATTTTAATGTATTATTTCCTGATTTTTCCAATGCTGGCAATAGTATCTCAAGTTTTTAAAAATACTAATGAGCCGCTTCTGCAGACCTTATTCAGTGGGCAGTTTACTCTCCCAGGCACAACCTGTGTTGCAGGGACTTCACAAAGAGCAGTACAATAAGTAGGGTAGATGTCCAGGGCTGAGGCTACAGCTTGGCGGTGGTGGGGCGCTTACCCACACACACCGGGTTCTGTCCCAGCACCATGAAAGAAAAAACTTAGAATATGTGTCAAATCTGTAGGTGGAGACTTCATCTGTGGAATTTCAGGGACAAAATGGCATATATTGGTCCCTCCCATTGTAAATCAAGAGATTTTCTTCCTCTTGATTTTTTCTTGGGATGAAGCGAGGCTCTTTGTCTGGAATATTATAAGCAGTGGATGCTCCCAAAAGCCCTAAAGAGCAAAAGGCTATATTATGATGGCCCTGTGAGCAGGGAAAATGGGGTTCCCTCCCCACCAGGGTGTTCCTGAGTGCGGAGCCAGAGGACTTCAATTGCTTGTCCCCAGCTTCTGACTGAAAGAGGAGTATATCACAGACACTCTGCTCTATCCATGTATTTGCCCCAAAAGGGTCCACTGTTGATTGGGTTATTTGACTCAAGTGTGAATCCTGCGTCTAACTGGGCAATATATGCTAGAAAATCAAACCTGGGGGGTGCTGGGGATGTGGCTCAGTGGTAGAGCTCTTGCCTTCCATGCACAAGGCTCTGGGTTCGATGCCCAGCACCAGACACACACACACAGAGACACACAAATCAAAACTGAGGAGGCCACCAGCCATCCAGGGTTTTGTTCCATCCACGGCCCCACCCCCAGCTGCTGGGAGGCACAGCTCCATCTCCGCACATGTTGTGTGATGTGAGACCATAAATCCTTGGGCTGGCGACAACTGCTCCTGCCTGAAAAGGATGCTCTCTGAAATGAACATTCCCTGACAGATGAAGGGCGTGTGATAATGAATGCATCATTAAACCAGAGTGTCTTGAATAATATTATAATTCCACAACATGCAGTCTGTCACGGGGCCCAGCGCTGGGCAACAGAGGCATCTGGGGCCATGAGTGTCAGGGAGGCAATCAGGATGTGATAAGTGGCACCCCCCTCCCAAGGCCAGACCTGTTTAGTAGCCAGGACATTTGATTCCAAGGACCTGCAATAGGCAGTTTGGGTGCCTCAGCTAATGCCACACATCCCTCAGGAGCTCTCAGATCAAATGTCCCCCACCCACAGCCCTGATTCCATTTGGCTCAATAATTGTTTCTATTCATAACACGAGGCACCATATGGCCACTCTAGCCTGTCAATGAGGCTCTGGTCTTAGGGGTTATTTAATGCTAGCAGCATCAGCTCTCGCTGTGTGCCCCAGCAGGTTGCTCCCTGCCTGTCCCCTTTGCTTACTTGTTATACAGAACAAAGTCAGGCCGCCAGATCTTTTCCGAGGGAATGTGGATTTTTTTCACACCGCCATAGTCATCTGGATTCCATTTTAGGTTGTAATCCACCCATTGCTAGAAATGAAGACAGCCAATTAAAAAGCCAAAAACATTTTTTAAAAAATCTAGGGTGATCAAGAGCCCTGGTGGACATGGTTAAGTCAGAAATGGTGCTTTGGTGGGACAAGTTTGGTTCAGAGTTCAGCCTTCTCCTTAGGAAACGGTAACAGCAAACTTAGCAGTCTTCATGCAGGTTCTGTTCTAAGCCTCCCCCTTTTTTTTGGTACCAGGAATTGAATTCAGGACCTTGTGCTTACCTGGCAGGCGCTGTGCCACTGAGCTGTATCCCTGTCCCCTGTTCTAAGCTCTTGACTCCCTCAGTCCTCACAACAATCCCATGCGATGAGGGATTAGTGACCCCATTTTACAGATGCAACAAAGGGACTGCTGGGTCACACAACTGGGAGGTGGCAGATCCACCAGGCCACACTGCCACCCTCAGGCAAGGAGGACAACTCTAGTATGCACATTTTCCTCAAGCAGCAGTACCATTTAAAAAGTTATATATTTTCCTTTATTATAAAATAATGTATGCCTATCATAGTAAATTTGGAAAAAAAATATGGATTGAGTTGTGCTCCCCTAAAATTTGTGTGTTGAAGTGCTGACCCAAGTACTTCACAATATGACCTGACTTGGAGGAAGAGTCTTTACAGAGGAATTAAGTTAAAATGAAGTCAGCAAGGTAGGTCCTAATCTGTAGAACTGGTGTCCTTGCAAAGGGAGTGTTCATAGACACGTGAATACTTCTCACGCAAGGAAAGCCCCATGTGAACCTGAGGACCGCCGTCCACAAGCCAAGGAGAAAGCACTGGGACAGACACTGCCCTCACAGCCCTCAGAAGGAACTGATTCTGCCGACCCCTTGGCGTTGGGCTTCCAGCCTCCAGAATGGTGAGAGGGTGACTTTCTGTTGTTTAAGCCGCCTGGTTTGTGGCACTTTGTTCCACCAGCCATTGCAAAGTGATACACACAGGAAAAGCCCAGAGTAAAACCCAGAAACAAACAGAATCTATACCCCCAAATACAGTACCTGCTGCCAACACTTTTGGTGTGTATCTCTGTTATTTACATGATTTCCTCTGGGCCCAGGTTTAATTTCAGGGTAAATATGAACAGTATCAGCAGAGTACAAAAGCACATGCCTGTAGTCCCAGCACTCTGGGAGGGTGAGGCAGGATGATTGCAAGTTTGAACCCACCCTGGGTGACTCAGAACCTGTCTCAAAGTAAGTTTTTTTGGTTTTGTTTTGTTTTTTGTACTGGGGATCGAACTCAGGGCTTTGTGCTTTCCAGGTAGGTGCTGTGCCACTGAGCTATATCCTTGGCCCAACATAAGTATTTTTAAGAAGGGGTGGGGGTGTAGCTCAGTGCAAGGGTCCTGGGTTCTGGGTTCAATCACTAGTATGCAAAAAAATCAAGCAATGACAGTATCTAGCTGAATTACCTGTTTCAGACGAACATTGGTTGTCACAATTTGGTTTACTTCATCCTAAAAAAAGAGAAGACGCCATCTTCAGGAGGTGAAAAGGAGAGCCCAAGGGGGGCGTGCTGGGGTGTGAGGCTGGGTGTTGGTGGACCCCTAAGTGCGACTCACCACGTTGATGAGCTGGATGAGCTGCAGGCCCACGGTGACCTCCACCGCGTGGCTGTGGTCCTCCACCGGCCGCACCACGCTGCTGTAGTTGCTAAATAGCTTTGCAACCAGACGGGTCTCGTGCTCAGAGCCCAGGACGAGGCCAGCTGGACAGCAAGTGACACAGAGACTGTCAGACTGCGCGTCCCACTCTGCACCCCCCACAGGAGGAACCGGGGCAGAGCCAGCTCAGGGAAGGCACACAAGGCCTCTGTGACAGGGCTCAGGCACACAGCTTTCACCATTCTGAGTTCCTTTCCCAGCACAGTCACTGGTCCTTCCCCAGACACCAGTGGAGACTTAGCTTTTAGATAGCTGGATTCTTTGCAATAGGCCCTGACTGAATCAAATTTGCCAGGTTATGGAAACACACACACACACACGCACACACACACACACACACACACACACACACACACACACGGAAAGTCAGTGACAGTATTACAGAGTGTGGGCATTCGGCGATGAAATCTTGGGTGGTCTGGCCTCATATCTCATGATGCCATAAAGGGACTGCGTGCTGGTTTGCATGCCCTGGATTGGGCCCTACTTAACAAAATGGAAAGTAACAAGTCCTGGTGAAGTTGTGGAGAGACTGAAATCCCGGGTCTGTTGCTAGTGGGGATGTAACAAGGTTGCTTCTCTGTAAGTTAAACGGAGTTACCATGCAACCCAGCAATCCCACTCCTAGGTGCCTACCCAAAAGAATAACAGCATATTTATGACACACAAAGGGAAGAAATAACTCAAGCATCCATCAATAGATAAGTGGATGAACAAATTGTGGTATATCGAGATAATGGAATATTATTTGGCCACAAAAAGGAATAAAATACTGACTCATGCTACAATATGAACAAACCTTGAAAACATTATGCTAACTAAAAAACCTAAACAAAAAGGAGCATATATTGTATGATTCCATGTGTGAGATTTCAAGAATAGGTAAATCTATAGAGATTCAAAGATTACTGGATTAGTGGTTGCTAGGAACTGGGTGGGGGGCATACCTGCTTAATATGTTCAGAGTTTCAGGTTATGAAAAATGAAAAAAATTCTGGAACTCAATAATGGTGATAGTCATCTAAGATGGAAAATATATGTATTATTATGAACTGTTACCTCAAAAATGGTAACTTTTATGTAATTTTAACACCATTTTTAAAAAAATCACTGCTGGTGGATCCATGTTCCAGTTAAACAGTTTAAATAGAATGAAAGCCCTGTACTTTGTCAACCTGGGTTCAGGGCTCCTATTTGGAATGTGAGTGAACCCAGGGAATCTTTTTTACTTCTCCCTTCAGGAAAAAGCATACACCCTTCCCTGTCCAGCCTGCTATGTGACCCTCCCTGCTCAGGGAGCTGGGCCTCCTGCCGGAGGTCGTGTGGCTGGAGAGGCAGCTCTGACTAGAACCCTGCCATGCTGAGCTGTGCCCCTGGGCCAAATCTTACTGTTACTTGTGCGGCAGCACAGCTATGTGAGTCCTTATTCCTGGAGAAAATGTGTCCCGAATTCCAACCAGTGCCTTCTGAGGATCTTTGTAACTCAAGCTGTAGCGCACACACCATCAGAGGAAGTAGACCCACAGCCCATCTGCTCGGATTCGTGTAACCTGACCTACCACAGGCTGCAGCAGGGATTGTGGCTTCTCCGTGGGCCAAGAAACTCTCAGTGTTGAATGAACGAGGTGCTTTCACCTTTTGCCCAGTAGTGTTAACTGATTAGCTCTAAGACAGGTTATCATTTTCTCAATAATTTTTCTTCTTCAGTCCTAAGTAGGGAAGTTTATAAACAAAATATTGTGTAAAAAGTAATAATCTTTTTTCCAGTTTTATTAATTAAAACAATTGTCAATATAACACAACTTGTGCACCAGATACCTTTATTTCTTTTGTGTGTGTCTGTATGTGTGTGTGAGAGAGAGAGAGAGAGAGAAAATGAGAACTAGGCAGACACTGAGGATTGAACCCAGGGCCTTTGTGTTATTTTTTATTTTGAGTCAGAGTTTTGCTAAATTACCCACACTGGGCTGAAACTCATGATCTTCCTTCTTCAGCCTCCACAGTACTCGAATTCTAGGTATGCACCAGAATATCTTATAGGTGTTTTTATATACATGTGCTCAATCCTCACAACTGGGTGAGAGCAAGACTAATCTTGTCCCTACCTTACAGAGGAGAAAACTGAGATTCAGAGACTTGAGCGATGCATGCATGGGTCCCCTGCCAGTTAGAGGTGGAATTACCCTGTTTCTTATAGGTAACTACATCAGTTGCAGTCTGATTTTTGAAGCTTTCAGCATAGTTTAAATGTCTTCCTTTTTTACCCTCATGGGCTCTGTTATGGTGTGGCCCTAAGATGGCCCACTAAAGGCTCATGTGTTCTGAGGTGGGACTTTGGAATCATGAGGGCATTAACTTCGTGGTTCATTGCTGAGTCCAGAGCCTTGAATGCTCTCTGAACAGGAGGCCGGGCCTCGCTGAAGGGTGTGGTCATGGGGGCTGCCCCTGGGGACTTTGTCGTCCCTCACCCTTTCCTCTGGGCTTCTTCCTGTCTCTCTTCTGTCTGGCCACCAGAAGAAGATCTGCTTCGCTCTACCCCATGTTCTCTGCCAAGACGTTAGGCCCCACCATGGCCCCAGGAGCAAAGGGAACCAAGGGATCATGAAACTGGAAGTCAAAATAGACCTTCCCTTCTTTAAATTGACTTTCTCAGGAATTTAGACACGGCAATGACAAGCTGATGAACACGGACTCTATGTAGGAGACCCCTGACCTCTTCCAACAATTTGTTTGTGGTTTCACAAGTTTTCTGAACTCCAAAGCTTCCAAGGGTACCAGAGGTGCCCAACCATGCAGAGCTTTCATAGGACACCTCCCTGAGCCACCTGCACTCAGGGACCCTTCAAGAGAGTGTGTTTAATGAAAGACCCAGTGTTGGGCGTGCACCACTGAGCACCTGGGCCATGGTTGTCCTCCTGTTCTCCCCATCTTGCCCATCTCTGGCTGCACCCACGCCCCCATGGGGACTGGGACCTGGTGGTGATCACTGAGTGTTCACCCGACTGTTCTGGCATTGACCTGGGCTGTGGATTTTAATGACTGTTTATTTCAGTTTGACAGGAAGAACATGCTAGAAAGCAGTGGATAGAGGAGGTGGTCAGAAGTATGTCACAGAAAAACTATCAAAACACTATCTGGCCCAACGACGGCCCCCTACGGAAAAGGGGAGGACTTGGAGAACAGCACTGTCGGCACTGCAGTGACATTTATCTCCTCCTGTCCCACTTGGCCAATGACAAGATGCCTTGTTCCTCCCATAAGGAATTTCCAAATTGGTTCTTTTTTTCCCTTCCTCTCTCTTTTTCTTTCAGTACTGGGGAATTCAACCCAAGAACACTCTACTGCAAAGCTGTATCTCCAGCCTCCTTTTTTTTAAAAGACAGGGCCTTACTAGTTTGGTCAGGCAGAATTTGAATTTGAAATCCTCTTCCCTCAGCCTACCCGAGCACCAGAAGTACAGATGTGCACCGCCCACACCTAGGTGTGGGTCTCCATTTCTTAGATTGGTTTCCTTGGTACAGGCTAAGAGGATAGAAAATTTACACGACTAGAAGGCAAATTCTGTGATTTGCTGTCCAACTCAAATCCGGCTTTGACTAGTTCTTCATGGACTCATTGAGGCACAGAAAATAACTTCCATAAAAAGGCCAGGTAAAAATAAACAGGTAAATAAATCATATCAAAGTTTCTCCTTTTTGCAAAATTATGTTGGTAAATCTTTATTCAGATGGTAACACTGTTCATTCGTCAAGTACTTGTTGAGTGTTTACTTATGTAAATATTGTTTCAGGAGCTTTGAGATATTGGAAGGTGAACCTGGGTTGAATCTTGTCTCTATCAACCCTAGTGGAGATTAACATTTGTCATTTACATAAGTAACTGCGAATGAGTTGGAAAGTAATGCGCAGTGAAGTACTTGGGACTCCGGAGGCGGAAGAGAGGAAAAGATTGAAATGAAAAGTTCCATATAAATAGAACAGGGAAGGTTATGTGCAAAGCTAGCACAGGAGAAAGTGTGCCTGAAATGAATGAGAATTTTGCCATGAAGAATCCATTCTAAGTAGGGGAACTCAACCACAATTTCAAAATGTGCTTTCTGTACCATACTGGTTCAGTCTGCATTTTTACATAGGAAAGAGCTACCTGGGTTGGGAAAAAGGAAATTTAAAATGTTAATAACCACCCTGGGCACCTCAGCCTGATGCTGTATCGCTCACTGCTTTGGCCATTTCAGGCTTTCTGATAATGCATATAACAATGCAAAGCTCCAATTGGGCACAGTCCGAAAGTTATAAATGAAGTGGCTGGGGCAGGACATTTCGTATCTTTAATCAGGGTCCTTACAATCAAACACTGAGCGTGCTGGGCTGCCTGGTCTGGATCTAAACTCC
Source organism: Dinomys branickii (assembly GCA_004027595.1). Classification (NCBI taxonomy): domain Eukaryota; kingdom Metazoa; phylum Chordata; class Mammalia; order Rodentia; family Dinomyidae; genus Dinomys; species Dinomys branickii. The sequence goes on along the minus strand of PVLD010001728.1, from coordinate 125,704 downwards.
TGTGAGCCACCCGTGGGAATCAATCCCCGCAAACTCAAGGTTTGATCAAAATATGTATCACCTACTTCTTTTCATAGCTAAACATGCATTTTTAGAGGTCTTTGGTATCCTAACAGACCTCTTAAGTATTTTTATAGAGGCATATAACTAAAGAATTTTCACTGAGCGTGGCGTTTGCAAACACACATACATGGGGACACATGCATGAGCACACACAAGTGCACGCCAGGCCAGCTCTGGTTGGATCAAGTCCAAATCCCACAGGATATAACTTATCTGAGTTTAGCCTATTTCCCTCAACTTTATTACTGAAAAAAATTAATAATGCAGTTCTTTCCCACTTGCTCAGAAGGCCTGTGTTTGTCAGAGCAACGCTAGAGAAGAGAACTCACAGGATGTCAGACACCTTGTTTCTCAACTGGGGTGATATCACCAGTAAACTTTTACATGAAGCAATCAGCAAACATCTCCTGTTTTCCCCTTCCAGAAGTCTGGGATTCAGGATAGTGTTTCAGTTGCCGCACTGCGACACATTCCAGAGTAGAGTGCAGGACCAAGGCTGTGCAGGGTTTTATAGTTTCAATTCAAACCCACACCTACAGAGAGTAACATCCTTTTAAAAGGAAAGAGGCAGGGGTGCGTTCAGATGGGTTTTATTTTTTTTAACTTCAGAAGTTTAAAAAAATTTATGAACTGTTTCATCTCCATGGAGTTTAGTTACAGTTATTAACAGGTTTCTCTTCCAACACTTGTGGCTGTCAATCAACCCTCTTCGTTATCTGAACTCTCCTAGAGCAGCAACAGGCCTCGCTAACCCAGCTGTTAGTACCGTACGCTCCTGCGCCACGTCCCTCTGGTTGTTCAGGTATGAGAGTAGCCCAGGACGCTTTTGTGACCCCCCAGCAGTCCAGATTCCACAAGCGGCCTAAGGGTCTTCATGTGGCTGAGTTGGACACCAGGCACGGACTGATCTGAATGTCTACCTTGTGGCCTTTGACTGGGCAGCTCCCATGTTAAGTGGGTAACACAAGCTACAAATTTTCATTCAAAAACCCCATCAAGCCAACATCAGGAAAAACTAGCAGAGTAGCCTCTGACTAGCAAAAGCCTGCCATTCCATATTCCCATCAAAGAAGCAAGACTGTGGTCTGGGGGCCGTACGTACCAGAGCAGAAGCCGAAGAGCAGAAGGAAAGGCCGGGCCTCCATGGGCTGCAGGCAGTGGTGGGGACCTGGAGCGGAGTGGCAGCCTGTGTGGCTCCCGGCTGCTATCTGGCTGGACACTTGGCTGCCAAAGGGTGTGGGAAGCAAGTGGAGTCAGTGGTGCTATTGTTTTACACCACCTGTTAGCGACCGTGACAGCTGAGCTGTCCTCACCCTGAGCCCAGGAAGCTGCTCCAGCCTGTACTGATCCAGCTGTGCCTCACTTCGCGGTCATTTGACAATGAGTGTGAGCTGGCTTATATTTTGAATGCATCACAAGCCAGGTTTTGTGTTTTTGTTTTGTTTTTGTAGTGTTGGGGATCAAAACCAAGGCTTCACACCCTAAATCTACACTCTGTCACTGAGGAACAGCCCTAGCCCCACGAACAGTTCTTAAGAAAAAAAAAAACTACACAAAAGAATTCTTTTGAAGCCAGACATAGCAGTGCACACCTGTAATCCCAGTACGCTGGGAGGCTGAGGCAAGAGGATTGCAAGTCTGAGCCCACCCTGGGCAGTTTAGTAAGATTCTATCTCAGAGGACAGAAACAAAGGTTGGGGGCTGAGGGTGTGACTCCAGGGAAGGACCCTAAGTTCAATTCCCAGTAGTGCCCCCTCAAATCTTTTGAGTGGTGAGCAGCCCCCATCCCTTTGTGTAACCAGAATCACATGATTGCGTGTTGATTCACTTAGGGCTTTTGAACCGAGCAGACATCAGCTGTTTGTGTAATCCTCCTAGGTCACACAAGTCCATAGTCTCCAGACAGGCAGCTGCATTTCCCCTGGTTCCGGACAAACCGAGTGCCTGGAGTTCCGCGGCTGCATGAGGTGGAGATGTGGTTGGTATTAAATCCGCTACTGGCAGCTCCTCCATATCTGATAGCGCTTATTTTTTAACACAGACAGCTTCTTCCATAAAACCAGTTTCATTGGCCCCAGAGTAGGTGCTCCATGCCCTGGCCCTGTACCAGCCAGCGCCCTTCCCACAGGAGCCGTTAGCCGGGGCAAACTGCCATCTCCCATGTGCTGTTATTCAGCAGAGAGTAACTGTGGGGAAAGCGTCCCGCTGCGGCTGTAGTTGTTCTCAGGCCTTGCTGCCTTCCGCCTATTCTCTGCCTACTCTCACTCGGGGAGGCCAGGAGCAGAGTGGCTCAGCTTTTCAAATTCTTTGTTTAAAAAATTCCTGAAAACCAGCAGTTCGTAATTGCTTAGTCTGAGAAATGTTTTGAGCAAACTGAGCTGCTTGGCAGGGCTGGGGTGGGTTCCTAGAAGGAAATAGTTATGTAAAGACCACCCCCGCCCCCTGCTTCTTTCCTGCCTCCTTGCCAGACCCAGTCAGGTGAGAGAATCTCTCACCTCCAGCCCAAGGACAGGGACCCAGCAGATTGCCCTGTGCCAGGGGGTCCAAGCCAGTAATTACAGAGGGCCCTTGTAGAGTAGCGGACAAGGTTGCAAGCTCACCTTCATATCTTGCCATTTAAATTGCAGACCAGCTAATTGTCCACTAAAACATTGTTTCTCTGCCTTCCAGAGCACAGCAGCGTGACAACTAGCCAGGAAATACTGATCCCCTGCCCACCCCCCTGCCGCCTCTCATCTATGTGGGGCTGTGTGACCGAGCTCTGGTCTGTGAGACATGAAGAGAAACTCCGTTAGACCCACCAACCTCAGACTAGAGCTCATCCACTCCCTGCCCGCCCCTGGGCTGGCTGGCTGGATAGGATCCCCGGGGCCTCCTTGGAAACCATGTATTGAAGATGGCTCTGCGTGGGCCATCCTGGATCCCTGAGTGATTATGTGGAGGGGGCACCCCACTAACCCAGCACTGTTTCATTGCCGTTGAAGTTCTGGGTTTATTTGTACAGCAGTTAGTGTTATGCTGAATATAAAAGTTAGCTCCTTGTACACTGAGGCACTGTGGTCTAAAATAAACTCTGAAATATATAGCAGTGGGAAGGGGGAAAGAAACGGAAAAAAAATGAGAAAAAAATGAAAACAAAGCTTTTGTAAATAAAGAGGGTAAGAGGGATTGAACGGAAGGGAGGGGAATGGGAAAGGGAGGAGCGTGAAGGTATCGCATGTACAGGCACAAATTCCCTATGTGAATGTTGTTATATATGTACCTAATATACCAATAAACTTAATTTTTTAAAGATAAAAATATATACCACTGTAGGAGAAAGCGAGAAAATTAATATTGGAGACTGAAAAGATGATGACCCCTGTTCTATAGTAGCAAATTATTTAATAAAATATTGTCCTCAGTTAGTGAGCAAAGTGTTTCCCGGGCTGTGGCCCTAGGAGAAAGGTTGGGAGACACAAAGTTGGTGCTCGGTGGCTTTTATTCGCTTTACTTGGCAAGTTAGTAGAAGAAGGAGTTTGAATGAAAAGGAATTGAATGAAGTTTGGCGCCTTCTGCCCTAAGCCCAAAGAGGAAGTGATAACAGAAAAAAATGTCTTGGACCGACAAAAGCCCGTTTAAAACATTTCAGTAAATAGGTAGTTTTTCCCCAGCAAAGATCAGGTTGTGGGTGCTTTCTTCCCACCCAAGCCTGCTTTCTCCACATGGCGACAGGACGGCTTCTATTTAGGTAAAAGAAAGAGGCACAGAGCTTAGGGCACAAAACAATAGATCAGTCTAGCAGAGAACCCCGTGCGTGCATGCGTGCGTGCGCGTGCACTCGGGCACAGGGAGACGACTGGAAACAAAGATTTGAGATGCTTACAAAGCGTTTGAAGGCATCGTGGGACAAAGAGTTCACAAACGCAGACTACAAAGGCTCTTCGGTGCCCAAACACGCACCGAAGAAAGCAGGTCACAAAATCTGCAGTCTTCCTGGAGAGACTGTCCCTTGCCCATTTCGGGTGCAGCGGTGGAGGAAAAGAATCAGAGGAGACCCTCTCGGGGGGACAGCTGGGAAGCAAGAGAGCAGATCACCTGGAGAAAGCAAACTTCCAAATCAGAGTCTGTCGCAAACCCTCCTGGTGCCCACCTGGTCCTCTCGGTGGCGCCCTGGACTCTGAGAACAGTGCTGAGTGCTGACGCCCGCGGCCCTCTTCTGCCCAGGGAACTTCTTCCTGGCTGTAGAAACATATGAGGCAAGTCGGAAGTGCAAAAGCGTGTTCTTGCCTCCAGAAACAGCCCTCTGCCTGTGTCCCAGGACCGATACCCTGGTTTCCTCCCCATCCTTCTTCCAAAATGACCTTCTGGGGGACTTCAGATGGAGACAGAATTTCTCCCACTGCCTGGGTGGAGGGTCTTCATTGTGATGTTAGCAGTGATTTTTCCCGTATCTCCACCATCTTAATCTTATCTCTAGGTGAACAGCTGAAACTAGACTTTTTTAAAAAAGACAAGAATAAAACTGGTATTATCCTCAGGAGTAAGGCTTTTTTTGTTTTCATTTAAAAGTTTATTATTTAGAAAAAATTAGAAAAACAAATGATCAGAAAGAACCATGTTTAGCACTGTCATCTCACCCAGAAATACCCATGATCAATGGTTTAATTTATGCCCTCTTAGGTCCTTTCAATGTGTTCATGCAAAACTCACTTCTTGGGGTTTTATTGGGTTTGAAGTACTTTTCCAAGCATTTGGGATACATCAATAAACAAAAAAGGCAAAGATTTCTGTTCCTGATCCTGTTCTTGAGAAAAAATGACTTCTACCTGAAGTTAGATGGACAAATATATATGTGTGTGTGTATATATATATATATATATATATATATATATGTAAAATAAGTAAATTGTTTTGTATCTTACCAGAAAAAACACTACGGAAGCACAGGGGATCGGGACAGCAGGGAGGCTGCGATGTTAACCTCTGTGGGCAAAGCAGGCTTCAGTGAACACTGGACATTTGAGCGAGGACTCCCGAAGGAGGCACAGCTCTCTCTCGGATGTACGTTCAAGCAGATGGAGCCACAGATGGTCTCTGGGGGAAGTGGCTGGAGCAGATGGGAAGATGGCTGGGAGAGGAGGTCAGAGAGCCGCCCAGGAAGTGGGACATAGTGTTCCTATTCCCCGTGAGGGAGGAGCCCCGCAGGGCGTCAGGCTCTAACTGCTATGGGGACCAGCGGGTTGGGGGACACGTTGGAGCCACTACAGTCATCCAGCTGGGGATGGTGGTGGACTGGACTGGGGCGGTTGTAGTGATGGAGAGAAGCCATCAGACTCGGGAAATACATTTGACACCAGGCTAACAGGATTTCCCGAAGGGTAACAAAGAACCTGTGAAAAGGAGCCGCCAACAAGTGGACTGAAGAGGTGGAGCAGGTTTAAAGGGGCGAATCAGGGGTCCGAGGGGGGCATGAGAAGCTTGAGACACCCATTAGAAATCTCGGTGGGAGCTGCAGTTATGAGTCATAAATGTAGAAGATCTAGGTTAGACGAGATGATGTCTAACGCTGCAACTGGAGACACTCAAGTGATTATAGGCAGAGGAAGGAGTGGACATTAAAAAGTTTGGAAGAAGAGGAGAGTGCAGCAAGGGAGCCTGGGAAGGAAGCAGTTCTTCGAGAGGGGTGGCTCTGGGAGCCAGGAAGGACCTGCCCAGGGCAAACACAAGTGACCATAGAGATTAGCAATTCAGAGGCCATGGTGACCTTGGCATTTACTAAACATAGGTGGATAGGGCTTTTTTGTTATTTTGCTTTTGTTTTTATTTTGTTTTACATTGCTGGGGATGGAACCCAGGATGTAGCTCCCACTGAGCTACGTCCCCAGCCCTCTTATTTTTATTTTAGGTCTTAATTTTCATTCTTTTAATTTTTAATTTTGTTAGTACATGTCTGCAGTGCATACTGATTACATTCATGTGACACATCTTAATTCTTTTCATGTCCTCCCTCCCTCCCTTCCCTTCCCTCCGCCCTCCCTTCATCTTTTGATTCTTTACTTTGAGATGGGCTAAGTTGCCCAGGCTGGGCTCAAATTTGCAATCCTCCTGCTTTGGACTCTCAGAGTGCAGGGATTACAGTAAGGACCACCATGCATAGCTAGTTCATTATTTTTAAAACCTACTCCAAACCAGGGTGGTGGCACACACCCATAACCCCAGTACTCTGGGAGCCTGAGGCAGGGGCATTGTGAATTCAAGTCCAGCCTGGACTAGACAGCAAGATTCTGTCACAAAACAAAACAAGAATGATGCAACGGGGGGGGGCTTTACTGCAAAGAAGGACGAAGAAATAAGGCAGTAGCTGGAGGGTGACAAGTGGAATGGAGAGAATGTTGGGGACTTGGAGATGTAGCTCAGACGTAGAGAGGTTGCCTCGCTTCCCCAAGGCCTTGAGTGTGAGCGCCCATACTGCCCAGAAAAGAAAGTATTTTTATTTTATGCCCATTTTCTTGGCTGAGAGAAATAACAGCATAATCTGTGGTCATTTTGACTTTGGAGAAGAGCCAGAAGCCCCGCAGTGCCAGATCAGTGAGTGAGGTGGGTGAGGACGCCCCATGAGGTTCACAGAAACTGCCGCAAACGTTCTGAATCCATTCAGGACACCAAGACAGCCGAGAAAGAGGACTCCCAGAACTGCTGCAGAGTGGCAGGAAGGCTCCTTTGCTGCTTTAAGTGGCAAGAAGGACGGGACAGGTATGTTGGAAGCAAGGAGTATTTGGAGGATGAATAGCAATGTGAGTATTCTGTGATAAAAGTTTTTAAAATTGTAAACATTCACTATATTTTTGATCACACCTCATAAAAGCGAAAGTGCTGGGCCAAAAAATGAAAACACTTTAAAAACTTCAGTGCCCATCAAATAGCCCAAATCTCCACTTAGAAGCAACCAAGGTCTTTTAGACCCGCTCATATCACAGTTGTAGTTCTCTATCGTCCCATCACCTTCGTGTGCTGTGAAGTTCATTTGTGTGATTATGCAATCATCTATCTCTCTACTAGATGACAGACCTAGGAGTGCGCTGACCGTGCCTGCTTTTGCTCAATGCTGTTTGCCCAGCTTTTGGCTAGCAGCCGGGTGTGTAGCGGGGCCTTCGTAAATCATTACTGATAAAGGAACGAATGGAGTTAAGCTTGCCCCAAGGATGGGGAAGACGACACTGGGTAATGTTTGCGGGGAACAAATGAGATATGACTGTCAGTCACTACCAGTGCCAGGCAGCATAGCTCCAAGGGTTTGTAACTGGCTAATGAAATAAGCACGAATGAAGCACCACTTTCTATAACAATCCACCTTCTTGTGTGGTGCGGTGAATGGGATAACCGTAGACCTCCCCAGCTCACTTGGAGAAGCCCTCAGCTGGCCTGGAGTCACCTTTGCACCGACCAGGAGCTCACAGTTCCTTGGCCCAAGGCTCGAGTTTGCAGAGCCAAGTGTTGCAGTCCAGCCGCCAGCAGGTGGCAACAAAGTTATTAAAGTGCTGGGGAGGGTGGCTCTCCAGATGGTGATGCCATATCACTGTGTCTCAGGCCTTGTCTCTAGCAGACGCCCAGCAGGCCGCCAACAGCCCAGGGTACTCTTTCCCCGGAGGGAGGCTGCCCAGAAAAATTGGTGGGGAGGCCCCGGAGCAGTCGCCTCCCCTTAAAAGAGTACAGAAAGGGTGTGGGAGACATGCACAGGGTCCTGGTTCCATCCCCAGATCACAACCAACAAGACAGTGGTGTCAGCTCTCAGCCCAAGAGTCCAACCCTGTCCCTCCGTTGCACAGTTCCAGTTCGAGGAACGTAGGGGCCAGATGAATACACCTGAAAATCCAGGATTCTTCAGCCCGAGAGCTTATCCAGTCGTACCGCTGACCTGCCTCAGCTGAGGCCTCTGGATGCCCGAAGGGCTCAGGCTCTTTTCACTCTGTTGATTCCCAGCCAACCTCTGGGCGACAAGCTTGGTTTTGTGGCAGTTGCTGGCTTTGTCATTGCTGGACGGTACAGGTGGCTTGGCCGCACCCAGCTGGGCGCCCTTTCTTCCCTTGAACCTGACGGGAGGGAGGAAATCGCCATTTGTGGAGAAGCCTGTTGCCTCTACTTACTCTCGCAGCAGCTCAGCGGCCGGCGGGGCCTGTGCTGCGTCCATGGACACTGAGGTCTGCAGTAGTAGGGCCGACCACTAGAGGAGCTGACACTCCTGATCCCCAACACAGTGCCCTGTTCACCACCTCGTGGTTCCCGTGGTGCCGATCAGCCCCTTCCGTGGTGGCCACCGGGGATACGGAGGAGGGCAACGGGGCAAGGGGGCCAAAGGGCTGTGCTTCTTCAACGGAGAAGTACATTTAAAACAACGGAGATATACATTTTAAAAAAACCTACACCTTCCTTTCAAAGGTAGAAAATTAGTGGGATATGTGGTCTCCAGGGCACATTCTGACCTGGGTGAGTGGTGGCAGTGTGTGTGTCCCTGTGGTTGTCAGACAACTTGAAGCGGAGGCCTGGCCATCGCCACCCTACTATACTATCCCTGATTAACTCAGGAAATGCTTCCCTGGCAAAATTCTTCTCTAGCTGGTTCCTCATGTTCCCTGGGACAGACATAAACCAAGAAAAACAAGAATCTTCTCATCCGCTTCCCACCCTCTTCTGCCAACAGAGTAGGTGGAATTTTTCCTCAGCAGACAGAGTCTGGGCAACAGCAGTCTGAAGTAAACTAAGAAAACCTTCAAGGCCAAATGGGATGACAAAGGCCAGAGGCAGAGAGAGAAGAAGGCCAGGTCCAGGGTGTGCAGGGACCAAGAGGATTGGAAAGAGGAAGAAAAGGAGGAGGAGGGGAAAGGGAAGAGGAGAGATCATTGGCCAGAGACTGGAGAGTGAGAGAGAAATCCAAGCACTACCTCTAAAGAGCTTTGTTGGATATTTACAACACATTCCTACTTTGACATTTTCTCCAGAAACAGAGATTTGTCAATTCTATTTTTCTGCAGGACTGGACCGGTGCCAAGACCGGACCCCATAGGAGCCTGAGTTTGTGAAAGTTACATAAGCAAGCTGCAGTCTTTAGAAGTCAACGCCTTCCATTCTGCCGCCTGAGTTTCTATTCTGAGAGGTGCTAACTGTTAGACATTGTTATTCTCTTGTGTTCCCTAAATAACTTTTAATTAGTTTTAATTTGGACTAAGAATATTCTACTCTTGACACTGTGACAGGAATTATCAAAAATAAAATTAATGAATTCCCTTCAGAAAAGATCACACACTAATATTACAGTATTTTGTATCTATCTCAGCAGAAATACAGATAATTTGAGATGCTTAACCTTATTTTTACAATGATTTTTCTCAAAGGCAATAATTGCATTGGTAAAGCAGTCACTTAAAATATTTTTTTCAGCCTTGTATGCATTTTTTTACAGTGGGATTTTCCCTTTCTTTTCCAGTGAAATTAATTTCACTGGAGCAAGAGATGCATTCCAATTAGTTACGTACTTTGCCTTTCAAACTGCATGTGACCCACATGATCACTATATTCACTGCATGTTAGAAAGCCATGAGCAATATCTGCTCCCCTGCAACATTGTTGGAGATAAAAGTCCGCCAGGGCTCTCAGACTGTCATAAAGCAGACACTGTACAAGAAATGCTACAGTATTGGAGTTCTTAGTGGGGTCACTACGCTCTTCCCCTGTCCTTTAAGACAGTAGTATTAGTTGTCCACATGTCTGTCACAGCCTGATTCTAACAAGACTTGCACATCCCTTTTGCTGAAACATGGCCAAAATATCAAAGAGCTCAGAATCTGGGGGACAGCCCAAGGCATGGATCCCTTGGAGTGAAATCTTGTATGTCACCACACAGCTGATGGAGTTACTTCATGTTCTGCAGTTCAGTGGAAAAGAGGACAGATGTGCTTAAATATTTATGGCACGATACCATCTCTTTCTCTTATGCAGGCCTTACAACCAGTTTGAACATGGGCGACAGCTCCATACTTATTTACCTAGATTTTACAACATTGGCTAGCCAAGACTGAATTGAACTCAAGCACTATTTCACACATCATACCAATTTTAAATATATTAGCATAGTACATAGCCATGATCAGTACTATTTAAAGTCCCTTCTTGTGCCCTGACTTGGTGCATTAGCTGTATTGGCTTAGTTTTGCCACAATTCTGGGCCCATTAGCAGTTTCCAGGCACAGGCAGGGTGAGACGTGTGGAGCCTCTGGATAAACATGCTGCATCTGCCTGGAACTTCAATTTCATATGAAGACTTGCAGAAAAAAATTAATCAACTTAACCATTTCTTTTAATGTGCTGCCAATTCTGTATTCAATTTTCTGTGAAGCAAACAAAATTATGGATTAGCTATGTTATGACTAAAACCCAAATGTTGATTAATACTTACAGTAAGAGCATAACAACTTGTAAACCCAGAAGTATGTCTGCTTAGTTGCAGTCAGAAATAAACTGGTGAAGAGAACACCATCTGAGGACCTGTTCCTTGGCAGCGGTGGGTCACAGCCCCGCCTGGCCTCCAGATGAGGCCGCCACAGCCTGTGCCCATCTCTGGCCAAAGTCTCCTGTCATTGGCCTGGAGCTCTAAGGCCCCCTGAAGAAACACAAGGAAGCGCCCATCCAGCGAAACAGGAAGCACCCTCATAGGTAAGATTCTGAGAGACACGGGTGAGCTGAAGGTAGGCAGAGCCACTGAAGAAGCTGCTTCCTAGCTGAGCTATGCCTGCACTGGGAGCGGCTCCCAAGTCATGAGACTACCTTCTGAGAGCGATCTCATCGCTGTCTAGACCTGGCCTCGACACCTCCCAATGCCCGATGCCCTGCCCCTACCTTTGACTGGAATCGCCATTTAGCGCCACCACCCCAGAGGACCCTGTGCCCGCAGCCTGCACTCTGCTACAGCCTCCCTCAGGTCCAGTTCTAGCCCTGTGGGAGAGTTCCTCTCCTTGACCCTGGTCCAGGGTTCAAGTTCCTAGCCTATTTTTTTCGATGTGAAAACAAATACAAATGCAAAATTCATATGAATGTTTAAAGTACAAGACCTTAAAGAAGAGGGATGCTGTCGGAATGTGACTCCTTTGAGCCCTCGCGGGACCACTTGGGGGTGTGTTCATCCTCTTCTGCTGCTAGAACGCCACCAGCAGGCAGGTTTGAGATGTGCAACTGAGGGACGTCGGCGCAAGGGAAAGGCTTCAGGCCACAGAAGAGGTCATCTTTCCAAACTGGAGACTGTGCTTTAGAGATCGGGTCCTGCTCTAGTCAGGAGAAATTCCATATGGTTCCAGGTATGTAGTCTCCCAGTGGGACTCTTCGCAATGCCTCATGCCTTCCCTAGTCTCTGCAAGTGTCAAAGGACTAATGGCTGTGCCAATGTCGTGTACGCTGGCCTTTTCTCTGTTTTTTGGTGAAATTGCTTTCAGAAGTATTTAGTGTTGCTTTGTTGAAATTTAACTTTATATTGCTTGCTTCTCATTTCAAGAAAAAGGTAGTTGAGTGGTGCTGGGAATCCTGAGCTCAGAGAGAAGGAGGCGATTCCGGGGAACCTCTCACCTCATCCTGATGACTCCGAACCGTAATGCAGCCCCAGCCCCATCCTCGTTCTTGCTGCCTTCTTTCTTAGAAACACAAGGATCCAGGCAGACCAGAGAAACCATTCTGAACATCAGAGGAGCTAGGGGATGTTCAGAGAGAGGCCCCTTGTCCTGGACGAACAATGCTGTCCCATGACCTGGCTTTCTCCACCTTTCCAGGCCCGAGGACTTTAAGAAGTCACTGGAGTGGGAAGAAGCGAACCACAGGAGTCCCTGCTTTTTTATTTGGTTGCAGCAATTTCTGGTCCCACCCAGGCAGGTTCCAGACCTAATGAGATTGCTTCTAGACTGAGAGAGAACTGCCTGGTCCTGCTCCGAGTGCATATGAACCAGGCCTCTTACCAATGCCATTGCCTGGAGACTGAGCTTTGGCTTACGTTTCCTGGAGAGCAAAGTACTTGGAAAATCTGGGGCACTGTGCTTCTGTGTTCATCTCTCCTCTGAAGTCTGTACAGCCTGTTAGGGAAGCAGGACCTTGTCACTTGTTAGGACGGGCCCCTTCAGGACATGTTCTCAGTGCTGGGATCTGGGACAAGCGTCCCCACCCACCCTGCCTGTTGTACCCTATCTGTGTATCCCTTTTTGGGTCTATATCAGAGCATTTTGATGCTCTGCAGATGGAAACTCCTCCCTGTGATGGAGACAGATCATCCGCCCTCTCCCATATGGCTTAGGAAGGTGAAGATAGAGTCAGAAAACTGAGCTAAGACAGTGAGAACAAGGGAAGTGGCCTGGTATATTAAAAGGGGGACCTGGGAAACCGGTTTGGGGAATGAGAGGTGGCTGTCAGAACGCAGGGCGCTTCCTAGGAGCCTGTGTGGGCTGAACACTGTAGCCCATGACATAGAACCAAGCCTTCAAGATGAGAGACTGAGGGGAAATCTGGGTGCGGGGAGGCATGGGGGGTGGCTGGAGAGGGGAAGCAAACTGGGATTAGGGAGACAATTCAACAAGCCAGGTAATGCTGTGCCCTACAAAGACCCCTGACTATCGCCGTGTGTAGAGCCTCTGAGTTTTCTCACACTTTAATGAAGTAATCCGTCCCCTTGGATTGGGAGGGAGGCGGTGCAGACCCTTTTCTCTGTCCCTGCCATCTCCAAGGAGATGACACGGGTTCTTCTGTTGGGGGGGCATCAATTCTGATAGGTTGTGTTTTTTCTGAAATTAATTTCAGCCCCTCCGCCACGTTGTGCTTGGTGTGTTCATGGTCTGCAGCGAGGCCCTCTAATGTGCCTTTGCAAAGCTAGTCTCTGCAAAAATCGACTCTAGCAGGAGATCAAGAGCAGGCTCGCCACTCTCCAGCTAATAAAAGTAAAATTCCACAGTGACGCATTCCAGCATCACCCAGGAGGAACCCAGAATTAGCAGCCTGGCTCTGGCAACTGCAGCGTGTGCCCCCACACAGGCTGTGCACCTTATCTCAGCACCGTCCCTGTCCTCTGCCTGCAGGAGGATGTACGTGGCCTGTGGTGGGCAGATGGTGCCGCTACAACACCCACCCCCCTCTTCTCTGTTACCAGCAGGCTGCTTGCCCAGCCCCGTTAGAGTCCTCTCATACCCTCCAAGCCACTGCCCTGCCCCTCGCCCCAGTGACAGTGCTGCGGTTTGCTTATTTTGACATATTCATCCCCAACACGCCAAAGATGAAAGGCAGGAAATGTGCAGTTCCAGTTCCCAGAGCAGGCGTGGCCTGACCGCATTTATGATGTTTCCAGCAGAGGTCATGGGACCCCGAAGGCAGACACAGCATAGGTGACCTCAGGCCTGAGGGCTGGGCTGACACAGCACGCCTTGGGTGCTTCCCACCCTGGGATGGGATCCCTTTTCTCCAGAGACTGACCACAGCCTGCTCACGCCCATCACTATCTTTGACAGAAGCCACTCCACAGTCACTGCCACTGTGGCTCCCCACTGCCCAGAGGGCCCTGCCTCAGAGCCCACTTCCTCTCGGCCATGCCTGGGCAGTGACTCAAGTGCTCCTGAGTGGGGACTGTGGACTTGCCCTGCCTTCCCAGTTCCCTCCAGGAAATGCCTCAGGGTCCTTAGGGCAGAGCTTTGGAAACCCCCAGTGCTCTGAAGAAGTGGCAGAAGTTGACTCTCCAAGACCCCCAGGGAAGGTGGGGGGAGGACAAGGCCTCTGTGTTCCCCATGTGACTGCCAGCCTTTCCTGCAGTCCCCAGCCAGCAAGATGATTCTCCTATAAACACACCATCTTTTTCATAAGACAGAAGTAAGTGTCACTTCCTCCCACATTCAGGATGTGGAAACACGCGAAGAATGATTTGCTCTGGGCCAGAAGAAGCCTGTGCTGGCAGCCTTCCCTCTCCCCTCCAGGTGTGTGCTGTGCGGCCAGGTTCTGGAGGCAGCGGGGGCTGGAACCAGCTTTGGAAGAGCCATTTCCTGGCTTTGGTGCAGTTAAAGCCAGCGCCTGGTCATCAGGCTGGAGGATAGCATTTTGTGCGTTTCATTTCCGCAGGGCTGATTTTTTAAAGCAGTTCTAACGCACCTGATTGCTTGCAGCTGTGCTCCCCAGGAAGCAGGCCGTGTGAGAGCGCAGGAACGCCAACTCTGGGTACCTCCTCTTGTTCAGCAGAAGCCACTAGAGACAGGTACTCAGGGACGACAATGTCCTTTTGTGCCTTTGTCTGGGGCAGCTCATTAAGGTAGAGACCACCTCAGCACTGACAGGACAACCCCTTCCAGTGGAATTGACTATAAAACCTTTTCTGATGTCATCACTGCCAGATACAAACCCAATTAGCAGCAGTGTTAACTCAGGTGCCTCCTGGGAACGTGGAAATACCACGTTCTACAGCTAGTCAGACCCGAGGAAGGATGACACATCTGGATGTCATCAGGAAGGTGGGTTCCAGGGACCACAGGGGGTTGGGGGCGCCACTGATTTTAGGGGATGAATGACAAGGGCTTAAAGGAGTGATAGTCAAAATCAGCTTCTGTCAGCTCAAGGCCTCTGGTCCAAGAGCATCACAGTCTCCTTCTGAGGCTGGAGATGTTCAAAAGCAGTCACCGAGCTCTTAATTTCAGCGGAGGTTCCGAGTCCCTCACAGCTTCCTCCTGCAGATCTTGGGGGAGGAAAGAAAGCCCTTGCTTTCTGTTATGTGACTGGTCTCCCACAGACAAAGGAATCCTGGGTTCCAACTCTGCAAAACAGGAGCAAACTAATCCCAAGTCCCAGAGAGATGCTCTGGCCTACCTACCTCAGTTTACATAGTTAACATTGTCAAGCAGGCACTAACAGACTGGGCAAAGAGAAGAATGCCAACACGAAAGGCAAGCACTAAGGGGATACGAAAGGTAAGCACTGGTTTGGGGTTTATTGTTGTAGAGGGATGGTGGCAATTATCAGTCATCACTGTTGTAATGCTGGGGAGGAACGCCAGGCTGTGGGCACTATCTTTGAGGAAGGAAAGCCCCACTTAGAAGTAACCCGCAAATGAGACCCTTTGGATTCAATCAGACCAGTCAGAAGGTCCGCAGGAGGCTGGTTTGGGGTCTCCCATGACACTGAGCTTTATCTTGATGAGTGACCTTATTTCAGATGTCTGCTGCCCACATGACAGCTTAATCCTTGCTCTACCATTTATGGAAGAAGTCTCACTAGTAGAGGAATCTCTGCTACTGGGGTAAGGAGGCAGGACCCCTGCTGGCTCTTTTTAAAAAAAATTATTTTATGTTTTGCAGTGCTGGGCACTGAACCCAAGACTCATACATTATAACTTTTTAATCTGAAAGTTGATGCTCTTGACTGTTCTGAGTGCAGAGGGCCTACTCTGGCCTCAGGGAGCACAAAGCATTTGGAAAGAAGGAAGGCAGAAGTCTCTAGGATCAGACCCCAGGGTCCTGGGAAATTGACTGAAGCTGTCAGTTCTAAGAAGCAGAAACCAACTCGGGCTGATTTAGGCAGAAAGGTGTCTGATGAATGGCGAGGACATGGTGCACAGTCCCAAGGAGGACTGGAGAGTCAGCGGGGACAGAGGCCTGAGGGATGCGCCACAGCCAGGCTCACACAGAGTCACACCAGAAGCCCCATCCTATGGGGACTTTGTAGGGTCTACTGCAGGTTGCAGGACCTTATGGGCCCCTCTTGGTCACAAGGTCTACCCAGCACCCCTTTGCTACAGGGGTCCCTCCTGCTCCTACCCCACGGCTGTGGCTCGCACTCAAGTCCAGGCGCCCCTAAGCAGCCGAGCCCCATGTTTACCTGTGCCCAGGGTGAGGTGGGAACCCCCTACCCTCACTGTGCTATGCCCCTGTGGGGAAACATCTTTTAGCCTTTTATCTTCACTCGCTGTAATGCAGGTCAGACAAGGGGACCCCCTGACCTAGTGAGGTCTCCCTTTCCTGTCCCTCCTGCCTGTGTCTGAGTCCAAGCCTGACATTCTACTTGCTGGACATCCAGTCCCTTCGCTCCTGACTCTCCTCTTCAGGCTACTGTGACCTGTGATCTCTCCTCAAAGAGATGGGGAGGGAGCGAGGGAGAGAGAGGCTGAATCAGATGAGCCCCAGCTCTGAAGAAAGTTCCAAAGAGAACAGGCCAGAACCAAACAGGCCAAAGACAACAGCGAGGGGCTACAGCAAGGGTGAGAGCCTTTGGAAAACGCTGGGCTCTGCCCTACACCTGGTCTCAATCTCGCATGGTACAAAACCGCTGGGGCGCGGGAGCCCGACCCTCAGCTGCAGGGTGCAGTGTCGGAGCCATCAGAGCTCCTCCTCCAGCAAGGTAGGCAGAAATGGAGTGGGCTGAGGAACACCAGGAGATTTTTGAAAAAATTTTAACAAGACTTCTTTGTTTATCTTCTCTCTGGCTTCCGCAGCCGGTCTGCATGCAGTCAGGATAAATTCAGCCCGGGAGGAGAAGGCAGCGTTTCCTCCCCCTCTCCTCCCATTTTAGGTGAGAGGAGGAGGTGGCATGGGGGTAGACAAAGATCTGGCGAGCTCACCAGCTGGTGTTCTGCTGGGCTGAGCAGGCCCAGCTTGCCGCGCACCCCCACAGCGCAGCCCAGAGCAGCAGCTCCGAGCCCTCTCTCCTTGCAGGTCAGGTTAGCTTCGGGCTCCAGGAAGTGGGTAGCCCCCTTGCGCTGTATGACCCCAGGGGTCCTCACTCCCTGAGGCTCCACGCAGAGCCCCTCTGTCCAGGCCAGGGGAGCTAGGGCTTGGGAGGACAGTGGTGCTGTTGGAGGACCCAGCTGAAATGTGTTCTGCCCTCCGCAGGGAACAGGGCCTCTGGAAGAGCTCCAGGCCCTCACACAGCTGGTCTTCACCCTGAGGGGTGCCGGGGGGGCATTCTGGGGATGCAGCTGGAGACATCTTGGTGCCAGGGCATGCCATGGTGGGCACCCTGTGTGCGGGGATCACAGGTTGGTCCTGGGTAAGAAGGGGCACCAGAAAGGGTGCAATGCCCGGGGCTGAGGGTTGGGGAGAAGGAACATGGGCTTCTGCATCACTAGACACAGCCTTGCGTCTCTAGCGTGGGCAAGAAGGTAGGACCTTTCACCTGAGCCCAGGGTTCCTCAACATCTGCGGCCTCCTGGGGCTCTGGGCTGGTGCAGGCGAAGGAGGTAGATGCCTGGGCCAGCTGGCCTGGCGGGGACAAGAACTTCCTCGAGATGGCTCTGGGACAGGCTGCTGAGGGTTTCCACTCTTTCTCTCCACTTGCTCTGTACTGGGATTGGCCCTGGAGCCATGGGTGTGTTAGGTGAGCGCTGTACTAATGAGCCACCCAGCCTAGCATTAAGCAGCTTTTATTTTTTTCCCCGTTTTTCTCCTTTTCTTTTTTCCTGTCCCTTCTTTCCTTTCCTCCTCCCCCTTGTTCCTTTTCCTTCCCATTGTAACTTTTGCCTCTCATTTCCCAATATCTATTGTACAGTTTGGTCCTTTTTTATACTTTTGGTTTCTCACACCAGAGAAACAATGCAATATTTACATGTGTCTGATTTATTTCTCTTAAGAGTATGGTCTCCAGGTGCATTCATTTAGCTTGAAATGTCTTGAACTTAGCCTTCTTTATGGCAGAGTAGTATTCCATTGTATTAAAAAAAACCCACATCTTTATCCATTCACCATTGAAGGGCATTTGGGCTGTTGCAAGATTGCGCTATTACAAACTGTGCGGCTATAAACATGAGTGTACATATGTCACTATGGTATGATGCTTTTAATTCAGGAAGACAACAAGCAGAGGAATAGCTGAGTCAAGTGAGACCTCTAGCGCTAGCTTTTTCAGGAATCTACACACTGATTTTGCCAGTAATTGCACCAATCTACTCTCCCACCAACAGTGAAAAAGTGTTCTTTTTTCTCCATAGCCCTGCCAGCATTAATTATTGCTTGATTTCTTGATAGTAGCCATTCTTTCTGGAGTGAGATGCAATCTTAGAGTTTTAATTTGTATCTCTTGAATGACCAGTGAGGTTAAACATTTTTTCATATACTTATTTGCCATTTCTACTTCATCTGAGAAGTATCTATTCATTTCAGATGCCCAATTTTGTATTGGGTCTTTAAATTTGGGGGGTATTTTTTTAGTTCTTTATATACTCTAGATATTAGTCTTTTGTCTGAGGAACAGCTGGCAAAGTTTTCTTTTCCCCACACTAGGTTGTCTTTTCACTCGGTTGGTGGTTTCTCTTGGTGTGCAAAACCTTTTAATGAGATGAGATCCCACTTGTTGATTCTTTGTGATAGTTCCTGTGTTATTGGGGTTTTGTTCATGAAGCCTACAAGTCTATGTCATCAAGTGTTCTACCTATTGTATCTTTCAGCAGTTGTAGTGTTTCTGTTTTAATATTTATATCTTTGATCCATTTTGATTTTAGTTTAGTGCATGGTGAAACATATGGGCCTAGTTTTAATCTTCAGCATGTGGAAAGCCAGTTTTTCTAGCACCATTTACTAAAGGGTTGTCTTTCCTCTGGTGAGGATGTTTGACCCCTTTGTGAAAGACAAAGTAGCTGAGTATGTTTGGAGTTGTTCTTGCATCTTTTAATCTATTCCACTGATCCTTGGTTCTGTTTTTGTTTTCCCCAGTACCATGCTGATTTTATCACAGTAGCTTTGTGGTATAATTTCAAGTCAGGGATTGTGATGCACTCTGCCTTGCCTTTGTTGCCAAATTGCTTTTCCTATGCTAGGTCTCTTCTGGCTCTAAATGAATTTTAGGATTGTTTTCTCTAATTCTGTGAGGATTACTATTGGTATTTTGATTGGGATTGCATTAAATCTGTATAACAATTTTGGAGGTAAGGACATTTTCACTATATTAGTTCTTCTGAGAAAAAGAGATCTCCCTCTATTTTATGATATCCTCTTCAATTTCCTTTTTCAGAGTACTGTAGTCCTAATGAAAAGTCTTTTACTTAATTCATTAGATTGACTCCTAGGAATTTAATTTTGGGGGGGATGTTATTGTGAAAGGTATTGTTTCCCTGATTTCTCTCTCAGTGAGTTTATTTGTGTACAGGAATGCTATTGATTTTTGGGTGTTTACTTTGTATCCAGCTATACTACTGAATTTGGTTATTAAATCTTGAAGTCTTTTTGGTGGAGTTTTTGGGATCTTCTATGTAGAGTATCATGTCATCTGCAAATAATGGTAATTTAACTTCTTTGTTTCCTATCCTTATTCCTTTTATTTCTTTCTCTTGTGCATTTCTCTGGCTAATGTTTCTAGAACTATATTGAATAAGAGTGATGACAGTGGACATCCTTGTCTTGTTCCTGATTTTAGAGTGTCTTGGTTACTTTTCTCTTCTTGCTGAGACAAAATACCCAACACCCAAAATGAAGGAGAGAAAGGTTTATTTAGCTTACAGTTTGTGGAGGTTTCAGTCCATACTTGGCTGGTTCTGAGGCAGAGTGGCACATGGCAGAGGAAAAACGTTCATGGCAACAAAGCACAGCAAAAACAACCAGCAAAAGGGAGGAATGCCTGCAAGCAGCCTCTTTTTCTCCCTTACCTTGTAAACAGCCTACCTCCACCCAGGGGTCCTGCAGCTCTCACACAATTTCCATGCCCTCCTCTTCCACAGGCTCAGGATGCATACAAAGTAAGCACCTTGGCTTCCTGCTGAGTCACTCAGCCAAACCTCTAGACTCCCCAAATTGACACAATGTATCAACCATAACATAGAGTGAAAGCTTTCAGTTTTTGTCCATTTAGTATCATGTTGCCTGTTGGTTTATTTTAGATGACTTTTATCAGGTTGAGATAAAGACCCTCTATTCCAATTTTCTGTAGGTGTTTTTTCAATCATGAATGGGTGTTGAGCTTCATCATATGTTTTTTTTTTTTGCATCTATTAAGATGATCATATGGTTTTTGTCCTTGGCTCTTTTGATATGGTGTATTATGTGTGTTGATTTACATATGTTGAACCATCCCTGCATCCCTGGAATGAATTGTACTTAGTCATAGCTTTTTATATATTATGTCTGTTTCCTGAAGGGTTTGTTTCAAACTTTGGCTCAAGGCTTTGTAAGTATGGAGATGAAGTATTTGATGTCACCTTTTGCCCATCTGTGCTTTTTAGGTGGCCCCCAAGCAGCTGTTTTGTCCAGCCTGGGTGGCCTGCCTCCCAGCCTTGCTACAGAGTCTCTTCTCTTTGAGTCATGAGGCTGTGCTCTGAGAGATGCTGGAGAAGGTGAGCTTTATACTGCCAGCCTGTGGACATCCTTTGAAGGGTACATGGCCCACCCAGGCCCCTGGCACCCTTGGAGACACCTTAGCTTTCTTTTCCTGAATGCCTTTCCCAGTACCCTGAGGAGAAAACCTCTTTTCCTCCACTCTACTCAGGAGAGACTGTGATTAGAAGTATCCATCCTCCAGTCATCCGCCTCACTCGGGATCTCTGAATTCCACTAAAAGTACCACTAAGTTCCTCGGTATGTGAGAGACCAGCTCCAGGACACTCCTTAGGTCCCAAAGTCTGCAGGTATTCCAGTCCTCTTACAGAATGGCTTAGTATTTGTGTGTAACTATACATGTGCTCCTTTAAATCATCTCTAGCTTCCTTGTGATACCTGATATAATGTAAATGCTAGTAAACAGTTGTCACTGTGTTGTTGAAGGGATAACGACAAGGACAGTGTCCCTATGTGTTTGTTACAGACACTGCCAGTGTAGGCCTAACTGTATGGTTGAGGAATGACACTCGGGGGCAGGAGTATAGCCCTGCAGCATAAGCGCCTGCCTGGCAAGCATGAGGTCATGAGTTTGATTCCTGGTACCAAGAAAAAAAAAAAGAGAATTGCACTCGGGGTGAACAGTGCTCAAACCAAGAGTGCAGGACAGAGATCAAGGATCTGCAGTAGGGGGAGGTTGCAGTTCATTTGTCTACACATGATTTCATCCATGTGGATTCCATGTGGTGCTTCATGAGTGGCAAATTCAAGTTTTGCTCTTTGGAAACTTCTGGAATCCCCTCTCCCATACTTTCAGTCAAAGTTGGCTGAACTGTGGACAGGGAGGGCTGAGTGGATGTCTGAGGAGCAGGAGCTGCCTGGCTCATCTGAGGAGCGGGTGGGTAGGTCCATGCCGGTCTAGGGCAGGGCCTGGCTGGAGCTCCCTGTTGTCAGCCTGAGTGGCTGTGTTTCTTGCTCATGCTCTGAGCTGCGATGTTGTCTGGGAGACCAGCCTCACTGAGGGCTGCTGAGGTCCTTTGCTGCCCTGGTGATGAAATTCTAGTTACAGTGTTACTTGAACCCAGGGTCCTGCACATGTTAGGCAGGTCCTTCTACCACTGTGCCACATCCCCAGCCCCTGTGAATTCAACTCTGTATTATATTCACAATAAAAAAACGGGAAAAACAAGCAAACTGTAGCAGTGGGATGCTCTAGAATGGCCCTTTCTTCTCCCCGAAGGCTTCCTTAACTTTAGGGATCTCAAGTAGAGTCATCAGTGGGTGTGCTCTTATGTACCGAGTTCTGTGATCTTCGTCTTGTGCCAGATTATGGTGAGTGCATGCACGTGCGTGCGCACACACACACACACACACACACACACACACACATACACGTGTGGGAACTGCCTCCAAGAAGACAAAGCATTAAAAATAACAGAGACCAAACCAGTGTCATACCTGTAATCCCAGCACTCTGGGAGGCTGAGGCAGGAGGATCACAAGTTCAAGCTCAGGCTGGGCAACTTGGCAATTTAGGAAGATCCTGTCCCACCTCCCCCTGTCCACAAAGCCAAAGATGTAGCTTCGTGTAAAGACCTTAACTTCAATCACTGGTGCTACCAAAACAAACCTACCAGAAAATAAGACTAGGCAGTTGACTTCTGCAGCCATGGAAATGGTGAGGAGGAGCTCAGTGAAGGCTCTGGGGTCCAGGTAAACCTCCACTGGGCCTGAGGTGCCCTGGGTAGAGAGAATGTGCTCAAGTCCCCGCAAGTCAGCGGAAGGCAAGTATTGCTGGATCCACAAGGGGCTGGAAGGGGATTGGAAGACCGGGAGGATGGGTTGGCATCTCCCAACTGTGATAGTGTAAGTCTTTCAATCAATCAACTGACCCATCAATTATTAATCACCTCAGTGCCGTCCCCAGATACACTATATTTAGGTGATCTAAATAAGTGCATAAGAGGAAGTTGAGCCAAGAAGACCTGCATCTCTCTTAGAGGTGAGTAGTTATGATGACATTATAAAAATAGACATAATTCTACTTATTGCCAATTCCATTAGGAAACAATCCTCATGTGCTCCAAGAAACTCATTAATCAGAAGCCCAGGGACACTTGCTTGGAAAAGTTTGGCAACTCTTCCAAAAGTTAAACACAGAATTACCGTTTGATCCAGCAATTCTACTCCTGGGTCTATACATCCAGGAATTCAGAGACTGTACAACCCCTGTCCACAGGGGCACAGAGGTCACAGCAGCCCAGGCTGAAAGCAGCACAAGTGTCAGTCAACAGAGTTTTTGAATAACCAAGACCTGGCAAATCCATACAATACTGTTCAGTATCAAGAGTGAAATATTCACCCTTGCTGCGATGTGGATGGATCTTGAACACGTGAAATAAGCCAGACACGAAAGGACACATATGATTCCACTCATATACCTAGACTGGGTGACACCTAGAGACAAAGTGGAATAGATGTCATTGGGCTGGGTGGGGGAGGAGGAAATGGTGAGTTATTGTTTAATGGACACAGATGAAGAGATTCTGGAGATGGTGGTGGTGAGGGTTGCCAACTGTAAATGCACTGAATAGCGCTGAAGAATGGTTAAAGTGGTTTTTATGCCATGTGAATTTTACACATCCCCCCTATACACACACACTCATATCTACAGAGGCTCAAGACATTGTTCCCACACACTGAAATAAAGGAGAGCAAGGCCAGGGCTGTGGTGATTTGCTGAATAACAGGAAAGCTAGAACACAAGATATACTTTCCTCACCGGAAGCTGAAGTTAAAGAAGAGAGTACTGTTCTGGCCCACTGTCTGGTGTCCCTGGCCTGTCACTGGCACTCACCGTGCTCTTGGGTCAGCTCCTGGCAATGTGACAGTTGCCTAAATGGCCAGGGGGCTGAGGTGCTTCTGGAAAAGTAGCCCTGTCTCTCCTACACTCATCCCCAAACAAATGCTGAAGCTAGCCACCCTCCAGAGAGCTGTCCCCTGGAAAATTACCTTGCATAACGTTTATAAATATATGAACCCACTCTAGATGCTACTTGAAAAAGAAAAGGAATTTAAATACCCAAAGTTGCTGCAGTAGGTTTATGTGTACATAATGGAAAATTTGCTTCTCAAACAGCTTGAGCAGAAAATCTCATCCCCATGGTAACCAGATTCCACCACCACCAGCCACACATCTCTGCCAGGTCACCTACCCCTTGATGAGCCTCAGCCCCCAGCAGCACATGGAAACAGAATCCATTGTGGCAGCATGGCCTTGCAGGCCCAGGGTGGCTGGCTGTGGGTCTGCTCTGCCGTGCCAGGGACAGGCCCAGAGATTATGTAACTTGGGGCAGGACACTGCTCCTTGAAAGCCCCTGAGACTCAGCCAAGCCACTGTCCCGTGGAACAGCCTACTGGGGTTCAGAGCAGGGGGAGGAGCAGCTGGGATTCAAGACAACTGCCTGTTGCTGACCAGAAAAACAGCCCCTTGGTAATCTCAGAGAACTGTGAGTCCTGAGCGCAGTTAAAGTCCTGCTGCTAATTAGACCCTTTGTGCAGCACGCCCTGCAGCGGGCATCACAGCTCTTTAGCTTCCGTCTCTCCAAACCTGGCCTTCCTTCCAGTGTGTGTGCTCAGCTCTATTTTCATACAGCACTTTGGAATGGGTGACCAAGGGCAAGGTCACCTGTCCTTGTCAGCAGGGGGTACCTGTCCCTGCTGAACTTCTGGAGGCCTCTCTCCCACCCATCATCTCTGCAGCAGGCCTGCTGACCCCAGGGAGACTGCAGGGTCCTTGGAATACAGGCAGTACTTAGGGTTGGGGTTGCAGGGACCCCAGCCCTGGCTGTTTCCCAGGGTTCTCTCATCTCCCCTGCAACGCAGTGTTTATGGTCAGCAAGCTTGGTTTCCATTCCTAACCCTCTGCCTTTTCCCATGAAGTTGTCAAATGCCTTGCACACACGGAGGACAGGCTGAGCATGTGCGGTCTTGGATTAGCTTTGATTGGGCTGGGTTTTCTACACTGCGAGGAAGAAAGGACCACCAATGTTGGTGGACAGCAGGTATTTTCTTTCATCACCTCTGTGTTTGAGCAGGTCTAGAGTGGGCAGGAGGGGGTGCCCTTGCCAGCAGGCTGGGCTTCTCTGCACCTTAGCCTAGGGCTGAGCAGGCCTGTCCCTCCCAGGCCATCTCCAAGGCTCCTCGACTCCCCACTACAAAGTGACACAGGGGCCTTGGGCGTTTATTCCTCATGAGAAATCCTCAGCTCTCCCCCGGGACAACTTCCACTAACCGTTTGCTTCTCCCCATCCATCATGAGCTTGGAAGAAGAAAGAAGAGCGGTTCATGGGTTTAAGCAGGGGACAAATTTTGCCATAACTTGTGTTTAGTTCAATAGACCTGAGACAGTGTGGGGTCTGCACCATGAAAAAACTCTGGCTTCCTGTGAAGCTGGAGAGGTATAACAGAGACCAGCAGCAAGCCAGAGGGGTGAGACCGAGTACAGGGGGACAGGGAGGAATTGGGAACCCATAAGTAGCGTCTCCAGGAACCCAGACCTGAGGGCTTAACCCGAGCATTTTTATGGAATGCCTATCTTTCCTCTCCCTCCCTTTCCCAGTGACATGATAAATCTGTCCCTCTTTGGCAGCTCAGCGTTACCCTGCCACAGCCAGCCACAGCTGTAAGGTGCAAGCCTGTCTCCATAGATGTTCTTATCAATATTAATATTAAGGCAGGTGGCCCTGAATCAAGGCCAGCAGTTTCCTGTAGCTGTTGGTTTCAAGCAGGAGCCTAAAGTGGTATCTTCCTATGGTCTGTTGGCCATTTCAGAACTTTAGAAATGTAAAGGTCAATTCATTAGAAAGTAACAAATAACTAAATAAGTATTACAAGAGAACTTCAAGATGGCGACTGGGTAGGCAGCAGAGAGAAAACCTCCCAGAGGAATGCCCCTCAGACAAAGGACAGAAGGGAAAGAGGTGGGTATCCTGAACTCAGGAAGGATCTGAAATGGGGATTGAAGCCCTAGGAAAGACTGAGCAAAACCTCTGCTGGAGGAAAGGATTGGAGATGGGCCATGGCACAGTCGGAAGGAGAGGAGAAGGAGGAAGTCACTGCTCCAAGCACACCCATGGTCCGTGCCCTTGTTCTGGCATTCGCAGCTTCAGCTTCAGAGGCCCACGCTCACGGAAGCCTCCCGACTCAGCCAGGGGAGAGCAGAGTTCCGAGAGCTGGTCCAGGGCTGGAGAGGGGAGGGCGCAGCCAGGAAAGGAGGCAGTGGCGGTCGGGAGCAGTTGTCGACCCAGTGTGAGAATGAGAGGTTGCGACAGCCACTGGGGCAGAGTCCCCACCCTGCGGCAACCTTCCTAATCAGTGCCTGGAGAGAATCAATGCAACTAGTACACAGCCCACCACGCTCAGCTCTGCACCTGCCTCGAGGTGGTGACCCCCTGCCTCTCCACTGAGTGAACAGCTACCGGCAGAGAGCAGTGGGGAACCTCGGCTGCAAGCCACGGTGGCTCCCTGGGATCCGGCCGGAGAGCGGACGGGGACTCCAGTACTGCAACAGAAGGGAGGTGCAGATGGAGGTGGATCTCGTGGCTCCATGCCCTTCTCACTCCAATATCAGGCAGGAAGCACGAGCTGGGTTGCCGGGACTCAGCTCCCACCCTGAACTCTCTCTGGGAGCACCTTGAGTCTCGGCGGCTTGAGCAAGCACTGCCTGTTCCTGGCAACAATGGGACAAATCCACGGTCTTCAGGACTCACCCCAAACTATTAATGTGAGCACCAAGAGGGTCTCCTTACAGCTTGCACATATGAACCTTGCATGAACCTTGCACAGCAGCAAATTAGATGAAAAGCAGCAGACTGGGAGTCTGAAAAACAACAACATACTCTATACAGCAGACCCAAAATCCTCCAACTCTATTCTTTTTTTTTTTTTCCCGGTACTGGGGATCGAACTCAGGACCTTGCGCTTGCCAGGCAAGCGCTTATGCCACTGAGCTATACCCCCAGCCCCCTCCAACTCCATTCTAGAACTAATCTTTAAACTCAATTCATACCCTGAACTAACACAGTGAGAACGGGCTGGGGAGATTTCAAGCCCTCATACCAAGCACCGTAAGTTCGTCCAATGCCCAGCTCCAAGGGGTGGGGAACAGTAATACTGGAGATCAGGAGGAGGGAGGAGGAGAAGAAACGGCTTCTGGCATCAAGGCAATGGGACAGAGCCGAACGGGTCACTGAGGGCACCCCGACGGGGGTGCGTGCCCCATGGCTGCTCCACTGTGGGCCCCGCGGCTGCTCTGCTGAGGGCCCCGCGGCTGCTCTGCTGTGAGCCCTGTGGCTGCTCCGCTGTGGGCCCCATGGCTGCTCCGATGAGGGCCCCGTGGCTGCTCCGTTGAGGGCCCTGTGGCTGCTCCACTGTGGGCCCCGCTGAGGGCACCCCATGGACCGGACCTGCACCCACCAATAGCATGGCGACAGGGCAGAGTGGGGTGGTCTGCTGTGAGCATGGATGCTTTTCCACCTCCGACCATGGCAGTTTGTATACACCCATGTGTGCTATAGTATTGTCTGAGGTAGCTATATCTCTTCCCAAGGTGAGAGTCCAGGGGCATAGATAAACCCAGGAATACAGTTATTATCACAGGGAAGATGACTGATTGAGTGGTAGGGCAATGGAGATGAGGGAGGAGAAAACTGAATGATGAAATGGGCCATCATCTGTGTAACTGAGTAACATGTGAAGGTAACATTATGTAGGACAGCATCCAGAGCTAATTCCCTTCTATGTTCTCTATAATTTGTATTTCCTCAGTCTTTTTTGTATTAACAGAAGTGAAGATAACTTTATATTATGCAGCATCCAGTGCTAATTCCCTACTGTCTTCTCTATAGTTTGGTATTTCCTTTAATGTTTGTGTGATAACTAATGTGAAGATAACATTATGTAATACAGCACCCATCCAGTGCTAATTCCCTACTATGTTCTGTGTAATTTTGTATTTTCGATATTGTTTATGGCTTATTCTGGTTCATATGTCTCCATTCTTTTGTCTTTAAAATAAAAAAAAAATATTAAAGTGACCTGCAGGAGCCAGCCTATAAGTTTTGTATCTGACTGGGGGATGAAAGAGGATGAAAAACAAAGAGACACAGAATTAGGTTAAAATGTGGAGGACAGGGGGCTTTTGTCTCCCTTCAACAGAGACCCCCGAGTGACTGGTGCATGCTGCCTTTAATCACTCAGACAGGGGAACAACCAATTAGTGTATCCCAAGATTCATCTGCCTCCTGCCGTCCATGGTGCATATCCAGGTAAACAACAGGATCTCGGCTGTATTAACTTTCCCCGAGACCCTGCAATGTGTCGGTGTGTTTGCAGGCTGCCTTGTTCCCTAGTATGCACAGAGGAGGCTATTAGGTCTTGATCTTCCTCTCTGGTGTCCCACAGATGAGACCACCAATTCTTGATGAGACCATAACCAAGGAACACTCCTGCAACATTCTCACGGGGCTGTCAACTGCCTTACTTTGTGAGACCAACTCTTCTCTGCTTGGCCACAGACATGGCCCTGGATCCTGGAATTCTTGATCCTTGATTAACTTTTTCTCCAGACCTGATCCAAAACCAGGGGGCTTGCTGGTGGAAATAGAGGGAGCTGCTCCACCTGGGATGCCCGCAAAGGGAGGTTCTGGGGATTTCCTTCAGTCTCCCAGCTTCACTTCAGGAGTAGGAATGGGTGTTCACCAAGTGCTCATCCTTGCAGAGCCTGGGGCCGGCAGTGCGAGGGCAGCCCAAGTAGCTGTGGGAATATGGGGTGAGAAGGCCTGCTTGGATGGAGGCTTCTGTGAGTATGCTGGTGCATACCACTTATAATCCTAGTCCTTGGGAGGCTGAGGTAGGGGGATCACGGGTAGTTTGAGACTGGGCTACATAGCAAGAATCTATCTCAAAATGAAGAATAAAGGAAACTGCCCCGCCCAGTGTGGAGGCCCAGCAAAGAGGCCCTGCTGGTGGAATGGAGCCACTATGAGCTACAGGATGTCAGGAGCCTTAATTTCATTGACTAGTTAGTAAATTGAGTGAAGTGAGTGTTTTGAAAACCATTAAGGGGGTTAATGGACTGGCTCCTACAGATTACCATTAATATTAATATTGATAGAAATGGAGGGAAAGAGAAGATAGGCATTACATAAAAATGGTATATAGAATTTCCCAAGTTTCTTTGACTACAAGATCCTTTGCTCTTGAAGCAACTGTTGGGCTTCTCAATACCTTATCAGATCACCTAATAAAGAAAAACAAGAAATCATGGCAGTAAGGTAGAGACACAGCATCTAAGCTGTGTCTCAGGATGGGAGATCAGTGAGGGTTTGATGGGTTTCCGGACTCTGGGTTCAGGTGGGCTAAGACACATCACTCAAAGTGAAACTGACTTGAGACCGGAGAAAGTGGCAGGAACTCCAAGGGCTTTGACATTTGAGTTGATGCTTGGTAAGGAGCTCTGCGCCAGGGAGCAGTCTGCAATGCCAGGCAAATCTATCTGCAGGAAATTGCTGAAGCAAAAGTGCACAGTGTCATCTTCCCTAGGCAAAGGTCTCCTACTTCTGTGGCCTCAGGCTGCAGGCTGTCTTTGCAGGGCACTCTCCTTCCTGTCCCTGAAACAAACCAACAATAGATCAACAGAAGAAAGAGTTACAAGAAACTCCTGAGGCGCTCAGACTTGGGCGACACGCACAGCGTATGCAGCCAGACCACTGACGCTTAGTACCCGCTTCCCAAGGAAGAAGGAAACACTGGGGGCCATAGGCAATCTTAAAGGAACTACAGATGCTTATCAGGGGACTGAGCAGGCCTGGAGGCAGAGCACCTTGAGAATGATTCTCTTTGGAATTGGACGGAGGTGGGAGGCAGACATTTTCTTGTGATACAGTTGGTGCAAGTGCAGTCATATTCCATGGTCATCTTTTCTGTGACAGAGAATGAGATCGTAGGGTGCATGTGGAAGGCGGCTGTGTTCTCTTTAGCTGGGCTAAGGGCAGAGGAGGGATACATCAGAATTTTGAGGGGGCCTGTCCTGGGGGGAGAAATAAGAAAATACCGGCTTATTAGACACGTCAAAGTGCCAGGCTTTGGTTCATTTTTCTTTCCTTCCTTTTCTGCTTTTCTTTCTCTGGGGACTGAACCAAGGGCCTATCTGAGCTACATCCCAAGCCCCTACCCACCCACCTTTTGAACTTACCCAGGCGGGACTTGACTTCGTGATCCTTCTGCTTCAGCTTCCCAGAGTGCTAGGATTCCAGAGATTACAGGCATAGGCCGCTATACTGGAGGTGAGGGTGTTCAGCACAAGGCACCCAATTAAGATCCCCTGGGAAGCAGTCTGCCTGGGCTTTGCCCAGCTGATGGACTCAAACTTTGTTGGCCTGCAGTAGATGTTGGTGGTCTCAGTGGACCCTGACACAGTGATTCCCAGAGGATGTCCAGGCATCAGGAGACTACATTAACTAGAGGTTTGGCAGAAACACAGATTCCTGGAGCCAACCCAGGCTTCTCAGTACAGAAATCCTGGAATGGGGTCCAGAAAATGACTCTACCGAGGTCTCTAGGTAACGAAGATGCTAAGATTTGAAAACATTTGCAGTCGCCTAACGGGAGAGTTGGAGCCACATACAGACTGAGGCCTGGAGCCCTGACCCTGCCAGTTACAGCGACTGCTGTCTCCTGGCTCGATCTCCTGAGCTGCTGCTTTTACATCCTGGAGTACAGGACAGAATGCTGGCACTGATGTAGTTGAACTTGACCTTTATATGTCCCTCCCACCTCCTTTCTGTTGTGGCTTGAATATAACTTTTAAAATAAGTAAACAGAGATAGAGATGTGTCTCAGCAGTACAGTACTTGCCTGGCACAAACAAAGCCCTGGGTTCAATCCCCAGGATCATAAAAACAAAAAGCAACAAATTATTTCTCATGTGTATTTTCTTAGGTTAGAATAAAAATTGTCTTAATATATGAAATTTATTAAAGCATATGTTGTTTTTTTATTTCTTTATTAAAAAATGAACAAAAATAACAAACATACATTTAAAACAACACAAGAACAACACTGAAATTCAGACAAGGTGATAGGAAATTAACAATGGTTGTTGTATTACATATTGATTTCTTCAAAGTGATTACTCAGGGAGACAAATATAGACACGTAAGATTGGTCAAATAATTAATCATTAACTGTTCCACTGTTCCTTTCAATAAAGCAATAGAAGTCAGTAGTACAACTATGTTAGCTATCCTGTGTATACATATAGGCATAATTTCCCACTTTTTTTTCTCTTTTCTCTCATCCCAGTTGTTCTTTATTTTGAGCATTTTCCTTTTGTTTCACAATGTCTATCATACCTCCTAATTTTATTCACTCTGTCAGGTTCTTACACTACTGACACAATACATTGTTTACACATATGGGTCTTATTTATCTCACGAGTATGGTCTCCAGTTGTGACCATTCACCTATAAAAGCCTCAAGTTTATCTTTCTTTATAGCTGAGTAATATTCCATTATATAAAAATACCACAACTTTTTTATCCAGTCCTCAGTGGATGGACATTTGGGTTGCTTCCACGATTTAGCTATTACAAATTGCTCTGCTATAAACATGGGTGCACATATATTGCTGTGATATGATATTTTCAGTTCTGGGAAAATACTCAGAAGGGGAATAGCTGGGTTGAATGGGACCTCTACATCTAGTTTGCTGAGGAATCTCCAAACTGATTTCCACAGTAGTTTCACCAGTCTGCATCCCCACTAGCAGTGGAGAAGAGTTCCTATTTCTCCACAGCCTCCCCAGGATTTGTTATTGGTTGATTTCTTAATGATAGCCATTCTTACTGGGGTGAGATGAAATCTCAGTGTTGCTTTAATTTGCCATTTCTCGAATGACTAATGATGTTGAACATTTTCTTGTGTATTTATTTGCCATTTGTATTCCTTTGACTGAGGAATGTGTATTCATCTCAGATGCCCATTTCTGGATTGGGTCTTTGAATTTGGGAGAGCTGGTGTTTCTTAATTCTTTATATGTTCTAGATAGAAGTTCTTTGTCTGAGGGATAGTCAGCTAAATTTTTTTCCCAATTTGTGGGTTTTCTTTTTACTCTGTTGGTGATTTCTTTAGATGTGCAAAAACTTTTCAGTAAGATGAGATCCCACTTATTGATTTTTTGAAGTATTTACTATGCAGTTTGGTTTTTGTTCATGAACTCCCTGCCTACCATGTCTTCAAGATTTTTACCTACTTTCTCTTCCAATAGATTTAGTGTTTCTGTTTTAATATTGAGATCTGTGATCTATTTTGACTTGAGTTTGGTGCATTATGATAGACTTGGGTCTATTTTCAGTCTTTGGCAAGTTACAAGTCAGTTTTTCCAGCACCATTTACTGAAGAGACTATCTTTCTTCCACTGAACTTGTTTGGCGCCTTTGTCAAAGATTAGGTGGCTGAGTGCGTTTGTGGTTGTGGGTGTTCCTGTATACAGCATATTATTGGATTTTGTTGCTTAATCTACTAGGTCAGTCTGTTTCTTTTGACTGGTGAATTGAGACCACTTACATTCATGATTATAAATGATATGTGTTGGTTTATCTTTGTCATGTTACTTACTTGCTGTTGGTTTCCTACTTTTTCTGTCTGTTTAATTGCTTGCTTTGCTTGAAGCTTCCTTTCTATTGTTGTTCTTGGAATTGTGGTCATTTTTTCCTCTGTCTAGAATATCTGTTAGTACTCTTTGTAAGGTTGGTTTGGCACTCATGAAGTTCTTCAATTGTTATTTGTCATGGAAATATTTTATTTCTCCATTAAATTTGAAGGATAGTTTTGCAGGATACATCGATCTTGGTTGGAAGCTATTTTGTCTCAGGACCTATAGTACTTACCTCTAAGCTCTTCTGGATTGGATGGTTTGTGCTGAGAAATCTGCTGTGATTCTGATGGGCTTTCCCTAATAGGTGATCTGTTTCTTTTCTTTAGCAGCTTTTAATATGCTCTTCTTTTGTTGTATTTCCGGGATCTTGATGATTGTATGTCTGGGTGTAGTTTTATTTTGATTATGACTGGTTGGAGCTCTATATGCCTCACTTAGGTATGTCAGAATCTTTTGCCATCCTTGGGAAATTTTCTGCTATTATTTCTGCAAATATTCTCTTTGTGTCATTTGTGTTGCTTCCTACTATTTTGTTGACTCCTGTTGGTCTAACATTATTTCTCTTTGCCTTGTCTGCAGGTGTTGAATTGATTTTTCCTGGTTCTTTGTTAATTTTAAGAGATCTGTCCTTTCATGATTATTAGCTGCCATACTGTCTTCAAGAACTGAAATCCTATCTTTGGCTTCATTCAAGTGGTTTTGCCAGCTTTCAGTGGAAGTTTTGATTTCTTGGATATCTCTTTGAATCTGTTTCATTCTGGTTCACTCCTGTATTTTTCATTTAATGTTTCCATCAGTTTCCTATGCTCATCTATTTTTTATGTGTGTCTTCTTTAGATATGCTGAGCAATTCTTTCATTACTGCTATCATTTCATTTTTTTACCTGAGACATTTTTTCTGATCTGATGTCTTCTATGGCCTGATGGAGTTGTTTATTTCCAATGCAACCATTTCAGCAATTTCAGGTGTGTTTACCATGTTCTCCTATGTCAATGTTTCCTGGACTTCTTTTGGGTGGGGTGGAGTTCTGAGATTGCATTTTGGTCCTTCGTCTTGTCATATTTGATACTGGAGGCAGAGTGCCCTGTCTCCCTCTTCCCTGGCAGCTCAGCAGAAGTCACAAGCATCCCTAGTTGTCCCGGTGGTCAGACTTGCTCCTCAGTGGCCACCAAGAAGGGCTGCTCACTCTGGGGTCTCCTGATGGTTGGTGGAGTGTACCTAGTACTCGCAGGTCCCAGATGTGAACTGCAGTGTCTGTGGATGACAGGCTGCCTGTTCAAGTGTCCCCAGGCAGCTCAGAGCACATGTATGACCCAGAAGTGGGCTGCACTGGTGGTGTGATCATGGACCACTTGGTCCTGTGTCCCCAGGGAGTTCAGGGCACAGGCACAGCCTAGACATGAACCACAGGGTCAGCAGTTTGTGGACTGCCTGATTTAGTGTCTCTAGACAGCTCAGGGCACACGCAGGAGCCAGACATGGCTGCACTTCAATGATCGCAGACTGCCTGTTTCTGTGACCTCTGAGAGGTCAGGGGGTGCAGCCTATGCTGTTTTAAGTCTTTATTAATCTCTTGAAAGTTCCCAAATTTGAGAAAATAGAGGACTCTAAGAAAATAAATTATAGTTTTAGTCCAGCTTATGAAAATTTAGCATAAAGTAATGACTAGGCCAGTAAAAAGATTAAATGTGGAATAGCAGACATTTAAGAATGAGAATGAAATCAAAGCTCTCAGTTCTATTTACTAGATGTGAGACAATTGAAAAATTATTACAAAGTTTTAACCCTGAGGTGTTTTCCATCTATTTCTCTTTCTTTTGACAGTTGGGATTATGTATAATTTAAGACAGTTTCT
Source organism: Dinomys branickii (assembly GCA_004027595.1). Taxonomy (NCBI): domain Eukaryota; kingdom Metazoa; phylum Chordata; class Mammalia; order Rodentia; family Dinomyidae; genus Dinomys; species Dinomys branickii. Next base: position 91,793 of record PVLD010001728.1, on the reverse strand, counting down.
TTAGATTGCATAACAATCTAAAAGTCACTGAGTAACTTGGTCAACTTTCTTATAATGTATATGTTTGGGAATGTAGCAATGGCTTATTTCTGTACTTAGAATAATAGTTTTTTAGTTATGATAATTTTTATAAGTCTTATTAGTGGTTGTTGGGAAAATATATTTTAATAGTAGTAATAATAGTTAACAAAAACTGCCTTAGCCCTTGGGTTCTAGTCCCAGTACCACAGATACAGTCTTAGAAAACTGTCTGTTCACATAGAAAGGCATTCAAATATGTGGCCAGGATTTGGCTTTTTGCATGGACAAACCTACGAGTTTGATCCACTAGTACCTATGGACACATCAGAGTAAATCAACCTGCCTAAGTTTGATATAATGACAGCCACAAAGATTTACATGTTTGAGAAACATTCCATTGTTATGTCATTTTATCTCCAGAAGCCGTTTTTGGTCATTTCTTCCACTGTGTTTTTTACAGTACTTGCTAGAACATGACCTTCTCAGCCTTTCAGTGTTTTACCACATTGGCATGGGCAGCCTCATGGTTATGCCTCAGAAGTAGAAAAACAGTCCTGGACTCCTAGCTTCACATGCTGCTGTTTCTGCTACAGTGAAGTTGTAAGTGTGTCCAAGAGCAAGAAAATCCCTGACAGTGCCAGGGGTAACGAGAACTCCAAGAACTGGATTAGTGACATGGTGCTTAAACCTTTTGGTGTTTTGTGCTATTTGGTTGAATAAGCAACAAAGGAAAAAAAATTTACACTGTAAAATAATTTTGAGTGGAAGAGTGCATTAAAATATAATCTTCAGCAGAAAACAATAAAACTTATGAATCAGGATTTTCCTTACAATATGCAGCAATGAATCATAATTTTCTTAGCTTAACTTGGTCTTAATGTATGTATGAAGCAAGTCAAGATCTCTGTGTGGTACACAGGACTAGTGAAATATAAGTATCTTAAAACTTACTGAAGCATTTGTTGAGGTCATAGTGACTGTAACACAGAAGAACAGTGTTGAAACCAACAAATGAAGCTGTAATGTATTATTGATACAACCTTTACTGATAACACTGCTAAAGGATTGATGCTCTAACTGAATGTTGTGGCTACATACAACCAACGAAAACAACAACTTTAGTTTTTTATGTATTGCTGTTTGGGAAATGTGAAGGCTGTCAAAATCTGTTTTTAATAAATGATGAGTAATGTCAAAGGATAAAATTATAACTTAGAGGTCTTAATTAACTTTATTTTGGATTCTAGAACTGGATAATCCTTTACTCCATCAAATACAGTGAGCATTTCCATGAAGTGAGCAGAGGAGTTTGATTTTATATACAGAAAAGCGCTGACACAGAAACACAACCCAAAAGTGGGTTGGCCATTTTAAAGTTATTTTCCTTATAAAGTGGAGGCAGGGAGACAAAACAGAGAAAACCAACCGGTTAATATCAAATTACTTCAGTAGAACTTTCTTCTGTAAGGATTAAGACATAATGAACTTTATTATCATGCCAATTAAAATTGACCTGTTTGGGAAACTTGTCTAATAAAGCACAAATCCTGATTTTTCAGAAAGTCAGATATAGCTTAGTTTCTGCTAGTGGAATTTTAGCGTCAGTGACTGTTTTGATTTCTAGATTGGTCTGTTGGGGCCCAGTGCAAGACCTTTGTCCAAAGCAATGGCTTCTTATATTGTTAATTTAATGGTTGGGTATTTATATTCACAACACTCTGACACCAAAAGTGTGGGCCTCACCTACAGACTGTCCAACTATAGGCAGTACCTGGCTTTCCTACAACTTGGTTCAGCTCTGATACCACCTACCTAGATTTCGTGACAGATCTGACAAGTTAAAGGACTTGGCCCCACAAAACCTCACCCACTTCTGACATCATTACAAGTACCTGGGAGCCACCTACACTCCTGACTGAGAAGCTATAAACCAGAGGTTCCTACAACCCCTCCTCAGGCTTGATGGCTTGCTAGAATGGTCTGTAGATGCAGGAAAAAACTGTGTGCCAGCTGATAAGAAAGGTTAGAATTCAGGCACAGTCGCGTAGAAGAGAGGCATTAGCGCAGAGGGAACAGGAGAGGGAGGATGCAGAGCTTTTACCATGTTCGCTCCTCGGGAAGTTCATCAAATCTAATTATTCTAGAGCTTTTATAGAGCTTCATCTCTAGGCTGCCTCCCCTTCCAGAGGTCCATGAGTGGGACTGTAAATTCCAACCTGATAATCACTTGGCTTTTCACACAATGGGGCTTCAGAAGAAGATATGGAGGAGCCTCACCCCAGATCTCTTCAGTGTGATCTGAAGAGCTCATTAGGAAAAACAAAAGATGCTTCTTCACTCAGGAAATTCCAGGGATTTTAGAAGCTCTGTGCCAGGAACTGGGGACAAAGACTGAATATATGTTTTATTATACAATTTTTCCCTTATCTGAGATTTTACTTTATGAGGTTTCAGTTAGTGGGTTTCTGAAAATATTCAGTGGAAAATTCCAGAATAAACAATTCATTAAGTTTGAATTGTGCACCCATCCAAGCAGCAAGAGTTGATGACAACTCCCAAGATTCCTTTTCCCAGGACCAGAACTTTCCTTTCCCCCAGTGCACTCACCCTGTCCTGTGTATTCTGCCCTACATGAGTCAACTAGTGTGTAGTTATCCAACGCACCACCATAGTATTGCAGTGCTTGGTTCGGGGAGCCTTGTGTTACTTATTGGTGGGCCCCAAAGGGCAAGAATAGTGATACTGGTACTTCAGATGTGCCAAAGAGAAGAAACAAAGGGCTTCTTTTGAGTGAAAAGTTGAAAGCTCTCAACTTCAGGGAAGAAAATCATGATGCTGAGGTTGCTAAGATGTAGGTTAAGAACAAATATGCTCTCTGTGAAATTGTGAGGAAGGAGAAAGACACTTGTACTAATTTTACTGTAGCACCTCAAACTGCAGATGCTACAGCCACAGAAAAGTGCTAAGATGAAAACACATTTGGCTTGTGTATGTGGGTATGCGTGTGTCGGAAAAGCAGGGCGTAAGGAGCAGTTAGCACTCGGAGCCTTCAGGTGTCTACTGGGGTCTTGGACTGTTTCCTGAGGGTGAGGTGAGGGCTACTGTCCACAGGGAAACAGAGCCGTTAAGTTGAGACCGTCCTTGTTGTAGAATGACTGTCCACATGTGGGACTGACCAAAATGAAGGCAGGGTGCCGGGTCATGACAGGAGGGAAACGAGAGACTAGTGAATCCACAGCCAAAGCTGCCAGGGTCCCTGCAGTATGCCATGCTGTCCTAGTCCAGACAGCATGCTCTCCCCAGAGCACAGGTCATGTGTGCTTCTGGTGCTTCCAATAAACTCATTAGCTCCACTGACGCCATCTTCACTTTTATTTGCTTTCCTAATTGGTTGAAAAAATGTTTATGGTCAAAGTACTAAATGGAATTGTGAACTCACTCAAATGGAACTGTGAAAGGCAAATATACCTACCTTTCAGCTTGCTGCTGATTTTTAGAGCTTGAGGCCCTTAGGGGACAAGATGCAATAGGAAAAAGTACAAAATTAGAGCATGGGTAGGCTGGATTGACCCAGTAAGTTCCTCGAGAACAGAAACTGCTCTCATTTCAAATCCTAGAATGGAGGCTGGCATAACCTGAGGGCAGATGCTGCAAGGGATCTCTGAAAATTAGAGGCTGACAGATCCCAGACAATGTTGTGCTCTTCTCTGATGACGAGTCTCAATTGCCAAGTTGACTGAATTAATAGACACCTAGGAATTTAGGAAAGTGCATTTCTAGGTGTGTCTGCAAGGGACAGCACATGGATGGTGATGGCCCATGCTGAATGTGACTTGCGCTCTCTCCGCCCACCAGCCCCCACGATGCAAGCTCTTTCCCACTACCGTGTCCTATCTGCACACCGCTCTGCCTCACCAGAAGCTTAAAAGCAATGGAGACAGCTGCCTGTGAACCAAAACCTCTAAAATCATGAGCCAGAAGAAAACTCTCCTCTTCTGAGTTGCTTTTCTCAGGTATTTAGAGATAGCAGTGAAAAGTTAACGCTCCTGAGCCTTCTCTGCACTACTGTGGCATATGCCAGTCATGTCAGAGCGGCCCATTTTGAAGGAAGTGTGGTATGTGATGATGCACGTAAGGAATACTGCTGCTTCAGCTCCTGCGAGGAAGTGTCTCACTTTAACAGATGGACATGAACACCACACAGCTGATACAGCAAATGAAGCTATAACAACACTGGAAAGATTTGCCTAAGAAGCTGAGTTCCCCGTGACTATACTGTTGGGAGAAGAGATTTCGGAACTATTTTCCAGTTGTACATTTTAGAAAATCTTTGCTTTTCAAGTAGACTTGTCAATAATACCTACTAGCCCTTGGGGTAATAAACTCTAAAATATTTGTTTAAATGATAATTGGAAGCTGGGGATATGGCTAAGTAGCAGAGACTTTGTCTACCCATGTGCTAGGCCCTGGTTTCAATATTCACTCACACATACACACCCTTTAAAAATTATTGGGATTTATAAAACCTTTTCTCAAAGTAAAAAGGACTGGGATGTAGCTCAGTGGTACAGTGCCCAGGTTTAGCCCCAGCACTACATAAACAACACACCCACAAAAACCAGAACCAAGAAAACTTTTAAACCTACCTATTCAGTGGTTTTCTTTTCCTTTGAGCTCATCAAGTAACATACATGGCCCTGAATCAAGGCCAGCAGTTTTCTGTAGCTGTTGGTTTCAAGCAAGAGCCTAAAGTGGTGTCTTTCTAAGGTCTGTTGGCCATTTCAGAACTTAAGAAATGTAATGGTCAATTCATTAGAAAGTAACAAATAACTAAATAAATTTTACGAGAGAACTTCAAGATGGTGACCGGGTAGGCAGCAGAGAGAGAACCTCCCGGAGGAATGCCACTCAGACAAAGGAATATAGGAATATAGCAACATGTGAAGGACAGAAGGGAAAGAGGTGGGTATCCTGAACTCAGGAAGGATCTGAAATGGAAATTGAAGCCCTAGGAAAGACTGAGCAAAACCTCTGCTGGAGGAAAGGATCGGAGATCGGCCATAGCGCAGTCGGAGGGAGAGGAGAAGGAGGAAGTCACCGCTCCAAGCACACCCATGGCCCGCGCCCTCGTTCCGTCATTCGCAGCTTCAGCTTCGGAGGCCCATGCTCATGGAAGCCTCCCGACCCCTGAGCCACTTCCCCGTGCAGTGCCCGGCACTTCTGGAGCCAACTCAGGGGACTCCGGGAGTCAGTCAGAGAAAGCTTATGAGGTATCACTCAGTGAGCACGGAGACGCCTCATGAACAGAATGTGGACCATGCATCCGTGGGCCAGTCTAAGCGCTGCTCAGGACAGCCTTCAGATCCTCCTCCTCGTCTTTAACCCCTCTGCCTCCTCGCCAAACTTTTTTAAGTATCTAAAACATAGTTCCAGTGGAGAACAAAGCGGGAACGCTGTGCCAAAGTGCATCTCGTACCGTAACGCCCCGCCGAAAAAACTGCATTCTTTCTCCTCTGGGCCAAATTTTCTAAAATTTCTGGCTCCTGTAGACGAGAATAACACCTCTGACTTTATGAACACAAAAAGGGATTTTGAGTCCAAAGCAAAGCACCTGGGAGACGCGGGTGAGACCCCCGTGAAGACCCGGCGGCACTCGTGGCGGCAGCAGATCTTCCTGCGAGTGGCCGCACCACAGAAGGCGAGCGACTCTCCCGGCAGATTCGAAGATTATTCAGAGATAGGAGAGCTTCCCCCGAGGTCTCCTTTGGAGCCGGTGTGTGAAGATGGGTCCTTTGGCCCTGTACAGGAGGAAAAGAAACGGACATCGCGGGAGCTGAGGGAGCTGTGGAGAAAGGCCATTCTGCAACAGATACTGCTGCTTAGGATGGGGAGGGAAAACCGGAAGCTACAAGCCTCTGAGAATGATTTGCTGAACAAGCGCCTGAAGCTTGACTACGAAGAAATCACTCCCTGTCTTAAAGAAGTCACTACGGTGTGGGAAAAGATGCTTAGCTTTCCAGGAAGATCAAAAATTAAATTTGATATGGAAAAAATGCACTCAGCTGTTGGGCAAGGTGTGCCACGTCATCACCGGGGCGAAATCTGGAAATTTCTGGCCGAGCAATTCCACCTTAAACACCCATTTCCCAGTAAACAGCAGCCAAGGGATGTGCCCTACAAAGAACTCCTAAAACAGCTCACCTGCCAGCAGCGCACAATCCTCATTGACCTGGGATGAACCTTTCCTACACATCCGTGCTTCTCTGCCCAGCTCGGAGCGGGACAGCTGTCCCTTTACAACATTCTGAAGGCCTACTCGCTCCTCGACCAGGAAGTAGGATATTGCCAAGGTCTCAGCTTTGTGGCCGGCATCCTGCTGCTTCATGTGAGTGAGGAAGAGGCATTTAAGATGCTCAAGTTTCTGATGTTTGACATGGGACTGCGGAAACAGTATCGGCCAGACATGATTATTTTACAGATCCTGATGTACCAGCTCTCTCGTCTCCTTCATGACTACCACCGCGACCGACCACCTGGAGGAGCACGAGATCGGGCCCAGCCTCTACACCGCCCCGTGGTTTCTCACCATCTTTGCCTCGCAGTTCCCGCTGGGGTTTGTAGCCAGAGTCTTTGATATGAGGTCTTCCTTCAGGGATCAGAGGTCGTATTCAAAGTGGCTTTAAGTTTGTTAGGAAGCCATAAGCCCTTGATTCTGCAGCATGAGAACCTCGAAACCATAGTGGACTTCATAAAAAACACACTGCCCAACTTGGGTCTGGTGCAGATGGAGAAGACCATCAGTCAGGTGTTTGAAATGGACATCGCTAAACAGTTACAAGCTTATGAAGCTGAGTACCACGTGCTTCAAGAAGAACTTATTGATTCCTCTCCTCTCAGTGACAACCAAAGAATGGATAAATTAGAAGAAACCAACAGCAGCTTACGCAAACAGAACCTTGACCTCATGGAACAATTGCAGGTGGCACATGGTAAGATCCAGAGTCTCAAGGCCACAGTAGAGAAGCTCCTGACCAGGGAGAGCAAGCTGAAGCAGGCCATGCTAGCCTTGGAGCTGGAGCGAGGCACCCTGCAGCAGACGGTGGAGGGGCTGAGGAGGCAGCCTGAGGAGCCAAGTGCTGGGCAGCGTGACCACAGCCAGCCAGAGCCCACTGGTGACTGAGAACTCTGCAGAGAGGTTGCACACCTTCCTAACACTGTCCAGGCCTTAATTGTGACAGACAGAAGATGCAGGAGTGAGAGAACGGAGTATGAGCAAACTTCTCAGGGAGGAAACTGGCTTGCCAACAGGCAAATATTTTTTTGAGCTCAGACTTGCAAATCAGAGGGCAAATGTCCCAGTGTTTGTTATTTTTGTTTTAGGTTCTAATTCATCCCTTCTTCAGTCCTGATTACTGTACCTAGTAGCTTTAGATGGCATGGACATAAATAAATGCACCTTTATATTTTCTTGTTGTTTCTTGTTTGAGGAGCTCCATGTTTGCAAAGAGCATTCATAATGCTGAGATTTCCAAAGCTAGAAGGGCTGAAGATGATCCCTCAAGCAAAAGTTTGGGTTTGTTGTTCTTAAAGATGAGTCTATGTGACCACAGCTTCGGTGTCACTGACAAGATGCAGTTAGCTCTTGTCCATTATTATCATGGAAACCTAAGATGACCATGGGGAAGGACTGAAAGGGATTTATTTAAGTTAGGTATCTTGATAACTATTGATAAACTTGGTCTCTATTCTTGGTACTTAATGAAGTCTGTGTTTAAAAACAATTAGAGTGTTTTCCATACACTTTTGCTTGTCAGTTTAAGTGTAGTTGATCAAAGTCATGGGAGATAAATGTTTTATGAGAAAGTCACCAATTTCAGACACTACCAGGTATTATAAGCATATGGTCTACAATTGCGGAGTCTGAGATATTTATTTTTTTGTGGTAGTTTCACACCCATACTACAGAGACATGTATTTATTTTTGCCTGTTGTATGATGTATCATAGCTATGTGTTTCATTGAGTCTCGACCTCTTGGAAATCTGATTGCTTATAGGAGGAGCAAGGCACAGTAAGATTTTCAAGGGTACCCAAGGTTCACGGCCTTGCAGAATAGTCCAGGCTGAAATTGCAATCAGATGTATGGCAGCTCACAATTTTTCAGAGGCAGGATGTATATTTTGAACGTAGCTCACAACAGTGACTCGCCTCCCTCTGGATGATAACTCTGTGCCTTCAAGTGAAATGCTGCTCACAGTTGCCCTGCTTTCAGCTGGTCACTGCTGAAGGCCTCCCCCCTGTGCCCTTAGAATGGGCTCCTTGCAAAGGACCAGAGAACTGTGCAGGTGCAGGCCGCCTCCTGGACAGTGGGATTATTTCTGGTCTTCACATCTGAGTGGTAACCACAGGAGTTTCTTTTGATTGTCTGGGCAGCAGGCTATTTTTTATGCCTGGGGTGAGAGGGCAGATTACCGTACTCAGAGTTCTCGTGGATCTCCCACCCTTTGCAGGAGACTGAAGTGCTCCCCCAGGGCTGAGAGGGTTGGTTGGCATTTGAGACTCCTTCCTGTTCTCTGGGTCAGAGGATAGCAATTCTCATCTTAAACCACGATGGTAAATCCAGTTGCTGCTATCCCAGGTGGTTCTGACAGAGCTTGGATTATTTAACATTTGAGGGCTTTTCTTCCACATTGTATTTTACTATTGAATATTTAATAATGTTGAATTTTGAACATCTTATTGCTATTCCTCAGAAACATTGTGGATTGAGAAACAAGCAATAAAGTGATAACTCAAAAAAAAAAAAAAAAAAGAAAGCAACCAAGCACACTCTTCATGGGGTTGGTAATGAACAAGGGTCCCAAACCTTCCCTGAACATCTGCTTAGTATTTATTATAATTGAGTGAGGAATCCGTATCTCTACAGGTCTGCTTCTGAAAGTTACAGCTCAGTTCTAGAAAGCGCCTGTTCAGGAGTCAACTGCACTAGTTTCTTTAGATTTTTGGATTTTTTTTTTATGCTGGGATTGAACCTAGGGCCTCATGCATGTGAAGCACGTGTTCTACCACTGAGCTACACCCTAGACCATTCAGGAGACACAGGGTGAAAACACTGTAATAATGCACGTTCCATCCCAACTGAATTTCTTCAAAAAGAAGACTTCTGTGGGCTTTGTCTAACCCATTTTCCTGGCAAGTGTACTTCACAGATCAAAAGCAGTGGCCTCTACTTTAAAGAACAAAAATCTGTGTGCTTTGTCAGTCTATGTATTTGAAGGCACTCGATGCAGCAGCGTTTACAAAGGACAGTGGCTCACAGCTGGTGGGATACCCCCTCAGCAGCTCCTTTCTTCGGAGAAGCGCTCAGGAGCCCACACTGCCAGCTCCCTTCAAGGGGAGAAAATCGAGTTGGAAACCTGTATTTCTGCCAGGTCCCGCTATCTTTGACAGTCTTGACAGCTCAGAAAGGTATGTTTTATCACTGCTTTGCTTTTTTTGGAGATGGGGTCTTGCTAACTCACCCAGGCTGGCACTGGACTTGTGACCTTGGCTCAGCCTCTCCGGTCACGGGGACTATAGGCATATGCCCCTATACCTGGTTCATTACTTTTTTAGTGTGTGTGCTGCTGAGGCAAGCATACTACTTTTTAAAGCAGGACAGAACTTTGGTTTTAGGTGGATGCTCAGACCAGGAAACAGAATCTGGGGCTAGGGGGTCATCTACTGAAAGCCTCATAGGCCAGGCCAGGACCAGGACCAGGCGTGGGCCTCAGGCAGCCAGCGCATCCCACTATGCCAGTTGCCTGGCTCCCTGGGACTCACCCCTGCCCAATGCACGTTGACCCTAGATGTTTCTGACAAACTCAATGTTTAAAAAGTCACTCTTTAGTCAGCCTTCTTTCTTCTGGTGAATCTAGAAGGGACTCCTGGACTTTTTTCTTGAAAGGTTAAGAAAATGGTTGAGATCTCAGTCCAAGTAATAGGAGTAAAAGAAAAGAAAAAAAAATCCAGTGAATGGGTGTTTTGGTTCTAAACAGTTTAAAGTTTTTTCAGGAGCTTACCAAAAAAAAACCCAAACCATTTTAGTAATAAACAAAAGGTGATGGAAAGTACTAGAGTATTAGACAGTCAAATAGTCCCACTTGTGGCAAATACAAAAAAGCAAAGTATCAATATTTTTGATTTCTAAAAGCCAAATTTAATAAATTAATGCATGCCAGATAAAAATATAATATTACAACCAAAAACCAAATAATTTAACAGAAAATGCTGTTGTACATTTTATTGGTAGGATAACTTGTTAAAGTAACAAATCTAAAAACACATTTTGCTTTCACTGGAAAGAAAGTACTATGTTAGAGAAGAGCTTGAGAGAAACTGGAAATAAACTGCTTGTGAAAAGTCAGCATATGATATCAGCTATGGCGATGCAACAGCCAGGGGCGCTGTTTATCCTTGTGTGCGCACACGTGTGTACAAGAAGCAGAAACCAATAGCATAGACCCCAAAAGCAAAGTCATGACAGGTTTACTCTGTGAAACATGCTGGGTTACGACCACAGATGAGCCAGGATGCAGGCGGAGCAGGTGCGGATCTGTGTTGGTTGCATGGGGTTTCCTTACCAAATGGGGGGTAATCATGCAGTAGCTCGAGTTTCTCTTAACATGATAAACACCCAGGGTTACTAGAATCGGAAAGCGTGTGTTTACTGTTTTACAAGGACAGCTGAGTGGTGCTACAGAAATGACAGAAAGTCCCTTCATTTTTATCTGGTTATTTGCCCAAGCCTCTAACAAAGAGATAATTCAGCTAGTGGAGCACTATAAAACATCCTTCATCTGTGAGACATTTCTTCCCCCCAAATTAAAATAAAATGTCTTCGTTTTTGATGAGCAGCTCCACCACCAGTCTCTGATATCTTATATCATTCAAGGCAGCCATTGCATCTTGTTCGGGGGATCTCATAAGGGTCGGACCAAAGACGATTCCGAGGTTCTCTGCATTCATTAGATTCTCCTTTTCATGGAGAGTCACTCTGAAAGACACAAGCGAAGACCAGGATGACTGTGGAAGCCATGAGGCTCTGCACTGTGCCTGCGTGTTGAGGAAGTAAGACTCACAGCCAAGGCTGTGTCCATTTATCGGCTCTCACACCCCTTCTCCACGAGCCCCACCCCTTCAGCAGAGTGTTCACCTCTGCAGATGGCTCAGGCTTAGCAAAGGAATGTGTGGGCCGCCTGGGGTCCGTTCCTACTGTGGATTCTCTTGCCCCAGCCTCCAGCAGCAGGGACACATTTGCAGAAAGCAGCGAGGGGACTAGGTCGTCTTGAGAGCTCCCTCTGCCCTCCCTCCATTTTGGCTTGCTTGCTTCCTGGGCAGTATTTTGTGCACCTTGGACAGTGTATTGAGTGACTCTGGAGGAAACAGTTGTGACAGTAACAGGAATGGCTTAGAGTAGATGCCACCACCTAAGAGTCTGTTTCTATTCTTTTTTACTACTACAGCAATAGCACTGACAATAACTTGAGAATTCCTTCCTTCCTTTGGTGTGGAACATTTAATTACATACAATAACAAAGCAGCCTTGGATTTACAAGTGGAGTTGTATGCATATTAAAGTTTTTTAACTGATGCTGCTTACTTTTAAAAAGGAAAAATGCGAACATCCGTAAGTACAAAGCTTTTTGTTTCTGTTTGGTTTTATATTTTGAAACCTGAAAACCACTAACAGTCATGTAACTGTGAAAATTTTTCTTATACTGGTACAGAATCAGGTGATTGAGTGGGAAATGAAGCTACAGCACCATCAATCACTTTAAAAAGTGTTAAACCTCAAACTAACTGAAATATTTTCTTTTCTATTCCTCCCTTCCCCCATGACTTTTCACACCAGTTTCTGTGCTGGCAATACTAATTCAATAATCCAAGATCCCTGCACCAAGTCTGAAGAGCTCATTTTGGAGCAAGAAAATAAGAAAAGTGAGCTGCCTTGCAAGTTGCTTTGTTCTTGCTTTCCCATGCAGCTATGAGACTTTCTCCTGTTGTCAAAGTTAATGCATAGCACTGGCTGAGTACTGGTGTTCCTGGCGTATCTGCAAACACATACCAGAATGACAAAGACACCTATGTCAAAATCAGGTTTGTACTCTGCACAGGAAGGCAGAGTATTTTTAGCACTCTTTCTCAACTAGTGCAACTTCTCTCAAGAAGACAATGTAGCTATGCAATTATTCATTCAAAAAATCATTTGTCCTTTCCTTCACCTTTCATTTTATTCTTAGACCTTGGATACAATACAAGGGATAAGACTCTAAGCCTGTGACTTGCCTCTTCAGATGCGCCATGAGGTACCGGAGGGTTTCGCAGTGAGCAGGCGGCAGTAGTTTCAGTGCTTCATGAAGGGTTTCCAATTGCTCATCAGGATCCATAATTTCTAAAATAGTGAGAATACCAAGCAGAAAAGCTTTATCAGAACACAGGAACAAGTGGCTCACTGCATTCTCCTCTGTGATGCCTTTCTAAAGCTGGTAGGGATACTTGCACAGACCCTTGCCCATAGTTTTGGAAAATAATTTTCTGATTCAAGCCGAAGATTTCCAGAGGATCTTAGTTTCAGTGTGGTAACACCGTTCACTTGGACTTTTTTGGGGAAGGAGTGTTCTGTTCTACTTGAGTATCTTACTATTAGATATACAGGATGTAACTATGAGATTCAGATGTGTATAGACATAGTGTTTTGGATATGCAGATACACTCAAATTATTTATAATGTAACAGACAGAGGTATGGGATAGTGTGTTGTTCAAAATACTGAAAATTCCCTCTCACTGATGGAAGACTTGCCATGTTGCCCCCTTCCCCTCTGGAGCTCTGGAATACTCTTTTCTTTCTATAGGTCTTTTAGCATGCACACGAGCGTGCATGTGCGTGTGCAAGGAGCCAACCCAGGGCCTCATGGATGCAAGGCAGTTTACCATTGAGCTATAGCCCCAGCTCTTTTTCTTTGTTACCCAAGACCAGTGTTTATGTGCTTTATTCATTAGACTTAAATTACTTAAATTAAATCTCCCCTCACTGTACAAGTACTTTTTATTATTTAGGAACCTCAGAATATTGCTCTTTAGGCTTTGAAGGCAATTCCAAATGTTTTGGATGATGATGGGATCCCTGAAATCAGTGTTTCTTTCAAAGGTGTTAACAATGAGGAACATCTTTCTTTGGTATTTTAATTCTGTTTTGTGTGCCAAAAAACTAACACATTCCTTTGAGGTCACAGATCACCTTGGCTTCAGCAGTAATGTTTACAGCCAGAAACAGTGGACATCTTTAGGATGTGGTGCTCCTTTAAGAGGACCGTAGCATACTCTTGCTTCTACCAGAGTGGCAGAAAGGTGGTCTTCCTTTAAATACTAGACTTCCAGGCAATTTCAGTGGGATTCCATACAGCTGAGTCTAAACCAGACAGCAGCCTTGAAGTGCTAGGAAGGGTACAGCTGATCAGAAGGTGGTGGTAAAGACACAAGGCTTTCAAACTTATAAAACAAAACAACACAGTGGTGACTCAACTCAGGGACAAATCAACCAAAGGTGGAAGTGAAAAGCTTCTAGCAAGTGCAATTAATTCCTTGCTCATGAAGCTTCACTTGTACTGGCAAGTGACAGTCAACAATGGGGATGGTGTCCAGTTTATAGATATCAGAATGAGGCAGGTCCTAGGGAAAGATGAGGGGGCTGCAGTTTTGAAAGACCTCCACGAGAAAGAGGTTTCTGAGTAAGGCTCTGAAGGAGGGAGTGAGCCATGTGGAGATCTGGAGGGAAGAAGGTTCTGGCAGAGAAGAAGCCATGTAAGGTCGTGCCTGGGGTGTGCCTCTAACATCTGAGGAAAAGTGGGAAACACAGCACAGCTGCAGGCCAGTGGGCAAGGAGGAGTGCACTGCATGCCTAGGCCACACGAGCAACACGGAGGGAGAATACAGGCACTTGATAGGAAGCTTCTGAACAGAGATGTGTCACGCTCTGACAGTCATGTCCATAATTCTCTCTCCTTTGGCTGCCATGCATAACAAAGACAAGAGAAGTGCAAAAGTAAAGGCAGAAAGACCATTCCAGTTGTTATTACAAACATGGGAATGCTGGTTGGAGTGGTGCATACTTGTAATCCCAGCATTCTGGGAGGTCCGGGCAGCAAGATCCCAAGTTTGAGCCCAGCCTGGGCAATTTAGTGAATTAGTAAGACACTTTCTCAAAAAATAAAAAATGACTCAGTATGAGAGGCTTAGATTTAAGGCCCAGTACCCCCCGAAAAAATCTAAGGGAAAAATGATAGTGAGTGATTGTACCAGGTGGTGGTGAAGGTGTTAAGAAATTGCTGGACTCTTAGGTTTTGAAGGTAGAGTCCACAAGACTTCCCAAAGGCAGATATAAGAGAAAGAGAAGAATGATCCAAGTTTTGGGATAGGCAACTAGAACATGGAATATCTATCAACAGAGGTGGGAAAACAGGTACATGAGGCTTGGTGGTAAGTTCCATTTGAGACATGCACGGGACAGTTGAACACACTGTGGATTTATCTAGTGTTCAGGAGAGGGTATTCCTCCAAGGGGGAGATATAATTTGGAATGGATAAGTAAGTATGAAAGGAAGAATGCTTTGAATAAACTGGCTGATATGTATCTTCCCTGGAATTCATTTCTCCTTTTCTTTTATAAAAAGAGATACCTCGGTTGTTGACTGGCTCCAACCTCCAACTTTCCACTACTTGAACAGCAAAGTTTGAAAAAATCTGCTCGGTGTAACTTTGCTCAACAGTCAAACCAAAAATCTGACTTGAAAAACCCTGAACTGGCTGAGAGTGAGTCATGCGTCACGTGTTGTGTCTATCCCAAGGACACAAAGGGGTGATGTTTCAGTCCAAGCATTGCTCTTGTCCAGACAACATTTAGTGCTTGTGTTAGAGCATTCAAACTTTTATCATTGTGCGCTTTTTTTTTTTTTTTTTTAGTGTTTTAACCACAGCTCCAAAGGAAGTTAGTGATACAGCAATAAAGCTAAGATGGAAAACTGAGAAATGAGAGTAAAAGAAAGAAATCATTGTGAAAATTATTAAAGTCCTGGAGAGTTTATAAATGTAAGTTCCAGGCCTCAGAACCAATTATTTGGTGTTTTACTATTTTAGTTCTTGAACATTTTGGTGTTCAAACATGAACTTGGAATGAACTGAGTTTGACAACCCAGGTATCACAGAATGGTTCATTGCCAGTTTTCAGAGAACACAGCTCTCCAGCTCTGAGAAAGCTACAACATAATCTAAGACCCAACAGACAGAATGGAATGTGTTCAGAGAAAAACAGCCAGTATCATTTGTAATCAAATACAGGACAGTGAGCACACGGAAAAGGGCAAGGCTAAGGCCACTATCCAAAAAAGGAGGGCGTCAAAGGCAGGCAGGTTTCTGTCTACACAAGCAGGGCTTAATGACTGTTCCACCTGTCTGCCTCCACTGGGCCGGCTGCATTTCAAAAAGAACAGGAGGAAGTCGAGCCGCATGACCCCTTGGAATATCTAAAGATATGAGTCTATGGTTCTCAATATAAAATTAGTTTATCCCACAGATATTTATTGAGCACCTGTTAGGTAAGTGGTGAACTGACAGGCACTGTGGGCAGATAAACACACGTAAGAGTGCCTGCAGAGAAGGAGGGCCAGGGCAGTAGGAAGACCCCTGCAGCCTGAGGGCCCGACAGAGAGAAGCCCCCAACAGGCCCAGGTGACGGGAACACCAGGAGAGACAGACTGGCTGGAGGTCCAGAGAACAGAAGGCACTTGAGGAGGGCTGAGGAGGAGCTGGAAAATGTGGACACTGTTATGCCAGGAAGTAAATACTCTGACCCTGGATTGAGATCTAATAAAAGCCATCTCATGCAGGGCTTGTTAATTCTGCATAGAGAAACTCAAATATAAGAAAAATAAAACTTAGCTAAGTACAGGGGGTGACTCAGGGCAAAGCAGGAAAAACTGGCAAGTTCTCCTTTCAAGGATTATCTTCAGGAAGTCCAAAGTTGCATGAAAAGAACCCTGGGTTTTATTTGCATTTATCTGACTCACTCAGAGATACATACTGACTGAGTCATGTGGCTTTTTTAAGAACTGGGAAGAAGGTGTCCGCTACTGGGCTGGGGTACAGTTCCCCAAACTCAGCTCTACCAGGAGCTCCCCGGGGAAGTGTGGTATTCATTGGTGCCCAAGAGCATCCACAAATGCTGGCTTATGGAGCAGGCCCAGTGGGGAATTCCAGCTCCCTGGCCCATGCACAGAGGGCCTCAGTAGCATAGTTGGGGAGGAGAGGAAGGAGGATGGAGGGGCAGGCAGATGCAGGCTTCACAGGGCTCTGGGAGGCCACACACTCTGGGGACACATGGTCTGGCCATCTTTGTGTGGCTATGGCCTCTCCCTTCCAGCTTTAACATGAACTCTAATCTTTTGTTGGCAAAAGATGTTAATAAATACCACAGACATTTTTAGGGACTGAGAGAGAAAAAAGTTAAAGAGTAACTGTTGTTCATTTGGAAGGGGTCCCTCCCCTCCCTTCTTTGTCCCTTGGTACACCTCTTCCTGGTTCCATCAGGTGAGCCAGGCAGCGTGCAGAGCAGAGAGCAAGGGCTCAACAAGAGGTAGATGTGGGTTTGAGCGTCAGGGCCACCACCTCCAGTGATGTGACCTTGGCCAACTCACACCTGTAACACTGCCTTTCTAAAATGACACCATGGATGGAAAGTAACTTGACCAGCCTGATTCATGGACCCTCATACATGCTCTATAGCAGGGATGGCAAACCTTTTAGGCCTTTTTAAGGACACAAACAGGCTGCTGCGGTGCATGTGCCACATGTTCGCCACCACTGCTCTACACCCATCCCTCATCTTCCTTTCCTACCACTTAAGAGATGGTTGTGTCTGTGTATCTGCAGACTGGGTCCACCTCTACTGCTGGGAAAGACACATACAAGGAGACAGGTTTCGTAATGCTACCATTAGCAAACATGCACCACACACATTTGTGTTATGCTTCGGCATTAGGTAAGGTCTGTGGTGTCATAGAAATTACACACTGACATTCCTCGAATTATAAGAAGGTGGCATTTCTGCTTTGATTTAGGAGTGATCCTTTCTGGTGATGTGGTATCAACAGCACTCTGAGATAAGAGGGCTTGCAATTTCAGACAGAAAAGCTCTTCAGAAACACCTTCCAACAATGGCAAATGGAAGGATATGAAAAGGGTGATCTTCCCCAGCAACCACGGTGGGTGTAGGGAAAGACAGGCAGTTTGGAAGTGCGGGGCCAGAGGATATTACCCAGGTCAGGGGGTGTGGTGCTATCTGAGCCCTTCCCCTGTTCTCGGCTAACTGTATGCCTCTGAGTTCAGCACGGAGCCAACTGTCAGTCTCACTCTCAAGTGACACATGGATGGAGCAGCCCTTCACCCTGAGGTGCTGTCCACAGAGCACATCCAACTCAGGATCTCTCTGGGGCGGCCATGTCTGTCCAGGAGCCTGTCAGCTCCCTCAGACAGTGTTCATGAGGGTGCTGAGAGTAGTTAGATCCCCATGGAAGAGACCCAGGACTGTTCTTGATTTCTGACCATTTTAATCAGCATAATTCTATATGAGAGCTCAGTCTGACCCATGAGGGATCAGGATTCCAAGGAACTAACCAGAGATTCTCTACAAAAGCTCTGAGGAGAAACTAAAGATCAGAACAAAGAAAGTTTGTACTTCATGAAATTTCAAAGTCAAAGAGCAAATCAGTGTTACTAAGGGAGTCATATTGCTATTTAAAAATCAAGACAACATATGGTTTTGAAGACAGAAAAGCAAAATGACGGAAGTAGCCTATCTTTTCTAAAAAAGTAACACCAACACTTACAAACTGTTTAAAATTTCTCTTCCTTAAAAAATGAAATGTGAGTTATAGGTATGATTTTTATAGCATAATTAAAATTTTGCAAATGAATCTTTGCTCTATCTCATTTTCATCTCAACTAGAATTAAATGACTTTGATCTAAACTAGTGGTTCTTAAAGTATAACTTACCACTGCAAGTTGTGAACTGTTAATGGTCTATGTTAACTTATTCACATACAGGACAAGTACAGAAGAAAATAAGATTTTAGACACTTTCATAGCAATCTGATCGCAATTTTTTTGTTTGCTGAATATTTAAGATATGCGTTCAAGATACCCATCAGAAAAAGTGGGAAAAGTAATTACCAGGTGGAAGGAGTTGGTCAGGGTCGTGGGGACATAGGTATCCGTATACTTACTGGCAGACTCAATGAACTTAGGGTAGGCATCGTATGTAATGAGTGGAATTGGCAGATCTCTGAAGTACAGTTTAAGCGCACCAGTGATAATGTTGATATCTTCATACATGTTCACAGAAATATCTGCTTTCTCACCATCTATCCGGGATGTTACAAGAGACAAAAGTAAACATCTAGACTTACAGTACTGTCTTAATACATGACATTTTTGTATCTGATTGGATTTCAAAGATAAGCCTGGCCTCAGTTTAAACACAGTATTCCCACAGAACCCAGTAATGCTCCCCTAGGTATTTACCCACATGAGTTGAAAATTTAGAGCCACACAAAACCCTGCACACAAATGTTTACAGAAGCTTTGTTCATAATTGACAAAAAATTGGTAGTGACCAAAATGTTCTTTAATTATAGTACATCATAACAAAATTTCATTCAGCAGTAAAAAGGAATGAACTGTCAAACCATGAAAAGGCATAGAGGAACTTTTAAATGCATACCAGTGACAGAAATCAGCCTGGAAAAGTTTCATAATATATGATTACAATTAAGATACTCAGGAAAAGGCAAAAGTACATAGATGGTAAAAAGACCAGTGGTTGCAAAGGATATGGGAGGTGGGGAAAGGAAGAAAGAGATTTTTACAGTAGTGAAACTCCCTAGTATAAACTATAATAACAATAATGTATCACTGTTGAGCCACCAATGATAACAAATGTACTATAATCAACTCAAGATACTAATCACAGGGCCCTGCGGATTATGAGAGATGGCTCTTTACTTTCTATTCAATTTTTTGAAAATTTATAACTATAAAGCCCATTTAAAAAAATCCAGCTGGGGGTGGGAGCACATGCCTATAATCCCAGCACTTGGAAGCTGACGCAGGAGGATCACTGTGAGTGAGCTCAAGGCCAGCCTGAACTGCATAGTGAAAGCCTGTCACACACAAAAATAGTCCAGCCTCCTAAAAATGCATATACCTGAGCCTTTCAGCCTTTCACAGTGAATTTTGAATTTGCCTGTGAGTGCCCACCTTTCACACTGGGGTGCATCATCTGCAGTGGCAGGCAAGCTACTCAGCGTGCCTTCTGGAAACAAAGGGCAGTGCAGATGTTGCACGGGGTGCAGAGGGGCCTGGGGTACTGGGGTTGGCGTGTGAGCAGGCAGCCTATAAGGGCCTGGGGAAGGGCCAGGCGAGGAAGGAGAGAATGATGAAGGCAAGATCGTCTTGCAACGCTTCCCTCAGGGAAAAGGAAGCCTCCTTCTCTGCCACAGGCTTCTCTTCTCCCTGGTTTCTGTTACTCATTTTCTAGAACAATCTGGACTTCAAATATAAAGTATAAGTTTTAACTTTCAATGCTTCTTTGTTACTCTGAAATCTGACACTTTAGTGCTCACAACTAATACAAAAGCATGAAACTTGTTTTGGGAGGGAATGCTATAATAATCACCAATGATTTTTAGACGAATAATGCAAAAAACAAACTCCAAAGAATCAATTTTGTGGCAAGAGTAAGACCATTCTAAGGTAATGACGGCTGCAGAACACACCTCTATCAAAGGCCATCTTGACATCTTCAATTAGGTCACTAAATCCTGATACTCGGTATAGTCCTTCAGAATTGAGACCTGTAAAAAATAAAAATAAAAAATAAATAGTATGAGAGTGAATTAGCTTCTTGGGAATTATACTTCCTTTTAAAATTTTAATTTCTTTCCACACTTCAGGCTGGGGAGTTAATATGCCAGAAAAATAATAAATACATACAATTAGAAATCTTCTCACACTTTTTTGCTAAAATAAAATCATGTCATTCACAATTCTTTAATTCTGACCCACTGTCACCTGCATATTTATAATTTGCCTCATCATGTTGTCTAATTAGATCAAACAATGTTAAGTCTCAGGGGAAATAATTCACCACCTCAATTACAACATGACTTCTTTTACATAACAGAGGACCAAGACAAACTCTAGCAGTTTTCCCATGTGGGAAAGAACAATTAGGGTACAGCTCTGGTTTCTGGTCTTGGATAACTTTAATAAAAGATTTATACCGTTGCTTCTTGAAAATGAATATAAGAACTGAAAAATGAATCTGCCTCTGTATGTCAACTTTTGCAGGTCAGAAGCATCAGCCATATATATATATATATGTATACACACACACACACACACATATGTACACAGTTTTGGTACCGGGAATCAAACTCAGGGCTTTGCACTTGTAGGCCATGTGCCACCGAGTAACATTTCCAGCCACATAAATATATTTTAAGTTTTGTTTTTTTGAGACAGACTCTTACTATGTTGTCCAGGCTGGTCTTGAGCTCATTATGGTGCCCAGGCTAACCTTGAACTTGTAGCAATCCTCCTGCCTCAGCTTTGTTAGTGCTGGGATTACAGGTGTGTCTCACCATGCCTGGCATTAAGCATATATTCTATACCTTGAAATCAAGCTGTTTACTTTGTTAATTCATTCCAGACTTTGAGATCATGTGACATCTGAAACCATTCTCCCCCAGATTACTGGAGACAACAGTAGTGCTGCACAGACAGTCCCCCAGAGGGCTGCTGGGACTCTAGTGGCAGGGAATGGAGATGGCCGTGGCCCACGCTGGCCGTGCTCACCTCTTGACTCAATCTCCCTGATGCACATGTCCACTACCATGGGCCGCTTGGTGATGTGCGCTTTCACGAGCGTCGTGAGGTCACAGCTGTACACCTTCTTCACATGCTTCAAGTCTGGCTTGCAGTCATTTGGGACCATCTTGGAACACTGCTTATGAACATTCAAACCACAATCTGAGAAGAATAAAAGGAGAAATTCGTAATTATTTTCACAGCTGGGAGCACGGCAGAGGGTTCAGTTTAGCAAAAGACATTCCAGTTGGAATGATGTTTTGAAGTCCACTGGCCTCCAGCAGCGGCTTTGTGCGGGGAGAACAACCATCTTCCTTTCTTCTCTCGGAAAACCTTGGCTGTAACAGAGGAAGCCAGAATTGTAGTTTACCCCCTTTTTCTTTCAGTGCTAAAGAGCAAACCCAGGGCCTTTGAACTGAGATACACCCCGGCAGTCCCTCTCTCATTTTGACACAAGGTTCTGTGAAGTCACGAAGATGCTCGGACTGTTAGGGCTTGTGGTCCTCCTCCTTCAGCCTCCTCAGGTGCTGAGACTGCAAGTGTGCGCCTGCCTGCCTGAGCCATCACCTTTACTTGTTATGTGAGTCTAGGAGCGTGAAAGGGAAAGACTAAAAATGATATACATGTTTATATAATATTATGTAGAACAGCCAGTGCCGTGGTTTGAACACAATGCATGTGCAGTCATGGGTGTCTATAGTGCCCCAGCAGGGATACTCAGAAGGGATACAAACACACGACTAGGGAACATACTGCTGGGTTGTTCCTCAGATTTTGAGGTCCCAATGAACCCATATTCCTTTTTCCAACTCTCACAATCTTTTCATAGTTAATGGAAATACCTTGTTCAGGCTCTTTTGTTGTAATTTTTAAATTTTAATTTTTTGTGGTGCTAGGCGTTATAATTCCTGGGTGGAACATGGTGAAAGACATTTTTCTATCTTTACTGGAAGAACTCACATGGTGTTTTAAAAGTGTAAAACTCAGTAAAGTGTCAAAATCTAACATAGATGTACCTCAGAATTTAAATGTGTACACACAGGTCACAGTGAGGTTGGAAAACAACTTATCATCTCACAGATGAAGACGATGTGGTGGAGTGGCTAAATGACTTGTTCAAGTTCTCTGACAAAACAAATGGCAGAACTGAGATTTTAACCATGGACAGCTGATTCCTAGCCTGTGCTCTTCCCACTGAGTCATACACATTTCTTTTCACAATGTGTTCTGAATTAGTTTCTTCAGCATTGAAGATGAATTTGCTATTTTCAAACTCATATTTGATAATGTATATTGTCCCCATTATTATACATACATAATTTTAAAAAACTTCTATATTTTACCCAAATGAATATTATAGCTATCTATCTGTGATTGATCTGGTAGGACTTTAAAAATCAGTGATCTAGCCAGGCATGGAGCATGCCTGTAATCCCAGCACTCAGGAAGCTGAGACAGAAGGATCACTGTGAGTTCGAGGCCAGCCTGGGCTACATAGTGAGACTCTGTTTCAAAACAAAAAATCAAGTTATTTCATGTACAGGTACAAATTCCCTATGATGAATATGATCACTATGTATACCTCAAATGTACCAGTAAAAATAATTTTCTTTGGGAAAATACTGTGATCAGACCTCTCCAGTATGTGTTTTTGTCACATTCCCTCCGTATATTTAAATCCTAAGTGGAAATCCAGGAGAAAGCCAAACGTAAAATTCTGATGCATCTACACAATATCAAAATATCTGAATGGCACTAAAGGTCTGATACTAACATTCTTTTATTTGGATAATATGAAACTATAGAAAGATAAATTAAAATTTTAGCAGTATGTTTCAAAAGCTAAACTTTTGGCTACACAGTATATGAAGTCCTTTAGAAGACCACAGGATAGGGCAAAAACATTAAAATAAAGCATTTTCTTTATACCCTTAAGTTCACAGGGCAATACAGCAGCCTTCAGCTCACTCTGAAAATAGCTGCTTCAGGGACTTGCAGTATATCAATATTTCAGTTTGCCATTAAGACTTTATTTGGTTTTTATACTTATTTATTAAAGTAATATAACTCTTATATGGTTCAATTTCTTCTAGAAAGGTCTATACTATAAATGGGAGAAAAGTCTATAGAAGATTTCATTTGTTGCCTTCTCTTGGTTTGGTAGGTAATTTTTATGTCACTATTAAACCACATTTCTCCCTCCAATTTCTCAAGTTAGCAACTATAGAATAAATATGTAAAAGAAGGAATAAAAATTCAACCCGCACCTTACACTATACTTTCTTAATATATTTCTACTAGTTAGACTACTAATATTAGGTTACCCTCAGATTTTTCTGATGTCTGATTTCTCTAAAATACATAGATGGTACATATCTAGAATGCCTGGCATTATTCTCATTCTACTGACGGAATTAAGGGCTAACATAACTATGGTAACATGTTTGAAACAAAAAAAATATTCTTTTTTATGATCTTTCCTTCCCTCCCTCCCTCCCTCTTTTTCTTGTGGTACTGGGGATTGAACATGGATCTTTGCAATTTTTATTTTCTGTGACAAAGTCTTGCAAAGTCACTAAGTTGCCTGGACTGGGTTCAAATTCATGACCCTCCTGCCTCAGTCTCCCAGAGTGCTAGGATTTTAGGTATGTGCCACCATCCCTAGCACAGTGTTTGTATTTAAGTAACTGTAAATAAAACTGTATTTTATTTTTTGTAGTGCTATGAACCCATCCCAAGGCCTCACATGTTCTAGGGACGTGGTCAATCACCGAGCTATATTCCCAGCCAGTAACTTTTATTCTTGAATGTATATGTTGTTTTTCTACACATAAAAAGTAGAATAGCTCAGTTTAATATGCATCACAAGTACTTAATGAAAAGCAAAATTAAAAGGAATATATTACTCCTTGAAATATTTTAACAAATATTGCTGTTGACTAAAAGGGGCCATGTGAAACTTAAATGTCTTCAACTTTTCACTGACTTAGAAACACAACCACAAGTTCTAGGCACAATCAAAGCAGTAATTAATAAATATTACTTCTTTTCTTCTACCTAAAAATGCCTGTATATTCGGCATAATACTTTCAGTTATCAGGAAGAAACTGCTGCCATTTCTGCTTGGGCACAGCAATGATAATGATATGCTAAAAACAAGTCACCTTACTAATCATATTAAGTTGAAATACTTTATAGTAATTATCATCCTTAACTCCTTAAAATATTCTGATAAGATTTAAAGAATAACTGAGGAGTGGTGGTGGGATAGTGGTCTTTTTTCCTAGGAAGGGATGGTTGGCAATCACAGTGATTACCTAACAGATTAATTCAACGTACTAGTTTATATTTCATAAAGAAAAAAGCCCAATTTGAGGAAAAGTTGGTCTGAGTGAGCATGGGGCCTTAGGTAATGAAGACCACCTCCTTGGGGCAGAAATGCCCGGGTGCGAGCAGCACCTCTCCCCAGCTGCAGTCACACTCAATCTGCAGGAAGCAGGGAAGGGCAGGCTCTGGCAGGTGATGCTGTTTAACACCTCCTACATCAGCAAGTCCTGTTAGGGTTTGAAAGTTTATGCAGCCCATGCTTAGCATTCTCAGGACCATCCTTCTGTCCCCTTCACTGTCACTGCTGGCGGTAGTGTGTGCAGCCGCAACATTAGAGATTTCAGGTCTGAGGGCACTCAGCTTGCCTTTCAGAACTAGCTGGACTTGATCTAATTCTCACAGCAACTTTGCTGGCCTGGTGGGCTACATATCACCCACCTAAGAAAGAGGGGTAAGTGTGGGGTGGGGAGAGAACACAGGTGTGGGTGGGATACAAAATTGCTGCTTTTGGCCGACACTCCATTAGAAATTCTGGAAAGCTCTCTTGCCTGGGTGGGTTTTGAAAAAAAAACAAAACCAAAAACCCAACCCAGAACAAAGCAAGCTTTCTAACGAATCAAAAACAGATAAACACATCTCTTTTGTAATGGGCAATAAGCCTGCCACTCCTCTTTGGAAATGACATCTTTAATGTTTACTCCCCCTAGTGTATTAGCTTCTTAATGCTGCTGTAACAAATTAGCACAAACCTGGTAGCTTAAAACAATACGTATTAAAAGAGCTACAGTTAAGGTGTTAGGAAGGCTATGTTCCTTCTGGAGGCTCTGGTGCAGGCCTCTGTGTGTGTGTTTTTCCAGCTCCTACAGGCCAGCTGCATCCCTTGGCTCATAGCCTTCCCTTTGTCTTTAGAGACTGCAGTACAGCATCTTCTCTCTCTCTCAGACCTCTCCTTCTGCCCCTGCATCATCTTCCTGCACTTCTCACCCTCTGCCTCCCTCTTAGAAGAGCCACTGCCAATTGTGATTATACTGGACCCACTCCAATCCAGTCACCTTCCCATCTCAATGTTCTTAATTTAATCATTTTTAAGTTCCTAGCGCCTTGAAAGGTAATATATTCACAGGTTCCAGGGGCTGGGAGGTACACATCTTTGGGGACCATTATTCAGCCCACCACTTTGAGCGTGTGTTCTCTTTAAATTCTTTGTTTCTTGCCTTGTTTTAGATAATATAGATGGCCCCAAAGTCAGAGGAGTCTCAGCCACTTTAGCCCTCAGAGCGTCACTGTCCACCCAACTGCAACCGCTGTCAAAGAAAACAGAATTGTTTGCATTCCATCCCCGGCCTTCTGTGTGTTTTAAAACAGACCGATATATGCATGTATTATATATTAATATTGCTCAAATCCCACAGAACATAATGCTTTTAAGGACAAGATAAAACAATAAAATGAAAAGTCTTGCTCAAGGCTTTTCTGTCCATTTCTGTTCTTATCCACAGTAAGAGGTTTAGGCTATGTAGGTGAGTGGCTGTGGGAGGTGCTGGTGGTGGTGAATCACTTTCTTTCTCTTCTTTTTACTGTAATAGATGTTCCAAAGCATTTCTTTCAAATGTGGTTCTGGACGGTGGCATATTACCAGCTTATCTGTACATGTTGTACCAGTTCTCTACAGACAACCTTCACTCTCACAAAAGGTGAGTGACAGACATCATTACTCTGGTAAAAGCTGGTGAGTTAGTGACAACTGTAAAATACTTAAGAAAGTGCTATCAAGGATAGCTCAAAAAGGCTACCCAATCCAGGCCGAGACTCTCATTTCTTCAGCACACAACTTTTGCTTTAGAAACAGCACTCCAGTTACCTTTAAAAAACCATGATGCAGGCTAACTACCATCACTTTTATCAAAAATTTTCAATTCCATGTTGTTCCCCTCTACTTTAAAGGTACAACCACAGCCTCTTAATGATGACTTCTCATTCTGACTCTGTGTAATTCAGGTATAACAGTAAGGTTTTCCTGCAGCCTCTGAGATGGCAGCCTGCGCCTCGGCTGTCCTTGCTGGACCCCTCCAAAGTTCAAGGTTCACACCTGTGGCATTCTGAAGCCAAGTCCCACGGCAGGGAGGTTTCTGTATGTGCCTGGATAATGACATATGCCTAGAACCTCATTATGCCTTGGTGATGCTCAGGGAATAATGACTGAAAGAAGAGTAACTTAGAATATTCTTGTGCAAAGCACATTATACTTTGCTGTTCCAAGAAAATCCAATTTAGAAATATGTGAAACCAGACCTCAGAAATTTCTCTACATAATAGACACCAAAAATACTCCAAAACCATGCCATAAGAGATGAGGATATTTATATCAATAAAACTGAGTTACTGCAGTTACCATTTTGAATTAATTTACTCAATATACTTTTCTAGTGTAAAGCTATACGCCAAAATTCATATAAGAAAACATTTTAGTTTTACAAATTAAATAGCAGAAAGAAACTTGTCTGTATCAACTGTTATACAAAACGCAGTGAACGCTGCTGCCAAGTGCCCCCCAACAGGAGGGAAATTTGTAAAAAGACCATGCTGTCTTCATCCACTGTATTATCAGATCTGGCACCCATGTGAGTTTGGGCCTTCCCAAACTCAAACTGACCACAAAAGGTAAATATTTTTAATTGATTCAGGACATTAAGGCAGCCACAACGTACAGCTACAGATAGGCATGAAAAAGGACTTCCAGAATGATGGGCTAAGTTGTGTTTCAAGCAAGGGGAAGTATTTTAAAGAGAATTAATGGCAATGTGTCTTCTGTTGTAACAAATATTTTTAATTTAAACACATGCCATATCTTTCCATCTATACATCAGAAATCAACTTCACTTGATGGTAGTAACTACTTCCTTTCAAAGTGTTTCAATAAATCCTTGCATTATGTATGTGTGACATGATATTAGAACAGAAATATTTCATGTCTCGGTGGCTAATTAGGATTGCAAACACAGATTCAAGCAGTCTTAAACATGTGCTCCCACACTGGATATTTCTTATGTGTAGATCTTAAAGTTTCTAAATGTACATCTACAATATCATGGTCATATTTTACAGAAACTATTTGGAATAGCCAAGATTTCAAAATGTCATCAAAAAATATTAGTGACTAAGTGGTTTTTCAGAATTTGGTAACCATCTTTGAAGATAAACTTAAATTTTTTTTTAAGCTTTGATTTTACAAAAAGTTTTAAGGACAATCTAGCTTAACAAGTTATCTTTAAAATTCAGTTACCAAGGCAACAATCATAGGTCCTGGTATACTGCTTTTTAAAAAAGTCATTTTTATAAATTTAGTTACTGCAACGTCAAAGGCAAGTATTAAATATAACTGCCTTACTTTTATCTCCTTTTGTCAGGCTTTTTAAACAAGCTGACGTTTTTCTTTTCAATGGACTAGAACCAGATCCTTAGTCTTCTGTCTATCAAGCACAAAAAGATTAAGGCAGATAAAATATCAATGTCCAAAGTAGCTGCCGGAGAATGTGGTTGACTGAGTATGTGGTAGAGTGAGCCAGGATCTGATCCACTGTTTATATACCAGACAGTAAACCTCCTTAATACCTTATGCCTCACACCTCCATAACGGCTCACTCCAGAGAGGAAGGACGTGCTCTCACCTGCACATTTCACTCCCTGAGCGATGAGACCCCACATAAAGTTGGCACAGTATTCACACCAGTGTGGCCCTCGGAATGTATGGACCTGAAAAAAAAGGCAAAGGGGAGAGGGAAAGCATATAGATGAGGAGATTGCTTCATATTAAAGCACTGATACATGAGCCACGTTTCTACAGGAGAAGCAACATGGGCTGAGTGGCATGACAAGTAACTCAACATTTTTCAGAGCTTCATTTCCTTTTTGTTTTAGAAGTTGTGATAAATCAAACTAATATTCTGCAATTTATGTTTGATACAATTTCTATAACGGAATTTTCTGGTGAGTCTCAAGTACAAGCGGCTTCTTCTGCATTTTGTATGAATACTGGCATTTCTGAGTAGTACTAGAACATGAACAAGATAAGGAGCAATATCAAGGATGCCTCAGAACCATAAGGATTTTGTCAGATAACCTACCTTTGTGATCACAGTGCATCAGAGATGGCAAAGGTAACAGTGGTGACAAGTGACTTAGTAGAAAGGGCCAATTTCTTTCAAATATTTGATACTTACTATGTTAGAAAAGAGAGTGAATACATTTTAGAAACTGCAGAAACTATATTTAATTAGAATCCTTATTTGAGCATAGTAATTATTCACTACTCAGACCAGCTCATACAGGTTTTATTGTATTCGATTCCTTTTTGCCTAGGAAAGAAAGGAACTCCTAAAGAGGAAAGGTTTAAAACTGCTAAACTTTCTATAGATTTTTATGCACAGGAAAGAGAAGCTAGTCCAGCTTAACTCAGGTGAACATATATGATAGAACAGAGAAGTAATAATTCAAACCCTAAACACTAAAAAATAAGATAAAGAAAAACCCCATATATTAATGCTAACAATTTAAATCTCTGATCAAATATTGGCTGAAAATGCAAAAGAAGGAGAATTTTTAAGGAAGCCACTGATTTGTATCAAATTAGAATTACATAAGATAATTTCCTATTGTTTTGGGTTCCCCCTTCCATGGTGCTAGAAAGCAAACTCAAATTCTCACACGTTAGTCAAGTGCTCTATCACTAAGCCACATGCCTAGCCCCTCAAGATAATTTAATTTATATATATATAAAATATATATATATATATGTATACATATAATATATATACATGTGTATATATATGTATTTCTCCTGCAGAAGCCAGTAAAATAAGAGTGAAAATCATAGCATGATGACTTCATTTTAATATAAATACTAAAAGAGAGACTGCAAATAATGAAATTCACAGATAGGATTGTCACTTTCTACAGTTGTTACATTAGTGTATTTGTTAGGTCTCAGAAATGAAGTAAATGATTTTAAGATGTGTATATGTATCTTCTTTCTGAAAATTTAAAATGTCACAAATGTAACATACCATTTAGAGAAACCATGCCAAATCTACAACACATTATTGATTGTAAGCCATATCCCACTTTTAGAGATGTTAAAATGTAAAATATACATATTAAAAATAAATGAAATACAGCATTTTAAAATTTAAAATATTGCCCCAAATATCTATATAACACTATGCTGGATGATCCAGGTTTCATTCTAGGTATGTAGGTGCTTGCGACTATGGTTGCTGTCAAGCAAGCTTGACTTAAATTTTATGTGGATTCTGAAAAGCAGGACATAACCCTAACTCTTGTTTTTTATGGAAAAGGATCAGGAATGTAGACACAGTTGTTTCTGGAGTGTTACAATGATGTTCAGAGCCTGTAAATTGAAAGCACTTTCTAGAGTTGCTGAAGCAGAGCCTAACAGCAACAGTCAGATGCTCTGTGATGTCCTTCTGGTTGTCTCTGTCCTGCAGTGAATGAAACCTGTGAAGGATGCAATCCTGCTTCATAGTGATGGGAATGTGTGAAGTAGATAGCACTGACTCACGTAAAAAGTAACTGTGAATCACTATAGAATATCCTTAGAGAAATTCTTTGGGACATTCATCAGCCCACAGATTGCCAGATCTCAGCATAAACCAGTATCACTTACTTCATAAGATGCATACAAATGGTATGGAAGAAGTCCCAAGAATTATTCTGTACTTGCCAGTTTATCTCATAGTAGTGTCTGAAAGTTACACTGGGAGAGCAAAAATGTTCTTTTGTTTGTTATACAAAAGCTTCTGGAGAATAGCACTGACTACTGACAAACAGAACCCACTCCCTTTCTCACCTTCTTGAAAACCATGGAATGGAACTTTTCGAAAAGCATGGGCACTTCTGTAGATTACATTGCTAAAAAAGGTTTTAACTATCTGTGTAGGCTCCATGTTTGCTAAAGGAAGCATGTGTATCTCAAAAAAGCAATCATTAGGGATTGTTAAGTATGCTTTTCTTAGACAGCTTTTTATAGCATCTTGAATTACCTGGGGCTCTTTTAAAAAATTGTTTGGAAAAGCTTATGTAGCCCCTAGGAAACTGTCCTAGAAATAGGCCTTGCAGCACCAGAAAGCTTATAGCTCTATTTGTTTAACAGTTAACTGGATGTCCTTTTGACTTTTTATAACCTACAGTTTATGTCCACTTTTTTTTTTTTCGGTACTGGGGATCGAACTCAGGACCCTGCGCTTGCTAGACAAGCGCTTATTCCACTGAGCTATATCCCCAGCCCCTATAACCTACAATACACACACTCACACACATGTACTTTTTGGGGGGCTCTGTGACCTCTATGACCCCATGACACTGGATTATTTGTAAAACTTTGTTGCCTTCTGGTCATTTATATTTCCTCTGAAGACACAAAAACAAATAATAATTTCATTCATTAAACATTTTTGTTTCTCCTGGTAAATGCTGCATGAAATGCTCCAATGAGTATTTCCAGAGTTTGAGGGAAGCGAGAGGCTGGAGGTGCTACCCCTGACCTGAGCCTTCATCCCCTGGAAGTGCTGAAGTTTGTGGAGCAGAAAGACAGTGTGCATCAGGGAAGACTGTTCCAAGGAGACATGAAGGCACAGCCACAAGAGAAAACAATGTGGTCACTGGAGTTGCAAGGAAGGTCAAGAGTGGGGGACGAAATGACTGGTATGGTGGAGGCCAGAGAAATAGGCTACACAGGTATATTCTACTTAGGAAGGAATGCAGGGCCACTGGGGATTTTAAAGAAGAGTGACCCAGTCAAAGGGCCAAAGCTACAGCAGACAAACTAGATGAGCCAGTATGGCAGCTGTGTTGATAATGGTAAACTTGAGCAGGAGTGATGGGAGACAGGCATAGTCAAGACTGACAAGGAGGCAGCATCATAGGACTTGGTAACAGAAACAGAAGCAGACAAGAAGGACCCAGCCTGGTAGTTACCATTTGGCTCTGGTGCCTGGGGAGGATGACACTCACAGGCACATGAGAGAGGAACAGGTCTCGAGGTGAGGTGGGAGGAGGATGGGGAGGGCTGGTCCTGGTTGAAGATTCATGGGAAAGAGGTCCCTGAGGGAGCAGACTCTTGGGTCAAATGGAGATGGCATTCAGGAGAGTGGCCAGCTTTGAATGAGAGCTGGAAGAGGGAAAGAGGGGAGAGGACAGCTCTGCAGGAGGGTAGGGGAGCCCTGTGTCAGACAGGAAGGGGAGCTCATACCTGGCACAGTCTCTGTGCAACAGTAAGTTCAGTTGGAATCAAAGGAGTCTGGGTAGTGGGAGGACCAGGAACCTGAAACTGGCCAGGAACTTGGAGAAGGCTGCTGGCCTTACAATTCTGTGCCTACAACATGAAATTTGTGTCAAGTACATGTTTTCTTTCTACAGTAAGTGGGTGACTGCACTAGTTTGAACTTCATCTAAATGTTTCATTTTAGCTGGGCATGGTGGCGCACACCTGTAATCTCAGCACTCTGGAGGCTGTGAGTTTGAGGCCAGCCTTGGCTACATAGTGGGTTTAGGTCCAGCCTGAATTACAGAGAGAGACCCTGTCTCAAAAAAAGTTTCATTTTATATGCAGATTTATATTATCAGTGATGTTTATATCACATACTTTACCGACGCAGAAGAATGTGTCTTATTGCACATTCACAACAGCTAAGCTGTGGAAATGACCTAGATGTCCATCAACAGACTGACAAAGAAAATGTGGTAAAGAATGAAATCATGTCCTTCACAGGAAAATGGGTGAACCAGAGACCATGAAGTGAAATAAGCCAGTCTCAGGTAAAAATTGCAGTCTTAGGTAAAAATCTCATTTCTTTTATAAAAGAAATCTGAAAATAAGTACCAAACAAGGGAGAGTATAGGAAACTAGAAGGTAGTCTTCTAGTGATAGGGAAGGGGATTAGGAGAAGGGGGATGGAAGAGGAGTAACAGGGATAAAAATAGAGTATGTTACATGCATGTACCCATGTCATCACAAATTTTATTATTCTGTATGACCATAGGTACCAGTTAAAAAATCAATTACACAAATCACACGACTTATACTAATCTTCAGCCTACAGGATAGTAGGCTGCTGAGTGAATTAAGTTCGGCATAGAAAGACAAACACTGCATGTTCCTGCTTATATGTGGAAGCTAAAAAGTTGACCTCATGGCAAGAGAAAGCAGGGGCTATCAGAGACTCGGGTGCGGAGAGGGAGTGCAGAGAGGGTGGTTAGTAGGTAGAGGGGCACAGAGGGACAGGAGGAGTAACTTCTAAACTTCTAGACCACAGGAGGGTAGCTGGAAATTATGTATTTCCAAGAGCTGGTAGAAAGAATCCTGAATGTCCTTAACACAAGGAAATGATAACTGCTCAAGGTGATAGATATGCCAGTTACCCCAATCTGATCATTATACAACACTCACATGTATTGAAAAAGCATACTGTATCCTATAAATGTTTATAATTGTGTATAAAAAGCTGTACTATTCCATCTATGGAAATAGATAGGTATCTCCTATATCCAATTCTATAGGCACTGAAATCTGACAATTTTATTTACTAAGATATGGTTATACCATAATAACTTGATTTAAAAATTATTTAGTCACCATAGAATTGGCATCTAAGATATTAATGAAAGGGTAAAGGTTGTACCCTAGGGACCTTCTGCTTGGGAGAATGCTAAGAAAGAACTAGGTGGGACATAGGGAAAAAACCTGGTGAGGGTCACAAGGAGTACGGGGATGTGGGCCTGAAGCTCAAGGCCATACCAGCAAGTGAGTTGTGCTTACATTCCTTACCTGGAGATGTCCAGGAGGCAGCTATAGCTGGTTACCTTTTGGGGAATCAAAACTCTTTTTTACAACATATACAACCAATGTCATTGTATGACACTTCATATCATTTTTAAATAGCATTTTTAATCTAAAAGGCTTCAGACTTTTTGTGTTTTCCAAATCTGTACTTCAGTTTTCTTGTCTGCCTTCAATGTCCACAGTGGTCAGATTTATCTCCTCTCCCACACTCTTCTCCCTTTTCTAGTCATTAATTTTTAGCTGTGGACTAGGAAATTTAATAGCAGACTTTTACTAGCACTGGATGTAAACCAAGAAAATGTTATCTCTTCTTGAAGGCCATTTAGCAATGAAAACACTTTTGGCTTCAAGTCTGTTTCTTATTTCAGATCCTGATGGACAGTAATCTCTTGATGAATAAGCTGCAGGTAGCAGCTTTATTCTTTTGCATTCACTAAGTTAGTTACTGCTTCCTCTTTAAAAACATTTTTTGAGACAAGATCTCACTATGTAGCCCAGGCTGGCCTCAAACTTGAGATTCTCCTGCTTCAGCCCTGAATGCTAGGATTAAAGGTGTGAACCACCACACTTGGCTGATTATTGCTTCTTATAAGTAGAAACCAGCCTCTGCTTTTGCTACTAAACATATGATTTTAAAGATATAGACTGGGTTTTTAAGGTAGGAAAATGACCAATTCCTTTTTTTAGATTTATTTAAATACATAATGAAATCAATTTATAAAACCGAATTTCTTTGGGACGTGTGTTTTAGGAATAAATGTAATTAGTGTCAGTTTATTACATTATTAATGAAGTTAGGGATGGTCCTGAGGAAAACAACCCTGTCAATGAGCCACAGATGTTTTTTCTATGCTATCTGTAAAGCTTTTTGCCCATCCTGACAAACACAACTGACAGAGAACATGGCACAAATTGTACCTTAACTAACAAAGGGCATAAACAATTAGTTTTAGAGCCTTTTTTTTATTTGCAATTGGAAAAGGACAACTTTACCACCATGGCTTTTGAGATTGCTTTTCACCTGGAAACAACTCCTCTCATGTTAGTTACTCTAGCAAAAAAGAAAGGCTGGGTTAGTTAATGGACCCTAATTGTCTTAGCAGTAAAGGCACAGGCAGAAATCAAGCTGAAAAGGATAGGCAGGGTGTTGGATGGGTGGGATATGAGCTGCTGGGGGCCACATGTCACTGTCATACATCTCCAACGCACTGACCTAGGTGAACACTGAAGCCATTCTCAATCAGGTCTGCTGTGCTACTGACCAAAACCTGGCTTATATAAGGAAACAAACCCACCTGCTTCTCATTGTGCTTAATAGCATTCACACCTCCAGGTGGAATGTCAACAACAGAAGCAGAAAAAAAAAATCCATGCTATGGGAAGACAAAGAAAAACCTAGCATTATCTTCATTATTCTGTATAAGCCCAAACATTCCCTTTAGACGTAAATGCAAATGCAAACAGCCCTGGAGCATGCATGTAAGGCCTGCTGTACATGTAAACCATGCTGGTGGCAGTAACAACACTGAGGCAATACAATTTGCTTGGGAAAGCGGCAATGACATTTCATCTGCAGCTTTTCCTTTGGGCGGCTTGGATGAGTCAGTCCTCTAGTGGTACTGGGCAATGAAGGGAAAGAACAGATGATCAAAATCCAAACAAAGATTTAGGTAGGCAGGCAGGCAGCTGGTTAGAAAAGACTTTTTCTCCCTACTGTTCCTTTTCTCCCATTTTCATCTTAAGGCAAATAAATACATACTTTTAAATGATCAGTGTCAGTCTCACCAGGATGGTTTTCAACTTTTTGACCCTTATGATTTGAAATTTCTAATTTTAACCCTAATCTGTTGCTTCACTTAAAGCATTTTGATGTGTATGAATTAAGGGATGATCATTAGCAGTGAAGTCATAGAATTGTACAGAGGTCCCCTAAAAAAAAATATAGAGAAGAATACTTAACATAGGAATGCCTTTAGAATTTAGGCAATATCTTCTTGCCGTTATTTCATTAAATCTAGTTAAAATTACCAGCTGCCTTAAAACTCAAGAAAAACCTATCACAAAAACAGTATGATTTGGGTACAAGTGAGGTACCAGCACAGACAGTATACTGGCCATTCTGATGGGATCAAAGTGTAATGTGTGACCGCTGTGGCACATGCAAAAGAAACACACCAGAATGTGCAGAAACTTCGCTACAAGCACTGGCTGGAACTACAAGTGCCCGGAATAGGAGGGCGCAGCTGGTGCACAGCAGCAGGCAGAAGTGAGGGAAGCGCTGGACAGCTGAGAAGGGGCTCAGGACCTGACAGCCTTCACAACGAGCTGCTACAAACATTCTGTACAGGGGAGGATTTTCAGGGTCTCTGTGAGCCATGTATGTAACTGCACAAGGAGTTAAAAGAAACCTCACTTTGATTATGATGACAGCTGACAGAAAATTAGTGACCAGATGTTTCAAGGAGACAACTTCAAAATTGAAGGAAATGCCTCAAAACATAAGTTGATATTAAATGGCTAGGCTATAACAATACTAGACTTCTTTACTAAAGCAAAACTATTAGGGTAAGATAGGAATTTATATCTCCTCTGCATGAAGAACATGATAACATTTTTATTAAATGGTATACAAAATACTACTTTAAAATGTGCAGGAAAATAAGAATACATTCACCATACTTCAGTATAGGATCTTATCAACAGAATTTAAACTTCTTTATGGATACCTTCATGACCTATCCAATCAATACTGTGCCTGTGAGAGAGAAATCTTTCTGAAATTACAGCTGAGAAATTGCACTGCAAACAAATGAACTTATTTGGATCATACTCAATCACATTAATGCTAGAACACAAATGGTTTCTGGTGCTAGTGTTCTGCTCAAAGCTGAAAGAGGGGCCATCAGTTTGAAGCATAGCATGCACATGTGTGTGTGTGTGTGTTTTCTGTAGTACTGAGGATAGGACCATTAATTTGACTTACTTTCAGGTTTTTTTTTTTTTTTTTTGGCAGTACTAGGGATCGAACTCAGGACCCTGCGCTTGCTAGGCAGGTGCTTATTCCACTGAGCTATATCCCCAGCCCTGGACCATTAATTTGAAATCAGCAATAAAAGTAGAAGCAGCAAAGTTCTCAAATTATTTTTGCTACAAGATACATGTTATCTAGAATCACTTTCTGCCAAAAGATGGATATTTAAGGTATTAGGAAATCTTGAAATCTGTAATTTTTTGTAAGATTTTAAAATATCTTTTCCTCTGATTGCTTTAACTAACTTGAATCATACTCAAGGCTTAACATGTCAGATGTCATAGCAAGACACTTAGTAAAGTTAGCTTTACTATTTGAATGAATGAACTTGCAAATATCAGTAATAAATCCAGTGAATTGAAACTTCAAAAAGCAATCCTCAAACCCTCAGACCATTTCACATTATCTTGTGATCCACAATTCCCTGAAGCCAAGGTTGCACTAATTTCACATACTCACACAACTGGGTTTCAATGTATTTTTGGTTGTAAAAGTGTCATCTAAAGAAGTACTGTTCACACGCAACAGGAATAGAAGTATTTCTGTGATATACCAGGTAAAAGGTAAGACTATTAAAATGTGGGCTGAGGATGTAGTTAAGTGGTACAATGCTTTGTGCTTTCCCATCATGTGCAAGGCCCTAGCTCAAAGTAACCAACACAACCAAAAGCAACATTAAAAAACTATGTGGTTAAAAACCCTCCTCAAAGACTTAGTAAAAACTACTGTGATTTTCCCTCCATTGTTTTTCTTTTATTTCACTGACTGCTGCTCTTACCTTTATTATTTCTTTCCTTCTGATACTTGGTCTAATTAACTCTTTCTCAGAGTTTCTTACTTAGCTCCCTAATTTAAGGCTTTTTTTTCTTCTTTTTGTAATAAAATATTCAGAGGACAAATCTCCCTGTAAGCATTACTTTATAATAAGAATCTTGGTCCCCTAAGAAATATTGATATAGTGGTTCAACAAAGAGGAAGTGTGACAGTATATTTTGCCAATTAAAGTTTAAAAAATAGAGATACACAATATTACATAAGCTATTTCTCCTAAGATAAAATAGAAGTCAGCTCTAGTCATCAGGCGAATCTGGATAGGAGAATGAATACGTAATACAAGAGACTACAAGAGGTAGCCTTTAAAGTGCCAAAATGTCCCAAATGTGGGAAAGCTGCTCCTTATATGTGGACCAATATACTAAAGTATTAAAAGAATTCAGTCCAAACATGATGGTGTACACATGTAATTCTAGCTGTTCAGGAGTCTGAGGCAGGGTATTTGAAGTTCTGGGGCAGCCTAAATAACTTAGACCTTGTTTGTAAATAAAAAATAAAAAGGGATGGGGATGCAGCTCAGTGCTAGAGCACTTGCCCAGTACACATGAAGCCCTGGTTTGATAGCCAGCTTCAAAATAAAAGGGAGGCCTAGGCATGGTGGTATACTTTTGCAATCTCAGCACTCAGGGGGCTGAGACAGGAGTATCCTGTGAGTTGAAGGCCAGCTTGAACTATATAGAGAGACTGTCTAAAAAAAACACAAAGGAATAGAATAGAAATTTTAGAGGTGATTTTAAAAACCTTTCAATTGTTTTTACTTGTGTACATTCACCATAGACAAAATGGTATTGTGAAATATGTATGCATTATAAAATAGCCCAAGTGGGAGCTAGTCAAATACCCATGACCTTACATACTTCACAGTTTTTGTTCTGAGAACAGTAAAATGTACTCTGAGGTTTTCAAGGACAGAATACTTGTCATTAATTAGAGGGGGAGACATCTACTGCTTGTTCTTCCTATGGTTTTACAGCCTTAACTTGTCACTGTGTTAGAAGTCAAATGCCAGGCTGTTGCTTTAATCTGGAATACATTTTGAAGACATTCAATTTTCTAAAATATCAAGTCAGCAGATGGACACAGATGCTGGAGATAATCAATACAGCATGAGCATAGTTGTGTGGCTGGAGGATTTCGAGCTAGGTTACTAGGAATAAGCATCAAGATTAGTCCTGGCACTACAGCACCGGCTCCCTCTTCAGGTGCCCTGAAGTGGCAGCTGCGCAGCCTGGCTTCGGAGGCGGTCTTGGGGCCCTGTGTTTTGTCACCCCCGTCCCTTTTTTGTGGTAGTGGGGATTGAACCCAAGGCTGTGACACTGAGCTACACTGTAGCTCTTGTTTTTTTTTTTTTTTTTCTGTTAAAAACAAGGTCTTAGGATAATCATTCTTGCTATTTTTGGAAGCCATTTTGGGAGTCCTCTTATAGGTGTGATTCAAAATACTGTGAGCGCTGCTGCGGAGCGCCACGCAGGGGAAAAGCGGCATTAGCGCTCCTCACCCACCTCACCCACCCAGTCTGGCACGCGTGACTTCCGGCTCTGCCTCATAGTCCAAATGACCATGAAAGGTGAATACGCAGAATCAGTCCGGGACGTTGAGGCAGTCGTGGCAGTGCACCTAAGACAGTCACAAAAACAGCTCCCCGAACTCCTTCAGAAGGGGGCAAGAATGACGGCACAGCGTTTGAGGAGAGGAGGAGTGATGGTGATGTGTCTTTTAATGTCATAAAATTTTCAGTTAAACATTAAAAAAACCTCAAAACCAGATCTTGCTTAGCTGACCAGGTTCAGTTGGAATTTGTGATCCTCCTGTCTCAGCCTCCCAGAGTGCTGGTATTATAGGCGTAAACAACCACATGTGTCTTGTTTGGTTTTTAAATCCACAAAAACAACAATATATCTAGTAGGTTCCACTAACAGTCTCTTAATAAGAACATGCAAATCTATACTATAGAGTAAAACCCAAAATAAGAGGAACTATAGCAAACTAAAACCCTTTTTGCACAACAAAGGAAATAGACTGAAAGAAGAAAGTACTATAGAAGGAGTATCTACAAACTATACATCTGGTAAGGGGTTAATACCCAGACTATATAAAGAATTCCTATAATTCAGCAAAAGCACTAAATAACTCTTCTACAAAATGAGTAAAGCTAGCCATGATATGTGCTTGTAGACCCAGCTACTCAGAGTGCTGAGGCAGGAAGATCACTTGAGTACAGAAGTTCAAAGACAGCCTGAGAAACATACGCAGACTTCTCCAGGAAAGAAGAAAGGAAGGGCCAGGTGGGCAAAGGACCTTACTACACATTTCTCCAAAGAACAGAAAAAATGTGTAGAATCATTAATCATTAGGAAAACGCAAATAAAACTACAACAGGGTATCACTTAATACCTGTTAGGACATCTATTACAAGGTTAAAAAGAAACTCAAGGTAACAAGTGTTGGTGATGATGTGGAGAAAATGGAACCATGGGATAGTGTTTGTGGACATATAAACTGGTACAGCTGCTACTGCTACAGAAAACATTAAGATGGTTCCTCAAAATTAAAAACAGAACTACCACGTGACCTAGCAATCCCACTTCCCAAAGGACCAAAATCAGGATCTCAGAAAGGTATCTAGGGCTGGGGATATAGCTCAGTGGAATAAGCGCCTGCCTAGCAAGCACAGGGTCCTGAGTTCGATCCCCAGTACCGCAAAAAAAAAAAAAAAAAGGTATCTACACACTCTGTTAAAGACAGTATCATTCGTAACACACAAGATATGAAAACAATCTGAATGTTCAGCGATGGATGAACAGATGCCAAGAAAATCAGGCACACGCATACAATGGGATATTTAGCCTTAGAAAAAAGAAAATCTTGTCATTTGTGAAACATGGAGGACATTATGGTACATAACCAGTTACATAGGGATACACATGGCATGCCACTTACATGAGGGCTCTGAAACAGTCAAACTCATAATACAATGACTGCCAGGGTTTGGGACGAGAGAAAAATGAAAGCTGTTCAACATGTATAGTCTGTTTAACAAGACGAAAAGTTCTAGAGATCCACTGTACATTGTGCTTCCCCTACTCAAAACATTAAAAAATGATATACTAGCAAACTTGAATGGATGAGAACCAAAAGATACTGTTATACAGTTTTACATACGGAAGTCTGTACAGGCAAAGCAATATCAAAGGAAAGCAAAATTGAGAAATTTGGAGAATAGATTATGAAATAAGAGTAAACAGTCACAGTATGCGAGAATAATGACATCATGGTTCCCTTGAGTGAACTGTAGCAGTTTAAATTCTCTAGGCTGATATAATGTGAAGTATAGTGCAACTATACGCAAACCAACAAGAGCCCTGTGAATGTTTCTGGGTTACTAGGGGCAGGCATCATTCTGTGAACCTCAGTGATCTAGATTTGCCCTTGAGGTGTCACAACCAGTTCCTTAGCCAGGATTACACACCAGCAGAACAGGCACGGTGAGTTCAAGGGGCCTGGGTTGAAGGCATGAGTCTTTGCAGTCCTTCTTACCACCAGCACAGGCCAAAGTAAAAAGCAGGGTGGTGTCTGTCCATCATTTCTGGTCCCACAGCACCTGGTAAGGACCACAACAGAGAGCAGCAGGAGCACCATGCTTACAGGACCTAATAGATGATCCTGTCCCATTTCCCAGGTTCCACTCATCAGCCCTTCCCGTGGCTGACTGCCCTAGGCAGAGAGAATTCAGCTATGCACTGCTCTTTGCTATTTTTGTCTTCTCTTGCCAGTGGCCCACATTCAAAACTGGGGAGAGTGTGTGTACAGTAGAAATGCAGACATATGTATGTATGTATGTATATGAATAATAATCCATTAACCTGTTGGAGAAAAATACTTATTCCTTTAAGATGTTTGTTGTTTATATGCATCTCCTTCCCTCAACTGTGATGAGAAGCATTAAGCACATTAAGAGACTTTGCAGGATGCCTTTTCCATTTTCCTGTGCTGCGTTTACCTTTTTCTATATTACCATTAATTTCAAACAATATTCAAATTCCTGGGCATCTAAAATGTACACTATTAACATGGGTTATCTTTGATTTCACTGAATTTTAGAAATATAAATCTGATTAAAAGAAAATATAAAAATTGAGATCTTAATATCATTGAATTGAAATTTCCTGCTATCAGAAGAAATGGTTTCAAAGTAATAGTACAGGTCTGCTACACTATACAGTGTATTCATTTAGTCATTCAACAAATGCTTTTTGAGCATCTACTAGTTTCAGAAATTGAGGAAGAGAAGAGAGAAGGCACTGAGAAGCCAGTGAGGTTAACACAAAGGCAGGCATAGTCCTTAAATGGGATGTTCACTGTTGTTAATATAGCCAGTTTTTAAAAATTTCTTTCATATATAGTTTGTTTCAGTGACTTTTCAAGCCAATATACTGAAAATTTTCCACTTATAGACTTTAATAAAATTTTAATTATGAAATAATTATAACAAATCTAATGTGTGTCAGTATAATCCAATCAGAAAATTTAAAGCTGTAACAGAATTTACAGATTGTGTAGCTCAACTCCATAGTTAATTTTAAAGCTATTTTTTGGGCTGAGGGTGTAGCTCTGAGGTAGAGTTCTTGCCTGGCGTGCACAAGGCCCTAGGTTCAATCTTCACTACAGGACCAAAGTCACCCTAGTTTTATTTGATTTATTTTGTACTTATTCTCAAATCTGGAATAAAGACCAGAGACTTGCATTTGCCTATGTTCCTGGAAGGAAAGAAAAGACCAGTTTCAGCAGAAGTGCTGGCCATTGCTTACCAACTAGCAGAATGTTTGGTCAACTGACCCAAAAGGCTGGGTACACTATTATTTCTCTACTGCAGTAGGTCCTCAGGAAGTGATTTTGTTAAATACTATATTAATTACTGTAGCAATTCACATTTCAGGATTCACCACTTGCATATTATTTTGAGAACATTAAATCTATTAATGTAGTATCTTATATCTTTCCTTTATATACAGAATACAAACAGTACCTGAAACTAATATCAACCTTTAAAAAGAACTAAACTTGTATTTTAAAGTATCTACTTACTATAATTCTTTTTTTTTTTTTATGTTGTGGGGCACTGAACCCTTGGCCTTGTGCATGCTAGATAAGTGTTCTACCACAGCGCTACATCCCTTGCCCTGTAATTCTTAATTTTTTAAAAGTATCCTCCTGTGTAGCCAGGCTCCTGATATTATTCTACTATAGCTTTTATGTTAGAGTTTCCTGAATTAGCAAACTAAATACAACATTTCATAGCTCTATTTGGAGAGAGTAAAAGAAAGCATTTCACCATCTTCTGTGGTGCGTGAGAAACATAATTGCTCTTATGTAACAGCTACTCTGCCTGGAAGCACCAAGAGCTGTCTTCAGCCCCATCACATTAAGGTTCACTGCCTCCAAAACTCTGTAATGGGAAAAACAAGAACCGTACTAACTCATACGTATTCACAGATCCCTATTGGATTTTTAAAAAATTTATACCAAGAAATTTTTAATAACAAAGTGCTACCATGTACTAGGTATTCAGTTCTTCAGATTTAGACGGAGAAGTTTAGAGAGATCAAGCAATTAGTCCAAGTTGGTAACAAATAATAAGCAAGTTCTTTGGGTAAAGGCTGGGTCTTAGCATTCTGTCCAGAGAGCCTCAGGAGGCAGGCTATCATCACTGCTGGGGATAGGAGAATGTGTTTTAATGTTTGTGTTCTCTATTTAATGTCAGAAGCTTTCAAAATTTTGTGTTTGGTATTAGGACAAACAAGAAGTTGTTTCAGGATATAGTTATAAAGTTATTTTCACTTGAAACAAAAATTATACATATTTATAGGATACTATATGAAATGTAAACAGGATGCAATGATAAACATCACTTCAAATATTTTTCATTTCTTTGTGGTAACAACATCAAAAATCCTAGCTTTTATGAATTTCACTCTAATTTATGTGACAGTTTATAAAGTAGAAGTTTTTAAATGTACTACATCCTTTATCTATAAAATGATAACCTAAGATATTATGCTTCTTATGATAGATTCTTTATCAAATCCTTGTAACAACAGAAGAGAAACACGATGTTACATAACAGCAAAATAGGAAGCTGTCCTTTTTTCTACTGAAAAGCCCCCAAACTCAAGCACCTTCTGAGTCTGGAGTTAGGTCCAGTTGCTCTGTCTCACTTTTTCACCTTGGTGAGTTCTTTGAGCACGGTACATGGTGCTCTTGGCTTCACCTCCTGAAATAAGATGTGACAGCTGTTCCACACCACAGAGCAGCATTACATAACAAGTCAGTTTAAAAACCAAAGAAGAAAACCATAATGAAGTAAGGCTGTGGTGAGTAGACTTGCGGGTGCATAGAACAGTCCTGGCAAGGCCACATGAATGACCATCATCATGGAAATGCACGGGTTTTCCCCACAAGAACC
This sequence comes from Dinomys branickii, assembly GCA_004027595.1. NCBI lineage: Eukaryota > Metazoa > Chordata > Mammalia > Rodentia > Dinomyidae > Dinomys > Dinomys branickii. Next base: position 48,297 of record PVLD010001728.1, on the reverse strand, counting down.
CTCCTAAGCTGTACAAACACATCGCCAGTAGTGACCTTCTGAGTAAGCACTTGTGTGAGACAGAACCGCTCCTGCCACAGAGTCTGAATTCTTTTGGGCATGTTCTCTGGAAGTCAAGTATGACCCTCCCCCCACCCCTTTCTTTTCTCTTTTTTATAATGCCACAACACAGACACATTTTTAAATGACAAAGAGTCACTTTAATGGGAAGAGTCAAATTCTGAGAATTCTGACCTTAACAGCAAGTCAAAAAAAAAAAGTAATACAATTCACTAACATGATCTCTTTCCATAAGTACTTTTTAAAAAGAGCAGGCCCTAGCTTGCTTTAATTTTTTAGTTCCATGGAAGATGATTTCTAAGAGTCACAACTGGTCCTGTAGTCAGCACTTTTGGGTTGTACAGAATTTGCTCATAAACCCATATTTCAAAGTGAAATTAAGAAATAACTGGAAGATACAACCTTGGGGAAAAAGAATATGTTTGTTTATACAAATCTTTCAACAGACTTATCTGCTTTTAATCAACGTTGATAAAAAGCACTTTCAGTGAATTGTACTTTCAATAGGTGTGTTTCTGCTGTACTAATCATGGGAGGGGTGTGCATCTTTGGAGATGGATTTTAAAATTTCAGCCATTTCTAAAGAACATGCATACAATTCTTGTTTAAGAATTCAGAGACATTTTTGTGACCTACCACACATATAACTTTATATTTGCAAGAGAACTTATTTGGAATCATTTTTCTGATAAAAGTTTTATTAAGACCAGTTTGCATATCAAAGAAGAACTGAGGCCTGGTGACCTGCATGTATTGTCTGAGTTCATACATGGATAATGTGGTTAAAGTGGATGCACATGTGATTTTTGTGTATTAAATGTACTGAATTGTCTCAAATTTATTTCAAAGCAGATACTGGTTGAAAAGTAAGGTCCTTGATAATATCTTTAAAGAAGAACACTTGATTTACCTTAAAATGTTAGCAATTTTTAAAATTTATGTAGTTTAAAACATTTTATTATTAAGTAACTTACTCTTTACCCCAAAATGATCTAAAGATCATAATAGTTGATTCCTTACCATGGAAAATACAAAACATATTGCGGGTATGGTACTTAGCAATGACTAAAATAGATACTGGTATTAAAAATCAGGGTGAATTGCAAAATTGGAATGAAATTATTTAAGCACAGAGTCTTGTACATTCTATATGTTAAATAAATTAATAGATGGAAGAGCAGGATTGCTAGTTTGAAAACCTTTTAAAGCCAAACATTGCCCTTCTAGTATCAAAGCTAGTAATATTTTTACTAAACTGAAAATATTTATGTCATAAAGAATTGCATCCATCATTTCCTACCTATTGAGATGATACTATAGAAATGCTGGCTGCACCCACTTATTACATGTAGCTGGGCCTCCTTATGGACAACTTCACATTGTATATTCTCTGAATTAGAATGCAAAGGACGTAACTTCAAGGCCTTATATCAGGCTACAAGTACAAGCAAGATCTCCACAGAGCTCATCGTGATGGAAGAAGATTCAGGTACATTTGATAAAACATATTAACATAATTTTAAAACACACACAGGTAACAGCAATACTCAAGAAGTGAAGAAAAGCTGCTGGAGTCAGCAGCACCAAGAGCCCCATAGTACCTAACCTGTTTTCATCATGGTCAATTCATTAACAGGGGAAAAAAGACAAACTATGGGAAATTCAGACCATCTGCTCAATCCAGATGCAACTGCACATGCCTCTTATAGCCAAAGCTTTTTACCAGAAAAGAACAGATAACATCTAATCTCTCCTAAAATAGCCAACAAAGGTATTTAGGCACATTTGCATCTCAAATAAAAAGAATGCCCAAATTATTATTAAATGAGACCTTTTAATATCAATGAAGACTTAACAGCATCTACTCTCAAATAGACTACTAAAACAGCATTAGAGAAAATAGGGTTGCATTTCTATGGGCTTTATTCATAAAAATTCAACTATTCCTTAAATAAGATCAGGTTTGACATTTTAGTCTGGTCATCCTAGTTTAAAAAAAGACATCAGAAAATATCCTTCAGTGTTGTATATTTCAAGTAAGACCATTTCTTATAAGAAAAGGGAAAAACAAATATTCTTACCTTGAAATTGTGAACCTTTTCATATTTCGGAATTTGCTCATTTTCTTTCAGAGTTGCTCTTCTAACAAGTGATGTCAACTGTGAATAAGCAAAGAGTTTCAGAGGTTGCCAGATTGTCACAGACGACTTTTGAGAACCCAGTTTCATTCCCAAGGCTGCTATCAATAAATCTTGCTGACGGCCCTCTTGTTTTGATTTGTGAACTGTAGCTCTATTAGTTTTCCTCCCTGACCAGGACTCTTTGGATGGCATTTTGGAATTTGGAGGAAAGAAAACCTGTACTGATCTGTGTCTGCCGATGAACTCTATTCAGCTAACACAGGATCACTCTGCAGCCAGCACAGACTCTAAGCTATAGAGAGCTTCGGACACACAGGGAGGAGTAAGAGGGTGATGAAGCACTTCTTCAGCAGAGGCGACTAAGCAGATTCTTCTTTCTTCGTTTCTTCTTAAAGGGTTCTATATTTAAGCCTCTGAAAACTTACGAGTCTGAACAGAACAGAAATAAAAAGAGTCGATGCTAACATACAAAACGTTCAGCATCTCTTTAACCCTTTTTAAAAGCCGTACAATTTTGACAAATACATGTTTAAAAGCTTTCTTCTCTATTCAATATATTAATGCCCATTCTGAATGAAAGATGCCTACATTCTGCCTGTACCCAGTTTCTAGCAACAGACACCCCGTGAACCCTCTAACAGGGAGGGTGGGGGAGGGGTGGGATTTGCCAGGGAGGAGGGATTAGACTGGCCACTGTAAGAAAGTAGATAACCAATGAAAATCAAGCAGCAGTATTTAACTACTGTATTCCTTAACTCACTCTGTTTCTCCCTCCTCTCATGTAAGATTTTCTTGCTGGCTCAAGGCACAAAAAAAAGGTGGGTGGGGAGTCAGTGGGAAGATAAAAAGCAATGAATGAGTCATGCATTATTACAAAATAGAATTTTTAACTTATTAAAAGCAGAGGGAAATTAACACACAGCAGCAGAGTTTTAAAAAGAATGTAACACTGCCAGGTAAATTATGAAAAGCTGATCTATACCCTTTGTGCATGATGCTAGGCATGCACTTTACCACTAGGCAACAGCCCTCCTCTTTGTACATTAGAGACTGAGGTTAGTGAACTAAAACTCAAATCTTATTAAAGGTAAACAAAAACTGGTAAGGACTTCGATGGAAAAAGAAAAGGATTTTTGCTAGCTAGGTACCATTCTTTTCATACAGAACAAAGAGCAGCATATAACACTGTTAATAGTCTGAAGTGGTCAGTTTTGTCTCTACTATGAGTAGTTTTATTGTGGGTCTACACTTATATATAACCAGCATTTCAATTCTCTAGTCTTAGTATTACTTTACTCAGAGTTTAAGACCAAGTTGGGAGCTAGCTGGGAATACTCCCTCATTTGCACAGGTCTCTGATGCAATGTAATTGTGCTTCTGGGACTCTGGATGGTTGTTTTTGCTGATGTAGTAAAGGGAGGGCTGAGTAGGAGGCTCAAACTCAACTCTATTTAATAGTATCTATACTTTTCACTGAGGTGGTATGAGAAGTCAGTTTTCCCTAAATATGTCCCCTCTATTTCTTTATGCTACTGTAATTTTAATCTATCCTGATTCTAGTGTTACATTGTATTTGAAGAATTTAAAGCTCAACATTTAAATGAATTAGGGGCTAGGAACATAGCTCAGTGGCACAGTGTGTGCTTAGCATGTGCAATGCCCTAAGTTCGACTCTCAGCACCTAAAACTCAGCAACTCCCCAAAATAGAAAAAAATGGATTCAATAATGTGATACTGCAATTTATCTCCTTTCATAATCCATAGGTGGTCTGAGCCCAATGTTTATTTTTAAATAGGGCATGTGTAAACTATAGTAGATATTGGAAATAATGATTTTCTAAACTCTCAAGTTATTTTTGAGTCTATAGTCCTTTTTATTCTTTAAAAATATTTCTAAGTATATAAAAGACATTAATATTTACATCTATAGAAATTTCAGTTTCACAGATGCTTAGATGACTAATATGAGACATCAAGGGGTCCCACTCCAAGAGGAAAGACAATAGGGGAAATGCCTGACCTGAATCACTCTTCAGTTCAGGCCTAGCTTGTTACGTGACTAAAAATACAAATGCCAGCCAGTTCCTTAGACATGTGCAGCCCAGACTCCAAAGGCAAATTTAAGGGTATTTCCTCCTCAACAAGATTTAAGACCAAGTTCCTAAATTAAAGAAAGCAATCACGTATGTAATCAGGGAGCACTGTTTTTTTTTTTTTTTTTAAGTATCTCTAGTCAAGGTTCTAGATTACCCCTAGTCCTTTGGCTGCAGCAACACAAATTTGACCCAGCAAATTCATGGGTTACTTCATGTAAAGGATGACAGAAGAAAAGCCTAAAAACTCCTTGGTAAAGTCAACATACATGAAGAATATGTGCATAGTCTACCTATTTAAAAAGTCACTTTAACTCTATAAATGGCATCTAGTTTATAGGTCTTGTCTCCTTTTGGTCAATTCACACCGCTCGGAGAACAAGCACAGGACAGCTTTTGCATCTCCGGGCATCGCTGAAGTGTTTTGTTAGTAACTGTAGCATTGTTATTTCCCTGCTCAGACTTTAGATCGTAAGGCAGAATATGGACACTTGATGGGAATGAGTCCTACTTTTTCTAAGAGAAGTTGAAGCCTTATTTAAGACCATCTTCATTATTAAAATTTCTTCTCACAATTTACAATTTAAAGTCATCTGTAGTAGTATTATGTTTACAATGTCTTTATTATTCAAATAAATGGTTTACTTGAAAACAACTCATTCAACCTGGAATAAAAATATTCAGAGCAGAGTTATCCAGAAAATTCATGCCCAGGTAAAAGTGACTATTTGTTTCTGAAAGGTAAAATTAATTGTAGATTTTCTTAATTTTCCTAATTAATCAAGAAATACTAAAAAAATACTGATTAATTACAAATTGGGCAGCTAGCTGGGGTAGTTAGCAGATAGAAAATAACAGTTTAGGATGAAAAAGGTCTCACTTAGCTACTCTCCAGTAATTAAGGGTTTGGCCATTTAATGCATGCTACATGGCAGCAACTGCATGTCTGTATGAATTCTGGGGACACGCTTATGCAACACAAAAACTCTACAGTTTTGAACCTCTGTCAGTGTTCTGATATTCCAGACAAATATACATCACTCATACTATCTGGCTGTATCTATCTACTTAGATATAGTTACTGACCCTATTAATTATAGCAATCAGGAAGTGATTATGTACTGATGCTCCAGGCACTCAGCTAAACACTTTATATACAGAATCCCATTACATCCATAAACTCTATGAAGCACACTTACCTTTCATTTTAAAGCTGAAGTGAAAACTGAGGCCTACAGAAGTTAAGTTCCCCTGCCTGCAGAAAAGAGTCTTCAATTACACTAAGGTACATATGACTGATTATACTGCCTTTTCCATAAATATCTGGGTTTTTAATACAGGATCAAGACAGGAGCCAAAGCAGTAAATCTCTAACTACTGAACACCAGGAATTAGAGATATTTGAGTGTTCTCTAGGAAATGGCAAGGACATCATGCAGGACAAACAGCCTCTTCCTTTTTAACATTAGGGTGATAAGTCAGACTCATCAGTACACCTCTAAATTAACCAAGTCAGCATTCCATCTAAAGAGCACCTCAGAGGGATGCTAAGGCTGGCACAGCTTGGGAAGTAGAGTAACTAGATTAACTCTTAGGTAATTAGGGTTTCTGGCTCAGGATTTAGTGAAGTCCTGCAGTTTATATAAAAATATTCAAATTGAGGTATAAACAACACAGCTTTTCTAAAGACTCCAATATCAATATATAACTTTGAGATTTGTGGATTCATACAAATTCAACTCACTTTAGATTATTCCTACCTTATCTCCCAGTGACTGGTGACCTAACTTTTCTCCATTAGAGACAAGAATGCAATATACTGCAAGATATTCAACAACAATATGTCAGCTTCTATTAACTAACAATTGCAGGACACTGTCCTAATAAATGCTTTGTAGGTAAGATATGGATCAGTTGTCAAAACAGTAAGGTAGATATAACAATTCTGACTTAAGGGCTGAAGATTAAGTACCTTGCTGAGTATCACCTAACTAGTAAGAAGTGAAAGTTCTTGGACTCAGTCTTGGAGGACTTGGACTCAGGTCTCCATGACGTCAAATTCTGTGCCTTTGTTCTTTATTATTTTGCCTCTTGTATTATCTACTGTTAACATGCAATTGTGAAATGTTATCACTATAATACATTTGTAGATCAAGTGCCTCTGAGATCATACTAGGCATTTTGAATTTATAGTATCTAACAGATTCAACTTTTTTTTTTTCAGATTCAACTTTTAATCAAAATTTCCAGATGCATTTTAAGTCAAGCATTAGAGACTTCCATTTCAGAACTCTTAAATTCCTTAAGTTATGTTAGAATAAATTTTTGTGTTGCACAGGAAACTCTTAAATTCTGCTAGAGCTCTAAATTTTTATGTTACTACAACCATCACATCATAATTCCTCACTTAGTCATTACACAGCTCCCCAACCATTAAACAGTAGCCATTTAAACAGATCATAAGGCACATTGATGTTCATTTCAGTGTACAATAAATTTAAAATACACTAGGCTGATATTACCATTACCAAATGCTGTCTACTCTAATATGCTCCCCGAAAGACTCATATTTAACATAAGACACTTGGAAACACAATACAAAGAAAAAGCATAGCCATAGCAGTCTTTATTCTTCCCAGAAACAGTAGAAATATGATAAACTCTCCCAGCAACAGTTTTAAGGGAACTTTTGCACTCCATGTGAACACCATTCCCTGGGGAGTGTGTACCACCAGAGCTGTCCACAACTTAGTTCCCCTTCCAAGTTCTTACTTGTATTTGTCAAGTTCCTTCACTTTTCTAAGTCCTCACTAGACTGAATTTATTGTCTTTTCTACATATTTAACAGAAACTTGAAGGAAAAAGGAAGGTTAATACTCATTTAACCCTGGAATGTGCTGAAAGAGTTGGGTATGTGTACATGGAAATGGCTGGCTAGACGCTGTGGGAAGGTCTTCACAATTGAGTTGTGGCAAATTTACAATGGAATTTTGTCTGGTACTCATTCTAGAAAGTGCAGAAACTTACTTAATGCTCTAAGGAAATTGTTGTTAAGATACAACCAGTAATACCAGTCTATTTTTCAAGGGCAGACTGGAATTACTCTCAAACATGATAATGATAGGCAAAATGAGAATGAGTTATCTAGTTTATGTGACGATATAATAAGAAATAATGATTATAAAGCAGGGGACTAGCATGCTCTTTTGTAGATAGCACCCTTGCATTGGAAATAAAAAATCCTTAGGAAACTGATAAGAATGGAATTAGGCCAAGTGGAGTGGGGTGAAAAGGACTGACTATTTAAGGCAAACAATTAAGACATGTTGAATCTTCTATGCTTTGAGTGGCCTTGCCACCATACATTTAGTAGGGATTCTCTTACTTTAGGTCAGTGCTTAGATGGGCATAAGCAACTTCTATCTCTTTGGGTCTCCTCTTTGTAGACATTTATGATTTTGCAAATCTCTGGTCAGATACATTAGGGACTGATCTTAAAGTGACAGTTGTATAATGCTGATCTTAACATCAGTCACCCTTAGCTCTTCCAAATGAAGAGCTGCAACCAAGGCCCATCACCCTGCAAACCTCAGGGAATGCTTGGAGAAATATGTCATTACTACTTGGGTTTTCATTTCAAACAGATTTTTGACACTTAATACTTGTAAGATTTAATGAAACACTATTACTGTTGTATAACTGAAAAAGGGTGCACTTTTTCACCAGTTAGGGGCTTTATATCCCATGCAAAACTCCTCAATCATACATATTTTCACAAAGCTTTTGGTTGTAATATACATAGAGAAAATACAACTAAAAAGCAGACTCTGAATGATACTACTACGAGTACTTTTAGGTTTTAAACTGCCATACAAGGTTACTGCATCTCAGTGAGCATTTTGCACGCACCAATTTAACAGAGGCAACCCAGTATATCTGAATAAAACCTAAGCAATGTACTTTTAGTTTTCTCATTCTTCCAGTGATGTCTGTTGCTAGGCTAAGGCTTCAGTGGTTTAATTACTGTAAAAAGAACATGTCATAGACTTATTTAAACTTAAGTTATAAAAGCTTGATTTTTACATATAGCAAAAATAAACTGTAGTTTGATTAGAATATTTTAGTAGCAATTTATTTGATGTATTAGTTTTAAGCCTCAAAAAAATAAATGTTAAGCTGGGTGTGGTGGCACAAGCCCATAATCCCAGCATTTGGGAGGCTGAGGCAGAAAGATCTCCGTGAGTTTAAGGCCAGCCTGGGCTACATAGTGAGTTCAAGGCCAGCCTGGACTACAGAGTAAGATTCTGTCTAAAAAAAAAGATAAATGTTGATTTGTGGTATGAAGACGAAATTTATACTTGCAAAAGTCTGTTTTATGAGTTGAGTGTGGTGGCACACACTTGTAATCCCAGTACTCAGCATGCTGAGACAAGAGAATGGTTAAGAATTCTGAGCAGCCTGGGGTACATAGTGAGTTTAAGGCCAGCCTAGAACACATAGGGATACTCAGTCTGAATTAAAAATAAAAAACAAAACAAAAAAAACAAAACCAAAACCAAACAACAATAACACAAAACCTCAAAACCTTGATTAATGTAAAGGTGAGATTATGAGAGAAGAGGAAGGGGATCAAGGGAGGGGAGAAAAGGGGAAGATGGGGTGATGGATGATGGTGGAGGAATGATCAAAATGCTCTCTGCACGTACAAAGAGGAAAAAGTTAAACACATTACTCTGTATAATACACACAAAAAAACCAAAAACCCATTTTCTTAGTTGGAAACGGCAGTAGTGGGCCCAAAAAGATGCAACTTCCACAAGCCCTGCCTGGGAAGAAGGGCGAGCAACAAGTATAGTTCATGCGGCAGATGAACACCTCGGTGCCAAACAGGGGCTTGTCTTTTCTTAGAAATGACCCTGCTGTACTATGCGTTATATCAAGATAACGATGTCTAAAAAGTGACAATATCCTGCTTTTCATATTATATCCATTATATTTCATTTTATGAAATTCATTAATTCAAAGAATTCTAATGAAATCAAGACAGTTTAACAACCTACAATGTGAGTACTGTCCTTTACATAAAAAGCAGTTATTAGTTTTTCTAAACTTTCCTGTGACTCAAAGAGAACTTAACATCTTAAGAGTGATTCCAGTCATCTGGGCAAGACACACAAGTCATCAGAACATTAGAAAAGACACAAAGTCAGAGAGCAGTAACTGGCTCTTGTGAAGAAGATTAAAGTCTGGTTTAACTTCGAGTGACATTTTCACACACTGAGAAGAATCTACCCTGCTGATATCCTCTTTCACAAAGGGTATGGTAAAGGGAGATAGTGTAACTGAGCAATTAAAGATCTTGGGTTGATAAGGTCAAATGCTATTTAAGGCAACCTGGCCCGCTGAGGTGGTGCTTTACTACCTTTCCCATCAGAATGCCTAAATAATGAATAGGGAAGTGTAGGAGTGCTTCTCCAACCTCCCTAGACAGTACACATGCTTGCTTAACAGTTAGTTAGGTTACTGGGGTGCAAGTTTGTTCTGGTGCTTGAATTCAGTGCCTTCACCCTGTGCTACATTCCCAGCTCTTACCAACAGGGTATTGCTAAGTCCCTGAAGTTGCCTGGCTTGGGCTTGAATTTAGAATCCCCTTGCCTCTACTTCCCAGAGTGCTGGGATTTCAGGTGTGCACCACCATGGCTGGCTCACATGTTCTCAATCAATTACTCCTGAATAAAACTGATGCGCTAGGAAGATGTATGTATCCGTAGGTTGATCTAGTTTTAGAACAGGTGTGGGTGCTTGAAGACAGCCTTAGAAAATATCGGCCAGCTCATGATGCACATCAAGAAGTAAACTACAAGGTAATAATCTTATTCTTGGCATACTTTATAGTCATTTTAATTACTGTATGCTGCCAATCTCATTTTTTTTTAAACCCAGACCCAGTTTTTACACTGTCTTGAGATCAGCAGCACTTATACACACTTTAAGATTATATGAAGTGCCCTGTCACATAGATTATTTCACTATATTCTTACATTCCTATTTTTCAGACAGGAAATTCACTGATGTTAAGGTATCTGTTTAACAGCAGAAAATTAGTCATCAAAGCAGCCATGACACAAATTTTGGTTCATGGTGTTGGTCTGTGTTCACCTGGCCTGTTGTACATATATGGCACCACAGGTCACCATGGCAGGCCTGGGGCAGAGGAGCTCTGTGCACCTCATGGCAGCCAGGGAAGACAGGAAGGGGCTGAGGTCACAACACCCCATCCAGGGGCGGGCCCCGAGTAGGCTAATTTTCTTTCACCTCCTAAAGGTTTCCCCACCTACAAACAGCTACACAGGCCAGGGACCAAGCCACACTCGAGTCTTTGGGGACCACTTATGGTCCAAAGCAGAGCAGTCAGCTGTGATTAATTCCTGGCACTTTAAGGGCCCTTTTTATTGTCTTTTTTATTCTTCTGATGGTATGGGTGAAGGGAAATGCTGATATTACTGATCACATACATATTCGTCAGATGTCTAATGAGGCTGTACAGGCAGCTATTAAGTAGTATGCTGTTTTGGCACTGCTTGGACCTATTCCTTGAATAAAAACAAATCAACAAACTACCCTTCAAGTCACTGAATTAAGAATAGTTTCTTGATCAACTAATTAATCTATCTTTACAAACAGGTAATTATGCTTTCCTTTACAATCCACTGAACACATATATATATAATTTGCTTGGTGAAAAGCCATTCTACTCTTATGGGTAAACAACTGTCTGTATTGTTTTATTCTGTTTTGTTTGCAGTGCTGGTGATTAAATCTAGGGTTTCTGTGCGTTGAGCTATGTGTCCCCTGCCCTTATTTTTTACTGTGACTCAGGTTCTCACTAAGTTGCCCAGGCAGGGCTCAAATTTGTGATCCTTCTGCCTCTCCTCCCAGAGTGTGGGGATTAAGATGTACATCAACACACCCAGTTTAAATCTTAATATTCATGATAGAGATTTCAGATTGGCCAATGCAACAACTATATAATTAGGATGCATCTTATTTTTAAAAGACTGTGACATTAAAAAATAAGAATTTTGGTTGCTGGAGACATAGCCTAAGAAATTACAATCAGTTTACATTATATGCCTCCCAAATTCATAAATACGAATTAAATACTCAGAAGTTTATACAATATATGTATAATACTAAGCAGTTTTCATTCAAAATTCATTAAGTACCATGTGGTGTGGTTTCAATACTGAAATGTAGCATGCTTTCACAAGGGCCAGATATTGAACAAATACCTATTAATAAATTATAATAAGATCAGTATTGGGTAGACAATATTCTCATCCTATTACTCCCAATAATCTCATTTTCAAACAAACATTGAATGTACCCCTTAAATCTATGTGTGTACCCTCCTTTCAAGCTCCTTCCTCCTCTCCTCGGACTTCTAATACTCTAAAGGGTCACTTCTGTACTAAACCTCACGACTTCAGATCTTTCTTTCTCTCCTTCCAGTAACAGTGAGCCTTTAGACGCTTTCTAAGGAAGGAAGTTTGTGATCACTTCATGCAGCCCTTTATCAGACATAATGCAGACAGGGAGCTTAAATTGGTAAATCTTCCTTTCTCAATCTGCCTTATGATTCCTTCCAAAGAGAGCAAAAAACAAGTTTTAAAAATCTCTAGTTAGGAGGTTAAAACCTTGGCTCTGAATCAAGAGAATCTGAAAAAAATCTCAGTTCAATTTACCACTCATAAAATTTTAGGTAATCTGAGCTTGTTTACCTATAAAACTAGATGATTATAGCACCTACACCTCCCCCAGAGGCACTGAAAAGGTGAGAGGAGTACGTATGTAGAATGTACCGAGTGGGGGTAAAGCACATATTTTCAGTACTTAGCGTGCAAAGAGAGACCAAAGTTCTCAGAGACAAGATGGTGATGTTAATACTATTATCAAAATTCACCTTGCTATAACAAAACAAATCTAGCATTGTTCTTATCACCTCAACATGATATTTAGAAAAAAAAGGTATTTGCCAGGCAGAGTTGCACAGGTCTGTATTCCTAGCTACTTGTAAGGTTGAGCCAGAAGAATTCCAAGTTTCATCCTTGCCAAGGAAATTAAGGGAGATCTTGTCTCTAAATAAAAAAAAATTTTAAAGGCTTCAGATGTAGCTCAGTGGCCAAACATCCTCAAGGCCCTATGTTAAATCTCCCACCTCCACCCCACCCTGAAGGAAAAAGAGAGAGAGAGAAAGAAAAAGCAGGTACTAAACAAATGTTGAAATGCTGAATAAGCAGACAGTTCATGGTACATTCATAAGGCTCACTGCATGTTTCAGATTCACAGATGAGAGCCTGCCTGAATGATTCCAGCCTCCTGTCCTTATATTGTCAGTACAGATCTGTGACAACGAAAATGTGTATATTGTTTTGTTTCATAGCTAGGTTATTAAAATGTGACAGCTGGCCAGAGGTATGAGGAAGAAAGGCATTTTAAATACCATTTCATTGTTTGACAGCCAAAATGTATGTAAAACTATGAACTGAAAACATGTTAAGAGAGAAAATCTGTGATAACATAGGTATCTTAGCAACAGGGCTGACTACAGGAAACTGAACTAAAAACATTTGTACTGCTAAGAGAACATGTGCCATCAGAAACAGGAAGGATGACTGTGATTCATGAACTGCAGGTTACAATTCAAAAGTGCTGAATCACTGTGGCTTAAATTAACTGGCAGGAGTAAAACAATTATTTTGAAAGAATAGGGCAAAGTGCCATGGGAAGTCTAACACGGATGAGTTCTAAGGCAATGTTAGAAGAAAAAAGAATTTGGGCTACCATCAGTCACCCTAGTTCAAAGTTTGATCATTTTTCTTTCTATGAAATCAAACCCATAGCTTGCTATAAAATTTCAAAATAAAATTCTTTGTTATCTTAAATGTATGCTCAATAGTTCAACTTGTTTAAAAAAATAACGTGCCTAATATATCTCCTGTAGAAAGGTTTTTAAATTGTGGGTACTTTGGTACATTTTTCCACTATCAAAATATCAAACCATTGCCATCAACTGAATGATATTTCTTTATTGTTTTCATTTTTATAAGAACAAAGTCTTTGAGATAATTTAATGCATTATCTAATACCAATGATATTGTTTTAAATGAATAGCATATTAAGGTAGTTATAGTGGGTTTCAGTTTGACATTTTTTTTACTTTATCTGCTTTATTACAGATTACATTAAAGTTTAGAGTTTTATACTCCTCTCCATTCAAAAAATTATCTAAAAGAGAAAGTTTAGTATCATACCAAAAGATGCAAAAGGTAACTGGCTTTCCTTTTAGAATGGTTGTCTTAAGGAAAAATAACTTCCAAGTCAGGAAGTTAATAGGTATTTGGGGATTTAAAAAAAACTGCTGTAACCCACCCCTCCCCACTCTGTACCCCGTGCCCCCATATTGAGACTTGAACCCAGTGAGTGCCTCATGCATGCTAGACAAGAGCTCTACCACTGAGCTACATCCTTAGCCCTATTTTGTACTTTGAGACAGGGCCTCATTAAACTGCCAAGCTGGCCTTCAACTTTTAATTTTCCTGCCTCAGCCTTCTGAATAGCTGGGATTATAGGTGTGTGTCTCTAGACATGGCTCTGAAATAGTATTTCTTACTTGAAAGAATGAATAACAAAAATTTTGGTTATACAGGTTTGGCTCTTTGGTATTTTCTAAAAACTGAACAAAGCAAACCTGCCATCTCAAGATAAACAATGGAAGTCAATGATAAAATTCAAACTCCAGTGACAATTAGAATTTTGGAAACTTTGTACTTGCCACCCTGAGCTTAACAGCTTCCTATTGCTTAAATAACCTTTATGATATGAACAACTGTGATTTTTGTATATTCTATAAAATATGTGATGTTTGTAAGAACTTCAGGAGATAATGAGTTAGTATTTTCCAAATAACCAACACATATGCTACAGAATAATGCATGATTGACATATCTATTGAAAATTCAAGATTCATCAATGAAATGATTATTGATATAATTTAGGTTCTGTTACAAGTAAATTTGTTTTGGCATGGCATCAAAGAGGAACATCCACGATTACCTAATAAGGCTATTAAAATACTCTTTTCCAACTGCATATCTGACACCAGCTTTTCATCATATGCCAATCTAAATAGTGCAAACTATAAATGGGTTTTGAGTCTAAAATGTTTGAGAACCATGGTTGTGATTTTTACTTTGCCAACAGAATCACAAATGTATATACAAAAAGATATATTTTATCTTTGATATATTGATAGAGATGTCTGGATTCCATGTTGATTCTGCTGAATCAAATTTCTGCAGGCATCTGTATTTTATATAAAGCTTAACTGGTGAGAACACTGATCTGATTTAGGTCTTTAATCAAAGATATCACTGTACATTTCAAAATTTCTCCCAAAATTTATTTTATATTAAGGGTACTTTTTCACTTTCTTCACTATTATCATTAGCAGTAATAACATCTTTATTTTTAAGGAAATTATAAAATGCTAATACTCTTTCTTCATTGTTATAGTGCTTCAACTTGTTTAAAAATCTTGTTTATTTAGAAGGTGACTGTCAACTCAGAAGTCTTGTCAGTTTCAAAGAGCTAAGTAAGCTTCAACTTTGATAATATGTTAATAAGTACTTTGAAGACTGAAATGATGAAAACCTGAAAATGTCAACCCAAATTTAAGTAAACTGTTGAAAATTTATATAGACTTAACTCTAATAAATGTGATGTTTTATTATAAAGCTTAGTTACCAGTACATTTTATTAATATGCAGGTAAATTATATTAATGATTTAATGTAATTCTATTGTAAAAGTTTTAAAGAAATTTACCCAGATCTGATTCAATTAAATATACTAATATTTAATATTTGCATGTTGAACTATTGTTAGCTTTGCACGTTTATGTGTTAATTTACACAATCACATATCTTTTCTCATGTGATTTTGTTGTCCCTAGGAATGTATACACACCTGTGATATTTAAGAGAATTAAGCTGCCCTACAGAAAAGGGTAGTTTTTATATTAAAAAAAATTCAATAGTTATAGGTTGTCTTATTCTGTACAATGGAATCTCTGTTCTTTTGATATTACATAAGAGTTTATTTTAAAGACAATGTAAGAGTCACACTTCTAAGTAAAGTGACATGCCAACACAGGCCAAGGACACATCCAAATCATGCTTCAACTTCCTTTGGACTGTTCTAGGAGTTCCAACTTTTACCTTTTGAGTAATCCATTACTCAAAAGATGGCGAACCACTTAAGCTAAATACTAACACAGTCTAATGTTTAACCTCTATGACAACACCAGTGAGCATTTGGAAGGGTCTGTCTTCTGTGATTTTGATCTCAAAAATAAAGAATATGCTACTAAAGTACACCCCTAGAATCCTTTGGTAATTCAGCATAATCCATGATCCCTAAAGATAGACATGTTATAAAATCTGTTTCTGAAGGATTGTTACAAATATTGAAGATAATTTGGGGGTGTACTAATATGGAATGGTTTAATAAATGTTATTTTTGTGTTTAACCTTAGGTCTACAATCTTAGAAATATCTATCAGGGCATAAAAGAGACCTGAGGGTCAGTAGCACAGCCAAGTGCTACATCTGAGTATTTTTAGCCACTTTTACCTCTTAGAATAGTGAGCTCTCATAAGTAAAGATTCTTAAAACCTGAAAAGTCTCCTGCATGTTAACAAAGAATAATTATAATCATAGGTGGAGAATCATGACAACTAGAATTGTGGTCATCTGAGAAGCCAGGTCCTTCCTTTTATGACCAAGGCCCAGAAAGGTTAATGACATGTTTAAAACGATATCATTAAAGTCACAGACTAGGATCCAGATCTCCTATTTAAAAGGATGCCCAATAAGAAAAGAAGACAGAACAACTATATACTCGTACATCTAATGCTGGATATACAGCAGAAATATGTGATAATCAAATTTTCTGAAGTCTTTTTTTTCCAGAAATGAAGGCAAATCTTTGTAGAAACAAATCTCAAAGTGTAGAATTAAGAGAGGAAAGGAAAGAAGTAATAGAAAGCTTTGAACCAGATGGTGCGGATTACTCCAAAACTATGCACAAATACTAGCGTAGAGAACAACAGAAATTCTTTCATGAGTCTTAGCACTAGACCAAATGGTGAACACCCATTATTATGGAAGTATCTTGTTTCAGAGCAAAAATTTAACTAAAAAGTTCAGAATATTTTTGTGTGAGATAAAAAATGATCAGATCTGTCTACATGTATCACTCATATATGTTGGTGCAAAATGGTAACTTATTTAGTGGAGATAAAACATTTCCACAACTTCCACAATGTATTTTGGCATACTGCTTCTCTCTGTTCATCTATGTCTAGCTCTTTACGCATTAAACGACATAGTATTTCCAGAATCTGGCCATTCAGTACAACTTTTGAGCTTTGGATACTGGCTTGTCTAGAGTGCAGTTCCAGACCATGGGGAGGCATGCTCTGCTCAAGATGCACTGAAATTAATTACTCAAACTAATACACAAAAGATTTCATTTATTTTTATGAAAAGTCAAGGTTCCACCTACATTTTCCTTATTCATTTATATTTCAATAGCTTGTCCTGAGGGACACAGGCAAAAATTATAATTATTTCTTGAGGAATTTTACACAACCCACAGCCCACTCATGGGAGTTTGTCACTGGAAAGGATACATCACTCCTCACACAGGACTGGGAAAGGAGAGCTCCAGTCTATAGGACTCGTGACTAGGTTGTACCAACATGGCTTCAAGGACTGTATGCAGAGAATCAGAGATGTGGCAGTGGTGTTCCATGGGGAAATCTGAAATCACATCACTGCCATGATTTTTCCAATGGAGTGAGACTGGGAAGAAACAAAAATGGTAGTTCTCACGGTGGTACCTGGGGCTGTGTGTTACAGTTTGGGTTCCGAGAGTTGAGGACGCTGTCCTGTCAACTGTGATCATGAGCAACAGCTGAGCTGGGGCCTACCCCAGGCTGGAGCAATGGCCCGGGCAAAGCCAGTGATAACCTGGGAGCCAGCTACTTGCTGACTGCCAGAGTACTCCCGGCTCAGGTCCAAGATCCCAATGGAGCCAAGAGTTTTATCGCCCTTGTATCTTGAAATCTTCCCTGTGCACTCAAATTTATTGATGTCCTAATTATACATTAAAAGCTGAATAGCCCCTCACCAACAGGTTGTAGCTCCTCATCAGTTTTACAAACCTATAGTTTCTCTGTTGCTCGTATTTCCCCTACAAATCCAACCTGAGAAAATTTACACTTCAATCAGATAGGTAGGTAATTAAAGATAATTAGATGATTTGCTTATAATAAAAAAGAGAAAAATTGCTATAAATATGTAAAACCAAAACATTTAGGATGTTATCTATCTGTCATATTAACATTTAGAAAAAAAATCTTGTCATGACAGAAGTACAATCAGGGGGTCCTCTGGGGCCAGGATGGTGGTGGAATTTTCTACAAAGTGGCATGAGGAAACTTTCTGTGGACGAAGAAATGTTTTATATTTTGATTTTAATGTTGGTTACAGATGTATAACATAGAGTTATGAGCTCATCTGCATACTTTATCACAAGGAAAAATAAAAGTTTCTGTATTTCCTTACTATGAACTTGTGTAGCAGCCCAAGGCCATTCTAAAGTAAAAGCAAACTATACCCAGAACAGAAATCCCCCTCCTACTGAGTGGGTGAAAGGGGGAGGTGTAAATCTCTTAAGGAGGCACTAAACAGTCTGCAGCTTGCATGAAAGCTTTAGCTTTTTGAGGAGAATTTTATAGTAGGTGACCTTTTTATCAAACACTGCTGATAAATTTTAAGTACAGGCTGTAATAACTCAAAATTTTCAAGAAAAATATTTAAATTGAATGAAATGTAAAATTTAATCATTTAAATTAGGTCATCAGCAAAGCTATAGCATTTAGTGAATTTTTGCTGATTTTTAGAAGCTAAGGAAATATACAGAACAGGGTTAACTCATTCAAGACATTGACAAATGATAATAAAAATAATGTAGCAATGGAGTTGTCCCTTGGTATCCTGGAGAAACTGTTGCCAGGATCCCCATGCATACCAAAATCCCTGGATGCCAAAGTCCTTTACATGGAATGGTATCATATTTGCATATAACCTATACACATCTTCCAGTATACTTTCTATCATCTCTGGATTGTTTCTAATATTTAATGAGTATAAATGCATGTAAATAGCTGTTATACTATATTCTTTAGGGAATAAAGACAAGGAAAAGTCTGTACATGTTTAGTACCAGCACACTTTTAAAACAATATTTTTTCATGGTTGGATTAATCTGAGGATGAGGGTACATAGATATGGACATATCCAAAAGCAAGACCAGTAGCCATTGGAGATTTCTGCAATTTCTTATTGACAGTGTAGAATTATTACAATATAATGTTTAGGTCTGAGCATTTTTCACCAGTTCTAGTGACTTAAAGGAAGCCCCAAAAGGATTCACTATTTATGAGGCCACATAAAAATAAGTTCTCATAATTTGAATAAAGGTTCAGAGACATGGCTATGATACTCCTATCTCTGAGAGGTACAAATATTACGGAAAAGAGAAATGATTCCAAATTAAAATGGAAAATATGATGAAGCAAAAGCATGTGATAAAATTACAGATCCAAATCACTGAGTATAAGATTAATGGAAGGATTTACAACAACTAGAGCAATTCTTTTAGAAGTCCCATCTTTTGTGAGTAACAAAGCATGACCAGATTACTTCCTGACAGACTTATTTCACTTTGTACCCCAAAATGGTAGATTCCTGTTTCAAAAAAAGTTAAACAGATGAAGATTTTACCATTAATGATTATTTCCCCATGAAAAATGATGAAGACTCTGAAAGAGTAATTGTGAAAGCATTTCTAATAGTTTCTTTTCCAATCCTCTAGTTTAGAAAATCAGTAATTTAGAGAAATATTTTCCTTGTTCAAATCACCCACATACAGAATTCTTCCCCAAATTGCAGCTGGCTTAGAAAATCACAGTTTGGTCTTCTGTTCACCTGGTTCTTTGGACCTCAGGAACTGATGTGTTTACCTTCCATTTTCCTTTTTCCACCTATTTTTCCCTAATGACTTTCAATTATTAACCCTTTCTATAGATGACAAAATGGAAGAACAGATGAGATTCACATTAAATAACTTCCTGGACCCCACTAGAATCCTGTTTAATCATTAGAGGATGTGATTTTCCAGTGATACCTTATATTATTGACAGCCATGGAATCAGGGATACTGATTTGACTACTTTGGATGAATTCTTTTTTGATAAATTCTTAAAGAGGTGCATTAGATGCTACCCACAAAAAAACAATTTCATATCACCAAGACAGTTTTGGGGGGCTTTAGATAATTATCTCTGGAATGATAAATGGCCCTTCTGACCTCTCAGAGATATTCTAAAGATTCTGGGTTCACAAAGAGAAAAATATATAGTTATCAAGTCAATGCACTTTTCTTTCTCAGTGTCAGGATGGATTTCTATAATGGCCTTGGATTTGGCTGAATTAAATATATTTATTTGTTCAATGATTTAGTCAGTTGGTAACTTTATATAGCTCAAGGTGTTAAATCAGAAATGAAACAATACAGAGAGATAGAGCTTTGAAATAGGGGTAGAATGCCAAAATCACAAATTAATTTATGATCTAATTCTGGAAAATCAGTTTCTCACCTACAACTGTTGTTTTCTATGTTCTGGTGGGGCTACTGTAGCAGTAAACTCAAACTGAAATGAATCTAACTTAATATTTATTAAATCGTGTCAGCCTTTACAGATAATATAAGCAGCCTACCTCCTGCTCTCACGATTTCATTATTCCTACCTATTAATGAACACATTAGCAAGGTAAGTTCTATGAGATAGGGCTTATATCTTGCATATTTTTATGCCTCCTCGAGTAATACAACGAGGAGATTATACAATAGATGCTGAATTAAATGCAGTTGATTTTGATAGGTAAGTTAGTTCATGGAGACTAAGTGAGAAGTAAGGATGATATTCCTGCTTTCATTTGCTAAATTTCTAAGAAATTCAGAATACCAAGATGAGTTTATATAGATAACTTATGAAAGACTGTTTAGAAAATCAAGATATAAAGAACAGAGGAACAGAGTGTTGACCCGGCTAGCATCAATAAAATATGCAAACTAAGGGCAAATGGGTTCAACATGGAATGCAGGTTCAGTAGAATTCACTGAGAGGCACAGAAGTAAATGGCTTGCACATCTTATACAGTATTTGGAGAAAGAAGAGTTAAAATAACACTTCATACTAAAATGCAAATATCCCAGAAAAATGTTTTAGTTTTAATAGTAATTAGAATATTCCCTGATCAAAGATAGAGGTATCATTACACTATTAAAAGAGAAACTACTTCCTTGATAAAACAGGAGCCTCATGTTTTCATGCATGAAAACAAGATGGATCTTGTACAGAGAAACCTGAACGTGCTCAAGTTGGGGGCACAAACAGTACTCAGACCCATGCATGAGTGCCTGGTTGACGGTTGCTTTGATTCCATAGAACGACAACACTTTATATAGTGGTACATATTCAAGGAAGCCTACATCACAAAATGCTATTAAAATTCACAACCACTAAAACTACAGCATATAGAAACCCCCATATAGGAGATTGGAGTAAACAGAATTAATGTTAGGGCTTGTAGAAGATCATACAACTAATATACATTGTTCATACAGGCTGGCAGGAGGCTGAGGTAGCTAGGGATTTCTCATAGAGGACATTTACAGAGGATAAGCCCACTATTGTGAAAGCCTACTGTGTGAAAGATGTAGTTGTTCTCATATATTAGCAAACTAACATTTCATGCAAATTAATCCCCCTGTCACATGTGATAGTTTTCTAAGGGGCTGCTTACCCTTGGAACTGGTCCTAGCCTTGAACAACCCACAGCAGAATCCTGGATATGTAAATTTAATGGGGTGGGCATGGAGAGTGGAGGGTGGCAAGTTTCTTCTTTCAAGTACTGAATATTATGTTTACCTCAATAGTCCTTGAAAGATCATAGACTATAAAAACTGTATTTTGGAGTCCCAACCTCTCCCATTAAAAGTGAGGAAATACAGTCTCAGAGAGATGAAAGCAATTGACCCAATGGAACACATAAAATCCATTCTGATAGCAGAATTAGAACCTAGTTCTTAATTCCAACACTAGTATCCTTTCCACAGCAGCACAGTAAACACCTGCAAAGCCAATGCTTTCTGCCTTGGATAAAGCAGTCATGGACAAGATGGGCTTCAGCTATTAAGGACCCATTAAAATACTTGTTATATTTTAAATCAATTAAACAAGATTCTTTACTTACAAATGTCATCCACTGTGACAGGGAATCAATGTTTCAAGTTGCTGAACAGGTCATCATCCCTGTCCTGTTGGATGACACCTGTAAATAAAATAAATCTATTTTTGAGTGAGTAGATTTTTAAAAAGCCAACTAGATTTAAGATGCATGCAGTTTAAACCAGAGTAATACTTTGGATGAGTTGTAATTATGTACTGCTGAAGAAAGATACTTCCCAGTACCAGGTGTTTCACTCTAAAAAATTACTCCCAGCCAAAGCACAGGAGAATCTATGCGATGTATATCGCCTGAGCACAAAAGGAATCATGCCTTGTAGGGCCAAAGGGTCCTCTACCTCATCTACCTCTACGCCTTGCTTCTGTATCATTTCTACTTTGAAGGAGAGAAAACCAAAGTCGCTGTGAAGTTCAATGACTTGGATAATGTCAAATAGCAGAGTATCTTTAGCTCAGAAAATTGAAAAGTTTATACACAACATAATAAAACAGGTTATTATCAGGTTGACCAAATCTTTCACAAACATTCTACCAAATCTACATAGGATATAATTGTCAGTATTAGATATTGAAATATAAGCAGTGTTGAAAAGTGCTATGAATGGAAAATGGAGCAATGGTGAGAAAATGGGAATGCAACAGAGAAAAGAACAATATTAAGTATACCATACATTTATGATTTCAAATTCTGGCTATTTCCAAATAAGATTTGTAGTTCCTAACAAATATAAGTATTTGAAAGACCATTTTTTACAAGTTGTCTAACAGTCTATAATTTAAAATGTTGGTTTCTCTGTAGCCATACAACACCAATGTAAGTAAGACCTGCCAGAATCTAAAACCTGGACTGAACAATAAGCGTTTTAAATTTCTATTCTGTACTTAAATACTTCAACATAACTGAAAATATTTTAGGATGTTGTCCTGAAGTAATATGGTTCTATGACATTACTACAAACTCACACTGAGATATTATATACCAAGTTTTGGTTGAGTGTTTTATATCTGCTATCTCAATCTTCAAAACAACTTTGTTTTTATTACAACTTTATAAATAGGACAAAGCATAGAGAAACTAAATAACTTGCATATAACTCTTTGATGACAGAATCCAAGCTCAAAACCCATTGTATTTCTTTAATCTAACAATTGAAGATTCTTGAAAATATAAAATGAATTATTATAGTTCTGATCAGAATACATAAAATTCTTGGAACTAAATCTCACACAATAAAAAACATCAGGAAATTCTCTTAACTCTTTTGGGAGTGAGGGAGAGAGTGAATGGAGATAACTGTCAAAAGCAAAATAATGTTAACGCTAAGTAATTATAATTTTTGATGTTAACCTGAAATATGTCAATATAAAACATGAACTGAAAAACTCAAATTGCTTTGTATAATGAAAAAAAAGTAAATTTTTCTGATTCAATTACTTCTCATTGCCTTGTTTTATTGGGTTTTGTTCCTAACTTTTCTACTTTAATGTTTCATTGCTGAGGACTAAACCCAGGGCCTCAAGAGCTTTATCACTGAGTTAAATCCCTACCTCCTGACTCAATTATTTCTCAACAGTAAGAGATAAATCCCTATGACTTAACTGATTCTTAAAACATTAAGATAGCTATTTAACAGACTGCATTAAACCATGCCTATTAAAATATATGTAAATAATCTTGCTAAAAAAGAATTATTTCTACAGTAAATTATCTTTAAGGAAAACAAAAAAGTAATTCTGATGGCTAACGCAACCCTCCTCAACAGCAGTTAACTTTTCCTAAACCATAAATTTCCTAACCATAAATTACAATGCTGACAAATCCTTGAACATTTTTTTTTTTTACTAAGGGGCACTTTTCTGACCTATTTTAAAAACTGCAAAGCTGACAAAATAGGAGACCATCAGGAGTATAAAATATACCTAACATACTTTAACTGAACAAGAAATAGATACAGGCAAAGAACAGCACCACAGAAACTAGACATCAAGAAAAATTCATTCATTTTTCAAAGCTCTTGAGGAGAAATGAATCTCTTCTGGCAATAATGGCTTTTTGAAAAGGATTCCAAACAGAAGAAGATACAGTGTGGTTTCATGGTAGCTTACCCTTTTCTCTGACACCCCATCCTGGCCTGCAGCATCTTTCTCATCATGTGTCTCTTTCAGGGCTCCCATATGTTTTTTGTATGCTGGCTCTCTGTTTAAGGTTGTGTATCCTATATGCTCATAAATTGGGTTTATCGTCATCTTGGCAATGTATTCTGCTGCCTTGGTTTCAATATAGAGAGTAATCAAGCCATCAGTCACCAGATCGTGGATGGACTCAAAGCGTTTCTCCCCAACAAAGTGCTTTCCATCGTAGTAGAGCCTGAAGTTTCTGGTTTGACTTCCAAATCTGCCTCAATGAAATGGGAAAGATGTTTATAAGAAACGTAAGCAAATGAATTTTTCTGAAAACAAAATGAAACAAAAAATACTGGTTTTTAATTGTGTATGTCTCTTTAGGTAAGTTGTGGCTAATCTATGAATTTTCTAGAATAGATAAAGTTTAACTTCTGAAAACAGAAATGAACTTGTAATAATTATGAATAACTAGCCAATTTGTGAAGGAAAAGTTTGTTCTTCTCTTTTAAGCCACTCCACTAACCCTGTAGGAAAAATGGGAAAATAAACCTCATACCTTATTAATATACATTCAATATTCTAACAGTCAGCTCTATGTGAACTTTCCATATTGATATTCTTTTCTGCCAGTTGATCAATAAAAACATTCAATGTACTGTATACCCCAGCAGAGCTCACTTGAGGCCAGCAATCATTTAAAGTGATACCAACTCCAGAACACGAGCCATGTAGGTCAGGATGGCACAGAAACACAGTTTGGCTATTTCTGGTCACAGACCAAAGACTTGCTCTTCTCTTTTACACAGTCATTATTCTGCATCTGTTGGCCAAGTACAGGCAAGAAGTGTCTGCAATACATAGGCCATATAAGTTATAAACTATCACACTATAGAAATTCTGTTTTCAATCTTGAGTCATATTTTAATGACATCCCTTAACAACTGGAGAAGAATGGTTTCCTTTGATGAAGATTTCAGTATTTTGCTTCCTGCAGCAAACCTCAGAAACAAATCCAAGTTGGCAAGACTGGCATCAGTGTCCCTACAAGAAAGGGCACTATCTTTAACAAAAGCCAATGCCAAAGGGCAACAGGGCCTGCCAGTGTCATGGTCTCCTGAAGGTAACACTAAGTGAGCCTAATTAAAAGCTAAAGAAAGGGTACACTTATTTCATTACTAAAACACACAGAGAACAGAGGTGAACTGTAAACCTAGATCCTGTTTAAGAAAAACATTAAATGGAATAGAAGACTTTCATGTAACAGTATTTTGTCCATTCAAAATGGACAGATTGGGGCATTTCTTCATGTGCCCTTTAAAAAAGTACAAACATATTTTTGTAATAGTTCAAATTAGAATTTAATGATTAGTGTAGAATTTAACATTCCATTCATGCTAGCCCAATACATAATTTATCCATAGTTTGATTTTTCAAAAGCAATCAAATTGTCATTTACATTCATTTGAATGATCCATAGCATTACATTTTTTTTGGTACCCAGAATCGAACTCAGGACCTTGGGCTTGCCAGGTGGGCACTTGTGGTGCTGCGCTATATCCCCAGCCCTTAGAATTAGTTATATTGTCATTTTCTAATATTAAAGATAAATTTCTCCCATGTAAATTTACATTAAAATCTAAGCATAAAACTTAGGAAGATAAATTTCTATACCAAAGTTAAATATCAAAGATCTTAGTTTAATATACTATTTTTATGATTTTTTTGCCAACATACATTATCTGTTATTTATAAACAAACACAAAGCCAAATTTTATGAACTCTTACAATATACACACATAGCATGGCTTATCATTAAGTTCTTTTATATTTCAGTTATGTCAAAGGCATCTCTAAGAGGGCTCAATCCATTTTACTCTTGGTGGGGTACATGACTTTAAGTAGGCACTTCTACAGTGGGTACGGCCCTCAAAGACCATTCACGCAATTGCCTGTCGAACAGCTGTCTTCCAAAAGCCAAGAGGTGCAGGGCACACTGGGCATGCACAGAGGGCTCTGCATAGACACCCGGGGCTGAGGGTGGAAGCCTGGGGCCTGGCGCTGTGCAGGGGTCGTCCCTGTCTCGGCAGGTGGAGGGTTTCTGACTACATGGAAGGTGTAAGCAACAAAAGGCTAATTTTGTCTTTTTTTCTCTCCTCAGCTCAGTGAGTTCAAGAGCTCCTCTCCATGACTTCCTCAGTCTGCATTTCAGCTCCTGCCTGGCAACACAATCACATTTAGTCTTAAGGGAGCTATCAGGTTACTAAAATGTCTTATAACGTGATTTGATTAAAACTCAAACCTCAGAAGACAAGAAAATGAATTTCCACTTGGAATTCTGATTATTTTTTAAAGAAAAATTATATTATTTTTACTAAAGCAAGAATAATTTTCCTTGCCTATTTTGAACTGCACTCTTAGGAAGTTACACAAAGAATAACATGGCATAGGACATGAGGGATTTCTCCACTTCCTTGACCTGGTCTGAAAGTCATATTGTACCTTGCAGGATTAGAAGTGAAGAAAGAGGATATAAAATCTTTGAGAAAAATCGGGAATGGATGTGTCTATTCCATGAAAAAAAGCCATCAAAGGAGAAATGCCAGATCTAAAGTACAGAAAAAAAAAAACCTTTCCTTATAAAACTTTACTGCTATCAGATTATTTATTCAACAAGTATTTAACAAAATACCAGAAACTGTGTTTGGTATTAGTATTCAACAAGTATTGCACTTTCGGGAAGATGGCAACTGATAAACAGCAGAGAAAGATCCTCCCAGAGGATTGCCACCCAGACACTGGTATTTTGCAACACAAGAAAGACAGAAAGGAGAAAATTGTGTAC
This sequence comes from Dinomys branickii, assembly GCA_004027595.1. Lineage (NCBI taxonomy): Eukaryota > Metazoa > Chordata > Mammalia > Rodentia > Dinomyidae > Dinomys > Dinomys branickii. The sequence continues at coordinate 21,598 of PVLD010001728.1, read as the reverse complement.
CTGAACCCAGGAAGGATCTGAAATGAGAACTGAAGCCCTAAGAAAGACCAAACAAGACTCCTTCTGGAGGAAAGGCTTGGAGGGCCACCATGGCGCAGTTGGAGGAAGAGGTAGCAGAGAAGGAGGGAGTCACCTCTCTCCAAACACACCCTCAGCCCACTCCCTCATTCCAGCACTCACAGCTTCAGCTTCGGAGACCCATGCTCACAGGAGCCTCCTGACTTGGCCAGGGGAGAGCGGAGTTCTGAGAGCTGGTCCAGGACTGGAGAGGAGAAACCACAGCCAGGCAATGAGGCAATGGCAGTTGGGACGTGTTGTCGAACCCAGTGTGAGGATAAGAAGTTACAACAGCCACAAAAACAGAATCTCCACCCTGCAGCAATCTTTCTAATCAGTGCCTGAGGCAAAGTGGAGTCAAAGCAACCAGTACACAGCCCGCCACGCCTCCCCCGAGGCTGTGGTCTCCTAACTTTCCACTGTGTGAGCAACTACCAGCAAAGAGCAGCAGACCCAGGGCCACAGCAATTTCCAGAGATCTAGCCAAAGAATAAATGGGAACTGCAGCACAAGAGTAAGAGAGAGCTGCAGATGGAGGTGGATCACACGGCCCCACAGCCTCCTCACTCCAAAACCAAGCAGGAAGCACAAGGTCAGTTACCAGGCTTCAGTTCCCACCCTGAACACCTTTAGTCTTGGTGGCCTGAGCACTCAACATGTGTCCCTAACAGCAACGGGCTGAGTCTATGGGATTGAAGACTTACCCTAAACTACTAATATGAGCACCAAGAGGGTCTCCATACTGCTTGCATATATGAACCCTTTATGAACCCATAGCAACAAATTACAGGAAAAGCAGCAGTCCTGGAGTCTGAGAGACAACATACTCTGTACAGCAGACCCGAGAAAATCTTCCAGTTCTCTTCTAGAACTAATAACTAAACTTAGTACATACCCTGGACTACCACAGTGAGCATGGGTCGGGGAGACCTCACACCCTTGTGCCCAGCATTATAAGTGCACCTAATGCCCAGCTGCAAGGGGCAGGGAATGGCAACACTGGAGATTGGGAGGTGGGAGGAGGCGAGGACCTGGAACTAGGGTGCAGACTGGGAACAGCCTCTAAAGAGTCACAGGCGGCCTGCAGGGAGACACTAGTGGCCTATAAGGGAACCCCGGGGGCCTTGACAGGGAGCTCAGTAGCCTGATGGGAGAGGGGGTTCCCTCCAGGCTACATGAGAACCCTGAAGACCTGGATGGGGCCCCTGGCAGTGCAGCAATGAGGCAGAGCCAGGCGGTCCACTGGGGGTGACCCCATGGACTCAACCTGGCCCCCAGCAGCGTGGTGACAGGGCAAAGCCAGGCAGTCCACTGGGGGCAACCCTGTGGAATTGACCCAGACCCCAGCAGTGTGGCAATGGGGTAAAGCCAGGTGGTTCACTGAGGACAACCCCGTGGACTCAACTGGGCCCCTGGCAGCATGGCGATGGGGAGGAGCCAGGCAGTCCACTGGGGGCAATCCTGTGGACTGGAACCCGGCCCCTGGCAGTGTGGCGATGGGGTGGGCCCAGGCAGTCCACTGGGGGGCGACCCTATGGACTTGACTGGGCCCCCAACAGCATGGTGATGGGGCAGAGCCCAGTGGTCTGCTTGGGCGACCCTCAAGACTGGACTGGACCTCCAGATGCGATGTATTGAGGCGAAGCCTGGTGGTTCACTGGGTGACACCTGCCGACATGATTGAACCCCTGATAGCCTTGAAGGCTTGTCAGTGGGGGCTTGACCATAGTGAACCTGGTTCCCTGCCTATCTACTGTCTTTGAGCGTGGGTGCTTTTCCACCTTCTGCCATAGCAATTTGTATACACCCATATATGTTACAGCATAATTTGAAGCAGCCATGTCTCTTCCCAAGATGAGAGTCCATGGGAGTAAATAAACCCAAAAGTACAGTTATTATGAGAGGGAAGATGACTGATTGGGTGGTAGGACAATGGAGATAAGGGTGGAGAAAACTGACTAATTGAATGAGCTATCATCTGTATAACTGCGTAACAAGTGTGAACATTATGTAATACGGCATCCAGTGCTAATTCCCTACTATCTTCTCTATAATTTATTCTTCTCTATTATATTTATTGTTTTTGTGTTAACTAATGCAAAGATAACATTATGTAATACAGCATCCAGTGCTAGTTCCCTACAAAACAAAAAAACAAAACAAAACACAACAAATATTTAACAAAATACCAGAAACTGTGTTTAGTCTCTCTCTCTCTCTTTTTTTCTTGCAGTACTGGGGATCGAACTCAGGACCTTGAGCTTGCCAGGCAGGCGCTTATTCCACTGAGCTATATCCCCAGCCCCCCAGAAACTGTGTTTAGTATTAGGGAGATCACAGTGAAGTTGTGTTTCCCTAATGGGAAATAGTTTAACATAAAAGCAGATTAAAGTTTGGTGTACTGGCACATGCTTGTTATCCCAGCACTCTGGGAGGACAAGGAAGGAGGATCATATGTTTGAGCATAGCCTGGGCGATTTAGTGACTTAGTGAGATTCTGTTTCAAAAATAAAAAGGAGTGGGGATACAGCTCAATGCAAAGACCCTGGGTTTAATGTCGGGTATTGGGGGTAGAGGTTGGAGTACAAAGACATAAAATGCTGAATTTTTTAAAGTTCACCTTTAAATTATTTTTAGGTGACTATAAAAATGTGTGTAATCTTTCTCTTATACAGAAAATTTACATTACTGTTAAGTGATTCATGAAACCAAGTGAATCTATTATTTACCTTACATAAAAAAGTAAGGCCATTGCTTAGTAAGATCTCCAAGCTACTGCTATGGCCACATGAAAAAGCTATGCTCTGCTATGGTCTTGAAATACGGTTTGGTGAGGAGCAACCAAGTGTAGGTCCTATGGGGTTAACAGAAACCTTAGGGTATAGTATCAGACAAATGTGAATTTAAATTCTAGATCTGTTATTTCCTAGCTGGGTGACTTCGGGGGGGAAAAAAAAAGAATGACATCAATTTACTCCACATTGTTGTGCAGAATATATCAGAATAAGTCAAAGTTAAATATATAGTAAGCTCAATGAATGGAAGTCCCTCTTCTCTGTTAGCTTGGGCTCCTGCAGAGTATGACAGAATGAGTTATAAAACAAAGTAAAACAGAAAAGACAGCCAATAAGTAGGCATGAAAGAGTCTAGATAAGTGGCAACCCTGGCTGTCCAGGAACATCCCTACGCTTGTACAATTTATAGCCAGCAAAAAGCAAGGAGGAGTTCTTCATGAATTTTTCTGCTGGACACCCCTGAATAAATTTATGTTGCATGGTTAAACAGAGTGAGGCTGCCACAGAGTACAAAGTAGGAAGGAGTAAATGGTCCTTCCACTGTGTACTACTATCTGAATTCAGTGAAGAGAGGTCAGTAAATATATTTGCATTGGAATTAATAGATCTTTTGACAAATACAGACTTTTAGATTGCAGAGTACATTTCCTTTCCATGTCTATAGGTGAATTTGCTTCTTTTTCCATATTTATTATCTGCCTCCACTGTTGAATAAATAGCTGTCCAAACTTTAGTGAACATGCTTGAAATTATACAAGCCTAACTCATCTAGAATTTAACAAGATAAAAATTCATTTTCTCCAAAGCGACTTGCAGTTAACAAACAAAATAGAAACATGAGGATAATATGCTTTGAACTACTACTGTTGTACATAATTACCACTTTCTAGGAAGCATATCTTTTCTCCAGTGATTCCAAGTTTTGCTTTTCATATCTTAAAAGGCTGTTTAATGGTGTGCCCAGTTGCATTCAGACGACTTTAAAAATATGTAATTCTAACATCTTGCTTTAAAAAATGAACAAAACCCTTAATGTTATCCTTTGTTTTTTAACAAATCATAATCATAAAAAAATTGAGTCTAAAAGCACAAAATGAGGAAAATATATGTAAAAACAGCATGTGGAATATTACTTCTCTAAAACCAAGAATTAGTTTTTATTTGAGGCCAAAGTTATTTGGACATGTTTCTTCAAAGGAAACTTCCAATGTAATGTATTTTCTGTTGATGAACAGAAAATAAAACATATACAACACAGCCTAAATTAACAATAAGATGTTAGAAATATTTCCAGCAATCAACATACAAAAACCATTTTATTTATCATAAAGATACATAGGTGTGTTATTTACAAAGTCAAAGAAGCTGATCAAACAGTAAAATAAATACAAGTATCTCATAAATCTTAAACATACCCTTCAAAGACAGATTAAAACCAAAACAAGAATATGATGAAGCATTCAAGTAAATAGTAAAAAATAAATTTAGTTGGACTCTATGAACTTAGTAAGGGTAAGGCAGAGAGAGCATGGTTATATACAATTTTAAATGCTTTTTCCATCTAAAACTTTGTTAGGAAATGACTGTTTATCTATTTTGAATATCCATCTTGTATCTATTTTGGATGATAAAGTAGAACAAAAACTTTAAAATATATTAACTTATGATGGTTTTCCCTTGGCAGAACACTTCCAGTGAAGAAGCAAACCCATCTGTCTATTGAACATGCCAATATGGCACCAGGTCGCCCTTAGAAGTGGAACTGGTACAAAAGGAGTAGTTGAGAAATGTGTTTAAGAAGCAGTCAGGTATTCCTCCCACCCTCTCTATCCTGTCCTAAATGTTACCCCTTTCCCACTGTGGGAAATACTGTTCTCTAGATAGGAGGAAACGGGGAGATAGTGAATTGAGGAACAATATGCAGACTTGATGGTAGAGGAATCACCTTGAAAACCAAGTGATTTAAATACTAAAGACTGACACTTCCATTTGCCTCACCAGTAGGTTCTTAGAAGGCTTGTAACTTTCCAGAAAGGAGGATTAGCAGTCTGATTCACCCAACTGAACATACTTTAGAGACCACCATTCTGTAGTTGTCAGGCTTCCCCCAAGGTCAGCCTTTAAATGTCAAATACACTTTAAATATGAGCACTCAGCCAAGGTCCACCCGACACCTGAGGAAAATACCCACAAAAGGTATCTATGGTAAACAGATACAATTAAACCAAAAGAAAACAATCATGCAGAGATAAAAATGTGTATTTTAAAACCATCAATATATTTTTTAAAATGTTTCCTATTCCTGTTTGAGAAGAATTTAGCCAAGAACCACTAAAATGCTGAAAAGGAAAGAGTGTAAATGAAAGGGATAGAAATGAGATAATTCAAGAAAAATTATAATGGAAGGATACAAATTTCTGTCCAAAAATAGTCCCACACCAAAGAGGGAAAACATAAGAATGTGCTCAAAGAACAGCCTAGTAATTGCAAATCCAACTTCCAGATTAGCAAAATTTAAGAAGTCTGACAATACAAAGGATCATCAAGGATGTACAGCAATATTATACTACAGAAAAGGCTTCATATTATCTGTTGTATCACTCAGCTTTTCTGTCTCTAGTATGTAATACCTGACATCCACAACACAAAGGGACAGAGGAACTTTTTGGCCTACAGTTGAAGGGATTCAGCCCATGGTCATCTCTAAGGCAGAAATATTGCAGAGGAAGCACATCATAGAAAAAGCCGCTTATTTCATACTATCCAAGAAGGAGAGTAGGACAACAGTGCCAGAGAGGTAGAACTATATACAGTACCCAAGGCCTCACCTCCATGACTCACCCAGCCAACACACAGGAGCATGTTCTACTAATTTGCTAGGTGTTGGTTTATTCAAAGTTGACATATCAGGATTAATGGTCACAACCTATCTCTTGTCAACTTCACACCCAACACATCTCCTTTTACTGCACTTACTCTCCAAATAAAGTTAATAACAAGTTCATAATTCCACAGTAGTACAGAGCAAACATTCCCACTCTCAAAGGGAAACTCTGAAAGACAGAAAAGAACTGCATCAAAATAAGACCGAAAAGTAGGGTAAACAAGATGGTCAAATGTGATCTCCAAGGGCATGGGTGGTCCCATCCCTATGGCCTTCCTGATCGCACCCTACAAGACTTTGCTTTTGGGCTGACTCACTCGTGGACTGCAGCTTTTCTCAGATGCTACTCCACATTCCCAGTATCTCTGATTTCTTGGGGTCTCCACTACACCTTTGGCTTCATTTTCACAGCTTCATGCACTGCCCTTGCCAGGATTTCATGCCTGGCTTTCAGGGCCTTCTGAAATCTAGGTAGAAGTTTCCATGATGCCACAACTCTTGCACTCTGCATGCCAGTAAAAGCAGCATCACGTGGTTGATGCCAAAATCTACTGTCAGTGGACTCCAGGCCCTCCTGACCCAGGGTTTCAGTGCCCTCTATCTGGATCAATACACATGATAAAATGAATCCCAGGGAACCAATTCCCTAGGACGACTTTCTTGAGCAGGGGTCCCAGGCACTCTCTTCATAAATGACAGGTTGATATTTTAGCATCCTTGGGCCTGCCATGGGTGGAGCCTTAATGATTCCCGAGACATGTAACATATAGGCATGTAAAATTTGAATATTGATTCCTAATGTATTTTATCCAGGAATATTATACTAACTACAATTTTATTATGTATGTATATATAAAACCTAAGTTATGTATAAATACATATAAACATATAAATCATATGTGTATAGTTGTATATATATGAATATTGTTGCCACTCATTTTTATATTCACATATATAGTATACATACACACATACAATGTTCATAAATGAGTAGGGGTGGAAACCAAGTAAGTTCCCAGGTGAAACATCATTTTCCTTCTTGAAACTGGGTCACTACTGCCTCTAAGAAAAAGTTCAAATTCTTCCAGCCCAGGCACCTTAAGAATTGACTGTTAGTTTCACTTACCTTTTAAGCACTAGAGTCTAGCACAATACTATACACATTGTATGCTCCAAGTAAGTAGCTACTGAACAGAATTAATAAGTGGTTTCTTTAATACTTTCCCTAAATTGGTCAGCTATATGTAACAATATTTTTAAAAATTATAAGGAAGTTACACAGAAGTGTCAAAACACAGATTAGTATAGTTTTGCTCAGCATAATTTAAAAAGAAGTGATAATTACTATGATATAGTATTTGTCACTGAATGTGGTAACCTACATAATATGGAACTGCTTTCCATATCGACATCTGGGAGTAGATAAATGATAACTTGTCTAATGTAGTGAACCAATTACAATTTCTGCCACCATTTTTCATTTTACTACTAAATCAGAGAACTCATACTAAATAGTGTGTCTACTCTCTACACAAATTTATATTTTTATTTACAAAAAAGTATCATCAGACAGTCTACCTTTAAAAAAACAGAATACATCCTCAAATGATCAAAATATTAGCATCACTAATAGTACAAGTGGCTTATTAAGGAATTGGTGATCTGTCCTGCTAAAAAGTTATTGCACTTTTATTTAAGATGATTCTGTGGCCAGGGTTGATGATCTACACCTATAGAGGCAGAAGTAGGCAGTAAGCCCAGAATGGGCAGCTTAGGAAGATCCTGTCCCAAAAATTAAAAATTAAAAAAATAAAAATAAGGGCTGGAAAAAGGGGGTATATCTGCTACTTCTGGATGAAAAATTTACATTAAAAAAAGTGCAAAATCAAAGAATTACACATCCATGAATGCTCATACAATTCTCTATGTGTATACAAGTGTGTGTGCACAAACTTACACTTATACATGTTTTTAGACTCCTATTTAATTCCTTTATATATGATGTGTCTATATCATTTCTGTATAAAATTATACACTATCACATATGGAGTACAATCTAGTATTTTTCTTGATAAACCAAGTTCATTTACCATATTATTTTAGTGAGTGAATGCAGAAATATTACAAAGGATACTGTAGTGTACTGAGTTGATTTTCCTTGCTCTAAAATGCCCTGGTTATTAAATAGTTAGCCCTTAGGTCTAGTTTTATATTTATAAAATTTTCTTTAGAGGTTGTATTCATCTTCCAGTTTCCTAATTTGTTGTTGTTGTTTTGAGACAGGGTCTCACTTTGTAGCCCAGGCTGGCCTCAAACTCAAGGTAATCCTCTCGCCTCAACATCCTGCACACTGGGATTACAGGCGTGCACCACCACCCAGCTGATTTCCTACTTTTTATTCATTGTCAGATTGCAAAAAAAAAAAAAACAAAAAGATAAAAGGAATCATTAACGTTTTATATAAAACTATACTAAATATACTCTCACAGGGAATATTAAGGACTCCTTTGCAATAAATACACAAACTCTCTGTACTATTTATTTAACCACTGACAGGCATTTCTCACTTATGTCCAGCTTCAAGGCCATATTTTGGAGACCTGTTGTTACTTACACTTTGATTTCCATGAAAATAAGGACACTATTATAAATGAGCAGATACGAATCTAACTTTGGCCAAGTATATATCTTTAAATTTAGTACCTAGTGTTCATTAACAATCATTTTCATCATTAAAATGCCTCACTTAAAAATCAACTTATTAATGCATAATTCACATACAACATCCTGCATTCATTTAAAGTGCACAATGAGTTTTGGCAGATACAACTACCACAGTCAGGATTCAAATCATTTCAAACACCTCCAAAAGTGTCCCTCCGTTCTTTCTGCACTACCTACCTGTTCCTCATCTCATTCAACCCATTATGTGTTCACTGTCATAATTTTCTATTTTCATAAATGGCATCATACAGCATATGTTCTTTTGTGTTTAGATGCCTACATTTTTAATACTATGATTTTCTTTAAACTAGTGGACAGTGCTCTCATCAATTTTAAATATAATCAGACCAGGCTTTCTAGATGTGGAAAAGTAGTAAAACAAATGTTTGTATTACTATTCAGTTTCTTGTCTCAAATGGATATGTATATTGAACATCTTTAATCTAAAATTCTATAATTTGAAGTGCTCCAAACCCAAAAGTTTTTGAGCACTGATTTGTGATGCAATAAATAGAAAGCTTCACACATGACCTCATGTGACAGGTGAAAGACAAAATGCAGGCACACTAAACATACTGTATAAAACTACCTTTAAGTTATTTGCATACTATATATCATATATACTGTGAATTTTAAGTTTAGAACTGGGTCCCATCCCCAAGATATCTCTGTGTACATATATAAATATTCCAAAAATCCTATCAAAAACTCAAACACTTTTAGTCTTTAGCATTTATTTTTATTTTTTGTTTTTTGAGATAGGCCCTCATTTTCTAGTTCAGACTAGCCTTGACCTGACTACAGGTAACCTAGGCTGGCCTCAAACATGAGGTCATCTTCCTACTTCAGCTTCCTGAGTGCTAGGGTTACAAGTGTGCACCACCACACTTAACAGCCCCAAGGAAGTTAGATAAAGGTTATTAAACCTGTATTAGGCATCAGGTATAAAAAACCAATCAGATGGAAAAAAAAGAATTATCATGACAACTGTGATTGTCACTTGTTTACTTTTAATGAAAAAGGATTAAACTATAATAATGTATGTGTTATGTTTATTTTAGTCACAAACTAGTAATTTTTAAAGTATGGAGCAATTTCTTGGATCAATCTGTATACCAAGCTGTTCTGGTTGATACATTGTGTCAACTTGGGGAGTCTAGAGGTTTAACCAAGTAACTCAGCAGTTGAAAATCTTGGGGTAAACAGGATATGCCCTTACCCTTGTGGGATATTGTTTATGTTTATTTGGGAAGCTTTAAAGTTAACTGTGTGATTCAGGAGGAAGCCAGGGTGCTTACTTTGTAAACATCCTGAGCCTGTGGAAGAGGAGGTCATGGAGGTTATGTGAGAGGTACAGGCCCCCTGGGTGGGGGTAGGCTGTTTACAATGTAGGAGAGAAAAGGACGCTGCTTGCAGCCATTCCACCCTTTTGCTTGCGGTTTTTGCTGTGCTCTGCTGCCGTGAACAGTTTGCCCTCTGCCATGTGCCACTCTGCCTCAGAATCAGCCAAGTATGGACTAAAACCTCCACAAACTGTAAGCTAAATAAACCTTTCCTTCCTTCATTTTAGGCGTTGGGTATTTTGTCTCAGCAACGAGAAAAAAGTAACTAAGACACAAGCCAAAACCTTACTGCACATATGGTCTCCAGATCCTCAGTGCTGACATCTCTGGAAGCTTGTTGGAAATACATGTTAATAGTTTTTGAGTGATATATGCTACCTAGGTACTACATATAATCTTTCCAACAACTCTACAAGGTATTATCAGCACACCCTCATTTCATAGATAAGGAAACTGAAACAGGAGATTGTGTAACCCCATCTACAGATACACAGAGTTTGAATCCAAGAATGATTGCAAACCCATGTTCTAGTGATTGACCACCTCTGCTGAGCTAAAGAGGTCGTCAGAAGCTCTAAAATTAAGCTATGTATCTTTCAAAGTAACTCAACAAAATAATCATAAATAAAGGTGAATAAGTAATTACAGTCCAAGATGAGTAAGACTTTCTTCCTGTCCTAGTTCATTTTTAAAGACAGGCATATAAATAGATTTTTACTGTAGGTGGGCTCTTCTGCCTAGCTATATTCAAGGAATTTGTTAAGAACTTTTCAGAAAATAAATTAATAACCATATGATAAAACCATAAGCATACACATATTCAAAAGACACTCGGACTTAACTCTGCATATTAGGTACCACTCCTAAAAATCAAAACACTTGAGTCATGAGTAGATTTCTAATTGAATAGAAAAAAAAAACACTGACAACAAATAGCGTCTGGAACTGAGCAAAAATTTTTAGAATCTTAGCAAGGAAGGTCAGTCTGCAGCTTGTGAAGAGTGACCACAACTGAGAGCTGAAGCAGAGTCAACAGCTAACACAATTATGGGAAACAAGAGCAGATGGAGAACAGGAGGAGATAGGGACACTCACTGAGGAAGATGACAAAAACCAGACAGCTCTTTTTAGGCTAAGGATAACATGAGATATTCACAGTACATCTATTCTTCTAGACTCAAAGAAGACAAGACAGTTGAGGGAGGAGGGAAAAGAACTGAAGGAAATATAGCACGTTAGTAAGATAAAGGACACATATCAATATACAGACCAAAAGACAGTTATGATAACTTCAGAGCCAGTTATAAGGTACAATACTCCAGGCAAGTGCAAAACTCAGAATGGTTGCATTGAAAGGGTAAGATGAACCACCTCAGATTAGCTGAAATAACCCCTCTCCCAAGCTAACACAGCTCAGCCCAGCTGCCACTTCTTGGTGGTCGGTGGGAGACAGAAGTACTGGGGAACATGTATTTATTTCAGTTTTTCAGATGGTTTCCTGAGGACTAGATTTTCTCTTCCCTGACTCAGGGAGCTTATGGAACCAGCACCGTTTGGGTACCTGGGTTCCCACCAAAAGCAAAGCTGAACAACAACAGCTTGTTGTAGTGAGAGAGGGCCTATAGCACAGTCCAGCAAGCCTGCTGTGATTGGGGAATGCTAGAGAGAGGGACAACAGAGAAGTGTAGAAATGGCCCTTTGGTTCTCTAGAGAGATGCTCAAGGGACTACTATCTGCTGCACTCAGCTTAGGGAAGAACCTGGCATACAGTTGTTCCTCAAGGTCCATGGGAAATGAGTTCAGAGATACCAAAACTGGTGCATACTCAAGGCTCTTGTAGGAAATGGCACAATATTTGTGCATAACCTATACACATCCTACCATGCACTTTCAATTATCTCTTTATTATTTGTAATACCTATTACAACACAAATGCTATGTAAATAGTTATAGTATATTGTTTAAGGAATAAACACAAGAAAAGTTCGCACATGTTCAGTAGAGACACCATTTTTGGAGAAATACTTTAGGTCCACAGTTGCTTGAATCACCTGACACCAAATCCAAGGGGACATGGCACCAACTGTACTCATGACAGTGGTCAGAAGAGTGAGGCAGCTTGTGCTACAGAAACAGCAGTACTGCAGGGGGACATTAGAGGGAAAAACAGATGAAGAGACCCCTCTGACCATACAATATGGGGGTAATACCCAGGGTCCTCGCACTAAGCTACGTGTCCTTAGTTCTTTCTAATTTTGAGACAAGTTCTAAGTTGCTACATTGTCCAAGTAGGGCTTGAACTTGTGATCCTCCTGCCTCAGCCTCCCAGAGTACTAAACTACAGGCAGAACTACCATGTCCAGGTAAGTGCTCCTTTAAAAGAAGCACAGATCCCTACAGTTGGAAAATCACATTTGCAAGCTCAAAGAAATCCTCCCCCATAAACAAACAAAAAAGATTTTAAAGGGCCCCAGAATTCCTAGGCAGGCTGATAAACACCTTCATAAGATACAAGGCCAGAAAGGCTGACAAAGGCAGGTATTTTTGCAAGTGCTTAAAAGTCAGAAGGCTGAAATCATACCAAGTATCTTTTTTGAGACAGGGTCTTACTATGCAGTTCAGGCTGGCCTTAAGTTCATTTTGTCTCACCAGGGCCTCCAGAGGCAGACTGTACAACCTCCTTCCTTCACTCTCCAGCCCACTCTGCCCACCACACCCTTCTTTCAGTTGGGGAACACATGCCTTTGTGACTAGCCTCCCCTACCCAAATACAGCGAGACTCAGACATGCTGGTCACTCCGGGGTTCCCTCTTTCCTTGCCCCCTCGCTCACTCATACCTGAGTTCACTTTCACACTGTCTTCACTTCTTTTGTTTCTCAGAAAAGGGTTCCCTAATTGTAATTCAGAATTCAGATGTAGATCAGATCCCCCTATATATATATTCTTAGTTCCTTGGTCTTTCCCTATAGCTATGTAAGTTTTTAGCTTTAAATTTGTGAGACAATTTCATTTAAAGTCTGTCCTCTTTCTACCTCATAAACTGCTAAACTCAAAATCTTGACTGTTTTCATTTTGTATCGCTAGCACAGAGAAAAGTATCAATATTATTAAAATTTTCTGAAGATGAGAACAATAAAAATATACTTTATAATGCTGAAAATAGTATTTGTCTTGGAAGCAGTGAGATTATAAGGAATGTTTTTCTTTTCCCATTTTTCTATACTTTATGCATTTTCTATAATGTATAAAGTTAATAAAAACCAAAAGTTAAGAGATGGACCTAATTTAAGGAAATAGAATAAGTAAAAAATCATTGCTTAAAAAATGGGAGATGAAACAACCTTATGAATAATTCAAATAGCAAATTTTTACAACATACTGATATGGAAAATATTTGATATAGAGTTAATTGAAAAGAAACAAAGAAAGTGTACTTGTCATGAAATCGTTTTCATACAGCTTAGGAAAGTGCTAGAATTTCAAAGAATGCAACTTTAACAGTGATTTCCTCTGGATAACAGGATTTCAATTTTTTTCTTTGTGCTTTTCTACATTCAAAATATTTACTGTATATATGTTAGGGGAAAATACTAATCTCTTTAAACTGCTATGCACTGTTGTTCATTTAGCATACTGGTTCAAATTAAGGAACATTTTAAGGAGCACTTCTTTTTTCAAGAGAGGAATGCCTTATGTTAAACTATCTGCCCCCTACTGTGTGATATCAATTACTTTCTGTAGTTTATTAAAAACACATTTACCAGGAGGTAACTCACATAAACTGGAATTATTATGCATTCATCATCACTAATCCAAAAGTCTGAAACGAGAAATGCTCCAAACTCCAAAACTCATTGGTCCCAATATAACACCAAAGTTGAAAATTCCACAATTCATGTGCAGGTCACAAGTCAAAATTCAGGTTAGTTAAAAATATTATATAAAACTACCTTCAGCTTATGTATATGAGGTATATATAGAAACACAAAGGAATTTCAGGTTTAGACTTGGGTTTCATCTCTAAGATATCTCTTTATATACAGTATATGCATACATTCTAAAATTTAAAAAAAAAGCTAACACCTAAAATACTTTTGGTCCGAGGTATACTGGGGAAGGGACACTCAACCTACACAAAAATTTTTAAAAAGCTATGGAACTGATAATATGGCATTAATTTTAAAGTACATTATGCTACCCTTCTGATTAATATCAGTTTTCTAATCATGTAGGACTAAACTCTAATGTCTTACATTCTTATATCCAGAAATTTTCTCATGAAGTGATTCATAATCTTAACCAAAAGAAGCAGAAAAATATTTTTGAAAATTTATTCTGGAGAACATTATTTTCCACTTATTCCAAATAGCACAAAAAGGTTTGCAGGAAATGAAGTGAAACCATGGTAACCACCTAAACCTATCATGAGCTATCAGATCAAAAGAACACACAGTACACTAAACGTCAACGCCTACCAGCAGCATAATCCTTTCCTAGTTCCTTTTGATCCTCTCCTCCTTAAACACACAAAAAAGCTTTCAACCAATTTTCAATATTTTAAAAATGTAAACGCTTTACCATTATCTGCTGTGATTCTTTGGCTTTACTCAGGAACTCTGGGCCAGCACACTTTAAAAGTCAAACTAAAAAATAAAATAAAATAAAATAAAATAAAATAAAATAAAATAAAAAAACTAGTGTCCTGACATTCAGGAATTGGTTGAAAAGAATTGGTTCTTTTCAATCCTTAGCAAAATTATATTTTGTTATTTCAATGAATTTTATCATTTTCTAATACAGTAGCAAGCAGTGTTTTTGTAATAAATCTTCAGTACTATAGAAACTGAGCAATTCTCACAAGAATCACTTAACAGAATTTTATCAGGATTCTAAATACAAAGCCACCATAAATTAAATCATAATTGTATTTACAGAAGTCAGAGGACTCTTATTTTATCATCTTCTTGTCCACTCTATCACTGATCATCAACTTCCATCGTAGGCACTAAACCTAAACTCACAGTTGTTCAACATGTTCTTTTTTTTAAAATTTTTTATTTTATTTTATTTTTTAACATGTTCTTAAACTATCAATCATCAGCTAAAACTAAATAAACAAGGTGAAGATTGTCTTTGTTGGGAATTAGCAGTTTGTTAAACAACTACATATCCAGGCAAACAATAGGGAAAATCTCTGCAAAGACAAAGAAATAGTCTTTGCTGTTATGGTTAACCACCTCCTAACAAGTACCCTTTAAAATAAAATACAAAATACATATATGCCATAAAAATAGATGTATATTTTTATGTATGACCAATTTCTGGACGGATAACTGAATTATGCAATTTATCATCATATACATTTTTCTTATTTGAAAAAAAATTTAACACATCTATTTGTTGCTTTTGCAATGGGAACAGTACATAATTTATCATCATATGCACTTTTTTCTTATTTGAAAATTTTTTGTACCAGATCTATTGCTTTCACAGTCATAATTAAGACGTGATAAATAACACGAATGCAGTGTGCTATTATTTTAATACAGAATTATCATTTTTCTTTGGTAAGTTATATAAACATGGTATAAAATTATTTTTTATTTTTTGATGTTGAGGACTAAATGTAGGGCCTCTAGATGCTAATTACATGTCATACCACTGAGCTACACACACACAGCCATCCCAAATTATTTTTTTATATATACAAATGCTCACAGAATGATCTTATAATGCAATCGCTGATTGTTAAATTTTAGACATTTAATCTGGCTTTTCTCTTTATGAGAAGCAGAAAGTTAACCTCTTATATAATTAGAATAATTCTCATGTTTAAAAGCTTTAAACATATGTTTTCCTTCCTTTCTAAAAATTATGTGTTGCTAACTTTAAAATGTTACATTTAAAAAGTAAACACACACAAGTCAGTTCTCCTTCGCAAAGTAGGTAGGAGAGTCAGTAAGTGATCACCGTCTTACATCAGAGTTCCTTTGATTAGCTCCAGAAGGTACCTGAAACTCAACTCCATGCTAAATTTAATGCTCAATGTTGCCTTAAAATATATGACTTAAAAATATTTTTTTAAAAGCCCTGAAACCAGCTTTCTTGGCTCTCTACCATTCTGTTTTAAGCCCATTTCTATGTATTCATACTTCTGAGAGAGAACTGAAGTTTGAATGGTTAGGATGCTAGTGAATAAAAACTATACGGAGGATAAAAATCTGAAAACTGCAGTATTATTCAAGTTAAGCACAAACCAAAATCATAATGAGATACCACTTTACACTAGGATGCCTATATTGAAAAAGACAGAACAACAAATGCTGACAAGAATGTTGAAAATTGTTACCTTCCTTTATTGCTATAGGACTATAATGGTTGAAAAATAATTTGACAGTTTGTGAAAAGATTTTTTTTTTTTAAAAAAAGCTTATTTGGTGCTGGGGATTGAATCCAGGGCCTCACACATGCTAAGCATATGCTCTACCACTGAGCTATAGCCCCAGCTGCAAAAGCTTACTTTTAAATTATAATATGACCCAATAATTTCGCTGTAAGTTATATACCCAAGAACAATAAAAATGCACATGTACACAAAAAACTGGTACTTAGCATTATTCATGGAAGCATTATTTATAGCTGTTATTATTTAAAGTATTCATAATAACCAAAAAGTGAAAACAACCCAGATGCCCATCAACTGATAAAACGTAGTACACTTCCATATACATGAGTATTTTTCTAATATTATTAATTAATAAAAAGGAATAAGCTACTGACCCATGCTGTCACAGGGATAAACCTTGAAAACATCATGCTAAAGGCTAGGAGTTGATCGTAAAAGGGCATTATATGGTTCCTTATACGAAATTTCCAGGATGCACAAATCTACACAGATGAAAGTAGATTAGTGGCAGCCTAAGCTGGGGGAAATGGGCCATATGTGCAAATGGGTACAGTTTCCTTTTAGGGTGATAAAATGTTCTAAAATTACATTGCATAATTTTGTGGATGTACTAAAAACCATGTAATCTTACATTTAAATGTATAAATTGGTATGTTAATTGTAACTCAAAATTATTTTTAAAAAATTATGGGGGCTGGGGATATAGCTCAGTGACACAGCACCTGCCTGGCAAGTGCAAAGTCCTGAGTTGGACTCCTGGTAGCAAAAAAATTTTTTAAAAAATGAAAAGCAGTCTAAAAAGTTACTATAGAAAAGCATGCAAAAGTCATCCTTGCAAATAGTTAACTTGAGAAAACAGCTGCCATTTTTAAGACATAGAAACAGTGCCTATTTGTCAAAGGTGGATGTTTCATAATGCTCTGGATAAGAGGCAAGTCTTCTTTGGTCTAGGAAAAAGAAATCAGAATACAGAAAAAAATAATCAGGAAAGCCACTAGCCCTTAAGTATTTATTTCCTCTATTAGTTTAACACTTTAGCAAGTAGTGTTTTAAATTCACTGATCAAAAAAAGGATTTGAAAAAAAGAGGTGAAAAGTAGGAAATGGAAGAGGGCTCTGTGTTTATCTGAATTTAGCAAACAGATGAAAACTGGTAGAACTTCTTTCTTATTTTTCCTCTCTTTTGGTCTAATACTAATTTGTTAACTAAAAATGAAAAATAAACAGTCAGCCTATGTATTATAAGTTTTCTTTCACTATGGACACCTGGCCTAGGAAGCCATTTCCCAGAATGTTGCTTGGTGAACATGGAGCCCTGAGCAAGAGGCTCTGTGAAGCACAACTGGAGAGAAACCCAGCTGATGCTGTTTCATGGCAGCAAGCCTCACAAGAGACAGCACTGAGTATTGGCCAAAAATCCCCTCCCACAACAACCGTGCACAGATATCTACAAACGCTTTTTCCTATTCCCCCAACTCACCAATCCTCCTCCTGACCAGTTATGTAAATAAGATGATACATTCCTTTTAGAGTCAAATCCCTGAAGATTTTTTTAGGAGGTACTGACTTTCACTTTGACCTAAAGTTATAGCTAATATTTTCACTTTGTCTAAAAATGATAATAATCTTATTGATTTTTTCTAATTGTAAAATGATATACTTTATATAATTTAAAAAACTAGGCAATTAAAACAGTACAAACAAGTAAAATTAATCACTAAGTTTACCATTCAGATAAGTACTAAATATCTTGGTGATCATTCTTTTAAATATTTGTATGAGTCAGATTTTCAGAGTTCTGATCAAACATCTGATGCACAGAACTTGAAGGATAAAAGCTTTATTTTGGTTTATGGTTTCAGAGATGTCAGTTCACAGTCAGTGGGGCTCTAAGGCAGAAGGTCAAGGTGGAAGGATGTGGCAGAGGGAAGCTGCTCACCTCAGAGTGAGGCAACGAACCAGAAAGGAAGGGGGTAGGACAACATTTAATCTTCAAAACCACCAGCAAGGACTTGCTTCCACTAATGAAGGCCTTCAGCTACTGAAATTATTAGTAATTCATTAATGAAGTTAATGCCCTTGTAATATAATCACCTTTCTAGTTCCTATCGCCCAACACTGCCACACTTGGAGTCAAACTCTTAATACACGAGTCTTCAGAAGATGCTTCACACTGAAACCTCAACAACACCTCTCTCTCCTTATGCATACACCCACAGATACATTAAGTTTACATAAGCAGTATGATACTATATATACTGTTCTGTACAGTGATTCATTTTCAGATTAAGATAGGCTATATATATTTTAGAATTTAACAAATAAGAAATATGACATATTTTTAAAAGAATATATGATCTGTCCAAACATTATACATTTTTAGTTTTAAATTTTTCATTTGTTCTCCATTATTTTTTAAAAATTCCAAATAATTCTTTATCTTGATGTGCAGGATAAAATTAATAGAAAAGTGCTCAGTACTGTGGGCTTAAATTACTCTCTGAAATATACCCAAATCTGTCCTGGAATATCCAAATACAGGACTTGGGGGTTATCAAATCTCCTGCACATATGTCATCTTGTTTTTCTCCTAATTCAGAGAAGCTAAAATGAGTCAGATTAGCAGAAATATTTCTGTGGAGCTGCCAAACTTGGAATTAACATTTCTTCTCAAAGTGACCCCTTTAAAATCTGTAAGACATCAAAAAACTGAAAGATCACTCCTCTATGACCAAAGGAAAACTGCTTATTAATCTAATCATCCAGGCCCTGTATTCATCACTAGCACTGCAAAACAAAAAAAACTTTAGCGGGTAATAGAGCACTTGCTTAGCATGGGTGGTGCCCTAGGTTTCATCCCCTCTATCATAAAAAAAAAAAAAAAAGAACACCACACCACATTTTACCCAAAGTAATCTGGTAAAATGTAGCTACCAATACCCTTTCCATTCATCATTCTCCTTACTCCAACAATGATCTATTACAAATGTAACCATCACTGCTTCCTATTAAAAGCCTTCAGTGACTCAAATTTCCTATAAATAAAGTTGAATCTCTAACGCATGAAATAAGAAGTTTCCTGGCACACTGATTGCTAAAATTCTCTGCATCTCGCCCCCCCAGTGCCCAGCCACTCACCAAATGCCCTCTGCTGTTCTATGTATTAGTCCTGTGGCTGTTTCTTCCTTTCCATACTGCTGCTTTTTTATCACACCTCTACCTGGTATACTTCTAGTCTACTTTGCGAAGATAGTTTAAATATCTTCTTTCTTGAATCACTTGAATAGTGCCTAGCTGTAAAACCCAATAAATGCTATTTTTTGATGATCGATTATGTGGGAAATTATTTTAATCACCCAATTTAACAATGATAACCAAGTCCCCAAACCCCCAATTTTCATAAATGGTTTTGATGCATAATAGACACATAGGATTAAATATTTTAAGATATATACCTGTCAAAAGTATTGTGAATTGACTTTTCACAAAAGCATCCAAAAAATGAAATACTTGGGAATCAATCTAATGAAGTAAACGATCTATACAGTGAAAATAACAGTACTCTGAAAAAAGAGATGAAAGGAGATTTCAGGAAATGGAAGGATATTCCTTCCTCATGGGTAGGGAGAACCAACATTGTGAAAATAGTCATACTTCCAAAATTTTTGTACAGATTCAATGCAATCCCCATTAAAATACCACTAGCGTGCCTAATAGATCTAGAGAAAACATTCCTAAAATTCGTATGGGATCAGCAGAGACCTAGAATAGCAAAACCAATCCTGGGAAACAGGAAAGACAGAAGGCATCACAATCTCTGATTTGAAATTATACACAAAGCTACTGTGATAAAAGCAGCATGATATTGGCCAAAGGGAAAAAAAACCTGAGGATCAGTGGAACAGATTAGAAGATACAGACACAACCTCAAACACACTCAGCCACCTTATCTTTGACAAAGGAGCCAATATATTCACCAGAAGAAAGATAGCCTCTTTAATAAATGGTGCTGGAAAAACTGGCTCTCCAAATGCCAAAGACTAAAACTAGACTCATGTCTATTACCATGTACTAAAGTCAAAATGGATCAAAGATCTAAATATTAAAACAGAAGCACTACATCTACTGGAAGAGAAAGTAGGTAGAAATCTTGCATAGGGTAGACAGAGAGTTTATGAACAAAAATCAAACTGCGTGGGAAATACTTTAAAGAATTAACAACTGGGATCTTATCCTATTGAAGTTTTTGCTCATCAAAAGAAATCACCAACAATGAAAAGAAAACTCACAAATTGGGAAACAACTAGCCAACTGTCCCTCAACTGGGAGGGAAAGGAAAAAAGGAAAAAGGAAGGGGAACACCTATATATGTATATACAAGGATGGCTGGGATAATTGTACTGCAGATGTCTGTTGGTTTATTGAAAGGAAAAGTTAATGATTAAATTTTTTTTGTTCAATTTTGTTTTCTTATATCTGGTAATCTGAACAACTAATCTGAAGACAACATGGAATACAACAACCACTGTTGAATTCTTACATCTTGTTCAGTGAAGCTCTGTATCGTTTCTAATGCTTTATTACTTTTTATTCTCTTTAACTGATCAATCCTGTATTCTTACATCTGGTAATCTGAGCAACTTTGTTGAAGATAACAATATGTTATATAATAATGACTCTTAATTCCTATCATCTTGTTTTGAAATTCTGTATCATTTTTGTTTTTGTCTTTGTTGTTATTTTGTTATTGATTTTTTTCTCCTGAAAATAAAAAAAAAGTATTGTGGATTGCACTATGTTGAAATTAATGACAAACTCAGTTTCATATGTCACCTTTTAAATACTGGATTATTTTAAAGTCAGTTTGGAAAATAATATTTTAAGTGAAATTTTGAAAATATAAGCCAAAAGAACATCATCAAGACATAGTAAAACTAAAAAAAAAAAAAAAAAAAAAAAAAAAAAAAAAAAAAAAAAAAAAAAAAAAAAAAAAAAAAAAAAAAAAAAAAAAAAAAAAAAAAAAAAAAAAAAGACAAAGTAAAACTTTGGAGTCTGCCCGAACTTAAAACTCTTTGGAACTTAATTTTCTTATTATTTATTGAAGTTATATTGGCTACATTACTTTTATTTATTTATTTATTTATTTATTTTTTTGCCAGTTCTGGAAGACTTTTTCTTTTTTTTTTTAACTTAAAAAAAAATAAAAGTACAAAAACATATTAACAAACAGACACCAATTAGCATAAAAAATAGTACAATCACAACTGATCTATAGACAAGGTGACATGGTCTCAACAGTGGTTATTGCTTTATCCATTGATATCTTCGAAGTGTAAATATATGAACCCATATACAGACATGCAAAATTGGTCAGACCATTAATCCTCTC
>PVLD010001727.1:0-189860 GCA_004027595.1 Dinomys branickii | reverse complement strand
ATATTACAACAGAAACACTGAAACTATTACAAAAGAAAACCCAAACTGTATGGGAAATACTCTAAAGAATCAACAACTGGGATCTCATTAAATAGCTTTTACACATCAAAATAAACCACCAATAGAGTACAAAGACAACCCACAGTGGGAAAAAAATTTTATCTGAGAGTTCTTCAAAGGACTTATACCTAGAACATATCAAGAAGTGAAAAACATCAGATCCCCCCAAATTCAAAGACCCAATCCAAAAATGGGCATCTGAGATGAGTACACACTTCTCAGATGAAGAAATACAAATTGCAAATACATGAGAAAATGTTCAACATCATTGGTCTTTTGAGAGATACAAATGAAAATGTCACTGAGATTCCATCTCACTCCAAAAAGAATGGCTAGTATCAAGAAATCAATCAATAATAAATGCTGGCAAGGCTATAGGGGAAAAGAAACTCTTCTCTGCTGTTGGTGGGAGCGTAGACTGGTGCAACCACTACAGAAATCAGCATGGAGATTCCTTAAAAGACTAGGGGATTAGAGGTCTCATTCGATCCAGCTATTCCCCTTCTGGATATCTTCCCAGAAGAATTAAAAACATCATAACACAGTGATATATGTGCACCCATGTTTATAGCAGCACAATTTTTAGTAGCTAAAAACCTGGAGAACAAACCAAATGCCCATTAACTGAGGAATGGATAAAAAAAGATGTGGGTTTTTTATACAATGGAGTACTATTCAGCCATAAAGAAGGGTAAACTGGAGACTTACAGGTATATGGATGAAACTCCAGACTATACTTATAAGTGAAATAAATCAGACCCATATGTATAAATATCGTATTGCCTCACTTCTGTGAGAAACTGAATGAGTAAATAAGATTCAAAATGTACAATACACATTGTGAACTGGGAAGAAACTGTTCAAAAGAAAAAACAAACTGTGATAGGGGAAAGGAGAAAGGAAAAAAAGGGAATATATATACATTTATACACAAGATAGTTAAGTTAGTTGTACAGCTAGTTTCTACATTCATTGAAAAGAAAGGTTTTTGAAACTTTGTTATTTTTATTTTTCTCTTTAAAATTTAAAAATAAGTATAAAAATTATTTGGAAGAATGCAATAATAAAAATTATGACAATAATAATTTGGCCAAGAATTACATTAAGGGTTACTCCCAAAGCAGTATTTAAATCTACACTCAGTCAGTATTGGTATAGGAATATTCAAATAAACAGAATCAAAAACTGAGCCTAGAAACAAACCCACACACACACACACAAACTCAATTTATGATAGAATTGGTATTGGAGACCAGTGTGGAAAGGATGAACATTTCAATAAATGCCTCTCCTTATGGGAAATAAAAAGAAATTACATCTTTTGTTAGCCATGCTCCTGCAGTGATGCTGTGTACCAAATATCTCCAAAAATCTCAACAAATATTTACAGCTCACACACACGTAAGTCAACCATGGCAAACTGCAGGTCACTCGGATTTGTTCCACATCTCTCTCATTCCCTGAGCCAGACTGAAGGAACAGTGGCTACCTGTATCATAAACTTCTTACACTGCAGGTAAGGAATGCCAGAGGATAAACCAAGCCACATATTTAAAGTCTCCTATTAAGTGGGACATGCACTGTGATCTTCTCATGTTCTATTCACCAAAGCAAGTCACATAGTTAGGTTCAAACGTGGGGCAAAAACAGTATATTCTCCCCAGAACGAATGATGGCAAGGGCAGAAAGGAAAGAAATGGTTGTATGCAAATAATACAATTTACTACAGGTTCCGCTCACAACATACAAAACTAATTAATTCAAAGTGGCTTAAAGATGAAACTTTTAATAGATAATATAGCAAAGTATTTTTATAACCTTAGGGTAAGACAGAGAATTCCAAACGTGACCACAAAAAGAAATTGTGAGGGAAAAGACTGCTAATTTCAATTAAAATTAAAGGCTTCTGTAATCAGAACTGGCAAAGTGAAGACATGTGAAACACCTCTCAATGGCAAAGGATCAGTACTCAGGAAACACATGAGAACACCGAAGTGAGAAAAAAACAGACCAGGGCACACTGAGAAGTCGGGATATGACAGAACGGCATTGGAGACCAGTGAGAAAACTCTGAGCTATTCAGTACAACGTGCTGAGATACCTGACTAGATGGGGAGTGATAAAATGAGATCTTTACCTGACACTATATAGCAAAATAAATTCTAGATTCAACGGCTTATGTACGAAAAGTAACATTTTAGAACTTTAAAAGAAACTGCACTGTCATTATTACATTGCATAGGGAAAGTATGTTTTAAGTGAATAATAAAGGACCAGATCATAAGAAGTTGACAAATATGACTATATTGCTTTAGAAAGTTTTAAAAGGCTACACTTTTGCAGAAGTAATCCCTTTGAATCAGAATGTCCTTTGTCCATTTTGTTCCTGAAGTTGAAAACGGCATGAAAAGTTGCATTCTTTCCTCTGGCTTGTTTTACATCCTCTATTAGACAAAGTTTTTAAACATTACAATTCATTATTAGTACTGTGTGCCCCCCACTCCTAACATTCCCTTCATCTTTGAGCATTTGCTGTGGGCCCAGCTCTGTTTTGAAGCTAGTGTGGTAGAAAGATTAAGTATTCGATTGTTGCCAGATGAATGATGTAGATAAATGTTAATAAGAGGGTGAAAGGCAGGATTCTAGAGGACACAAGGACACAATCTTGGAGAGAAATGAGGAAAAACTGACCAAGTACCCCAGTGTGCTCTAACTTTCAACAACTAGGATGTGGTATCATTCTCTTTGATGTGCAGAGAGCTACAAAATTAGATGGCCAGGAAGAGAGGCATTTTCAACTTAGTTTTGTAGATGTTTCCACCATCTGTGTGGTGTTCACCACCCCATCTCTGTGTGTTCTCGGTTGTTTGGTCGCAGAGGGCTGCACAGGGTGGCTATAGAGGTCTACTGGTCACAGTTAGACACACTTAGCTAACCTTCGTTTTCCTGCTTAAAAACCTCCACATATTCATCTTAAGAAAGCACCAGGAGCTGGAAAGAGTTCCCCACTCACACCTAGAAATAGACAGTACACACAGTGTCTTACAAGGCCTACTTCTTGGCTCCTGGTACTGGAGGCCTTATTCATGACCCCACTGGTAATGACCATCAGCTGCTTCATCTTCTTAAAAGGAAAACTACCTTTTGGAAACCCGAACTGGGTTTCCAAAGAGGTCTGCCTGCCTTCTGTTGATACCAGTTCTCCTGCCCCTCCAGCCAAGAAATCTGCGCGAAGCGTGCGTGGTGGAACATACCGCCTAGTCCAGGTCTACAGCCAAAAACAAGCGCATGTGTCTGCCTTCATGTAGGTGACAGAGGTTTACTGAGTGCTGTTCGGTGCCTGGCACTGGGCTATGCACTGGGAATATTTAGATAAATGAGAAAGAATCCCTACTGTATTTTCAGACAGCTGGAACAGTGTGATGGTAGTTTTCTATGTCAGTTTGGCTAGACTATAATACACAACTGTTTAATCAAACACTAATGTAGGTGTCATTAGGGAGGTATTTTGTAGACATGGCTAACATTTACAATGTGCTCATTTTAAGTAAAAGAGGTTACCCTTGATGGTAGGGGTAGATCTCGGCTAGTCAGCTGAAGGTCTTAAGAATAAAGCTGAGACTTTCCTAAGCAGGAGAACTGACTCTGCGACTGCAATACTAGTTCTTCTCTCTTTTTTTGCGGTACCGGGGATCGAACTCCAGACCTTGCACTTGCCAGGCAGACACTTGTGCCGCTGAGCTACATCCCCAGTCCACTAACTCCTGTCAGAGCAGCCAGTCTTCCACCTGCTCTACAGATTATGGACTTGTCAATGTCCACAATCACACTTAATTCCTTGAAATAAATTGTGTGTGTGTGTGTGTGTGTGTGTAGAACTTGACTACAAGGAGACAGAAAACAGCAGCCACAGTATAACTGGGGACACACTCTGTGCTGCTTAGCAGTATGAGCCTATGGCAAATTTCTCAACTTTGAATCTTGGATCCATGCTACACTAGATGTACCGTGACCTTAGATCACTCCCTACAATCTCTAAACTTCAGTTTCCCGTCTATAAAATGGAAACAGTATCTTCCACATATGGTCATTGCAAGGGGTCAAAGACTACCTTGCCTATGCTCACACAACTAGTGAAGATGAAGCCAGGATTTAACCTCAAATCTGTCTCCAATGTGTGTACCTCTATCCCTTTTGTTCTTTGGTAATTAACACTTCAACTGTCAGTTCATTAACAGACACTCTCATTTCTCAACTCTGCTCTATAGAGATACCTCTTAAATTTGTAATTCTGGCCCTATCGTAAAGCGAGCTCTAGGTTTCTCTTACACCCTACTACACTGCTCTGACCCACTGGCTTTAAACCTAACATATCTTAAATTCAACCTCACTGTCTTTCCATCACCATCAAAAATTCCTGGCCTTCTCTCCACCTATGACCCTGAGAAAGCTACCGGCCCTCCAACTTCAGTCTTCTCAATTATCAAATGGGGGTATATGCCATCAGGAAAGAAGACACAAATCATGCACAGTCCCTACCTCTCTCTGTATCTGCAATACCTATCATGGTGTCTATACGTGATAGATACGTTACTGTACTTACTCAAGCAAGTACTTGAGCAGTGTACCTACTCATTCAGCATCCACTCAGTCATCAGCACTGATTTTAATTAACTGCACAACAAGAGAAATGAAGTTAGTTCTTTTTGCAGGCTATGGTGAAAACCATCACTTCTCATAAAACCAAGATGCTACAATTCATTTACATCGTATGTTAGTGTACTGCCATCTAGTGGACTATCCAGAATGGAATGCACCTTGCCAAGAAAGGCAACATCCTACAGCAATGACAGTAAACCTTTTAGAGTCCGAGTACCCACATTACAAGCAAAAACCCACTTATTTATCACAGTGCCAATTAAACCTGAATTAACTGCAGGTCAACCTGCATACTGAGGTTTTAGTTTAGACAAAAACAACTGTTATCTGATGGTCAAATGCTGGGGCAACATGGCTCATGTGAAGACGACTCCAGGTGACCCCTGTAGCACAAGGTCCATAGATTCACCACCACTGTCCTAGAAGAAATTTTTTTTAAATGTTCGGACTGACTGGATACCTGTTGGGTTTCAAAACTATCTGAAAAACATGATGAACAGGATGTGTTTTAACTATAAATTAGAAATAATAAATTACCAGTTCATAATCTTGTGATCTCTGTCAAAAGAAATTTTACAGGAGACAATTGACTTGGACTGAGCTCCTGCACAAGGCCCCAAAAGACCAAACCCACAATGAATCATGCTAAAGTTCTACACACCATGCCAACACTAGGATATCTGACCTTCTAAGCGATCAGAGTATGTGGTAGACTCTGCTATGTTCCCTTTTCCTTAATAACAAAATCTCATTTATTCAAGGCAATGTGTCTACCTAATTACCTGTTTTCCCAGACTACCTTGCACTGGGGTGATTTTGAGGAAAGGTAAGAGGGTAGAAGCAAAGCCTACTTAGTTTCTGAGAAAGCTATTTTCTCAGAGACAACAGGAAAGCCCATCTTTTTTCTTTCCCTGGAAACCAATGTAGAGATAAAAACGGCAGAGTGAAGGCTGGCAGCAGTACATCTAACTGGAGTACACACAGGGATTCTGCTTTATGTCACCCAACTCCCTAGCTGACTGACACCTAACACCTCTAACACCCTGACACCCTTTGTGGCTGGTTGCCACAAAGGAGAATGCAAGGCAAGAGAACCTTACACAAGCGCTTCACCTTTTCCACCCAGAAGACAGTAGTGCTTCTGTTCACCTTGCACTTGCCACAGCTAACACAACCTCAGCTAGAACAAATGGGACATATGGTAAGCAATACTCCTTCTACTACAATCATCAGATTAATTTACTTCTCCCAACCATATTTGCAGGCCAGTAGCATGGTGTTACATAGTGTATCACATGGTCCTTCCTCCCTCCTGAGGTTATAAGGAGACTCAAATGAGTTAACACATAACAGAATCTGAATAATCTCTAAGAATATACAGACGCTAAAGGACCGTAACACGCTACTGTGCCTTCACCTCTATCCACACCTATTCATTCAGAGGTAGGTCAAAAGATACACACTGACAGCTATAGAATGTAATGTTGTTTTCATTTTCACTGAAACTTCTACTTAGTTCCTCTAAAGCAGAGGCTGACTTGAGAAGAAAACTTACTCAGTCTCCTCCAAACAATTCTTTTCAACTGGAATGAAACAGAAAGCAGATTTTGTTTCCTGAAGATGCCCACCACACTATCTATATCCCACATACCCTTAATTTTTTAACAATAATCTTAACATTTGTCAAGTGGTGGGTGTGTGTACCCTCTCCTTGAAGCTGGTGATTACTCTGTCCAATACAGTATGGCAGGAGAGAGGTGACATGACTTCCAGGATGTCACACAAATGCCATGCACTTCAGCCCTGTGGGAGGCCCACTATGAGAACCAAACACCAGACTGTGAAGAAGCCCACAGGAGTCCCCCGGAGAAACTCCACGCTGAGCATACAATGCAGGTGCTCTGACCAGCAGCGCAGCTGCGCCCCTGAGGGACAGCGTCTGCCAGCCTCCAGGCCTGAGGCTGCACACATCCCAAGTGTTTCCTGCCCCAGCCAGTGTCAAACCCAGCCTTCAAGGCATCCTGAGTCCCAGACACTGTTTGGCAGAAAAACGCTGTCCCCTCATAGGCAACTCAGATTTCTGTCTCACAGAGTTTCTGAGTATTTATAAAATGGTTATTTCATGTTGGTAACTTTTGGGGTGAATTGATATGCAACAATAGCACCTGGAACAGTAGAACACAATAGCACCTATAATATTCACATAATTACTACAAAGAAAAAGATCCAATAGTAAATGCATCCTTACTCAATTACTACATCTAGGTCCAGGGATATAGCTCAGAGGTACAAGCGCCTGCCTGGCTAGCGCAAGGTCCTGAGTTCAATTCCTGGAACCAAAAATAAATAAATAATTAATTATATCTCAAATGCTGCACTAAAGGGAAGAACTATAAATGATGCCTCAAGTATATTATATTGATTACAATTCAGTTAGACTATGAACAACAAAACCCAAAGCAGTAACGAAGAGGATGGCTGTTTGCTTCTCTCTCCAGTACAAGTCCAGACAGGTAGCTCAGGGCTGTCAAACCCACCAGATGGGATTCAGACCATCTCTACTCATCTCTCTGCCACTCACAAAACAGGACCTCCGTCACGGCCCAGCTCCGGCTATCACGCCTACACTTCAGCCAGCAGGAAGGCAAAGCAGGGAGAGGTTGAGGGCGCCCCCACTCTCGTTCTTAAGCAGTAGACCTGCCAGATACAAAGTCCAAAAGTCAAGTCACATTCGGTTTGGGACTGCAGGTTCAAACAGCACAGTTAACTCAGTAACTATACCGATCCATCCCTGTTAGACTCCCAACCACAAACAATTCAGTTTACATCTTTCAAACTGATTAAAAACCTGCCTCTGGTGTATTACCAACTTTTCTCCCAGATAAAAATAACAGCTGAGTATAAATGGCAAATAAGTACTTAATAAATAAATTAATGATTCAAAAGGAAAAGACATTTGAGGCAAACATTCCTTTAAAACTAGTTACATACCCTGTTTATAATCTACAGATATTCTGTGACCTGCATTTCCCTGAATAAGCTGTTCAATAGCTAGAAGGTCGGTTTCATCATCTACAGCACCAGGTAGTTTTCGTGGGGGCTAAATGAGATCACACACACCAAATGCTTTGTAAACAATAGAGCTTTATACAAATATAAAGTTATGCACTTTTCAAGCTCCTACTCCAGTAGACGCTTATTCAATTTAACAAAACATCTTTAAAATATTTTAACAATGTACAAACACATTCACAACATAATCTGCAGATTAAGACTCCAACAAAGTTTACAGTATCTACAACACAATTTATAGACGCCTACAACAGTTTGTAGATTGATTTAGTTACATATATTGCTTTAAGAAATACCATTAATACAAATGTTTGATTTACAATATCCCCATTATAGCAGAAAAAAATAGATTCATAAAACAAAATGTCTTTTAGGCAAGTATTCAAAAAGCTATTTTCATTATCATAAGAATAATATTCTTTTAGTGGTAAAAGATTTAGTAGTCCACAAAGAGCACTGAAGGGGTTCCAGGAATTTCCAAAGTAAAATTTCACTACCTTTTCCCTAAAATAAATAAAACAGCAGCAATCCCTGGGTACACCTTAAACATAAACTATGAAGATTTTGTTTAGGTATTATTGACCTCAAAATAAAAATAAAAACACAATTTTAAAAATTAGTTAACACTACTGGCCTGAATTTAACTTTTACCTGCTTGCATGTATTTCTAAGAAATTTCACCACAAAGTACATATTAGCTTTTTTAACTCATATATAAGCCAAAGTGCTTACTTGTACATAGAACCAAAGCTTCCTCCTGAAAATAATCTACAGAAATAATATGTAAACACAAAGAACTATGAAACAGACTAAGAATACCCTTCTATGCTCTCTGGATCATAATGTAAAGATCTGTTATATATGTAAATGAACACATTAATTTGGGATATACTGCTATTATATGCTGTACATACACCATGTATACTATAAAACAAATTCCAAAATGTTTCTGATGACATTATAGTTTCTAGCCCCAGAATATAGAAAGAAAATAAAAACAGTACACCTGTTTCTTTCTTTTTTTTTTTTTTTGTCTTTTTGAGACAGAGTCTCACTATGCAGTTCAGGCTCGTCTTAAACACACTTTTGTAGCCCCAGCTTGCCTCAAACTTGCAACAATCCTCAAACCTCAGCCTCCCAAGTGCTGGGATTATAGGCATGTGCCACCATGCCCAGCTATTTCATATTTTTAATTAAAGTTTTTAAGAAAAACAAACCCAACACGCCTCTCTGCAAAATGGATGGACTTCTAAACAACTCAGAGTAAAGAATCTCTTCAATTGTTCCGCAAAGTAACAGAACACATAAGCTTTCTCTCTACTCAGGAAGTCTGGTCATCTCCAGTGTTCTGCAAATGAAAAAAGCACTCCTTAATATTCAAAATTATTTCACTTCACATAATGCAGACTTCAAAATACTAGATCTAGGAACACATTCTACATGTATAAGCACAGCCTACTTCTGTATTACTTTACATTCACATTAGTAAAATGTTCTTCAAGGACATCCATTTAAAGCCACTGTAATTAATGGAAAGCAACTGAACTTATGATAATTTTTAAAAATGTTTATTATCAATGACAGTTCATCGCTCTTGATTTTAAAATAACTATAATGCAGTGATTATTTCTGAATGTCTTAAAAGCCTACAAAGAGCAATGAAAACATCTTTATCATAATTCTGTACTTAAATAGTGACATATTTAAAAATTGAAGCATTTCAGAAAAACTAAAACTCTAAAAGAGAAATGATTGCATTAATTACCAATAACATACAGAAAACACTTACTTGTCTTAAAAACTGCTTCCCAAGATACGAGGTAGCCATGCTGGTTAAATTCTTCCTGCTGCCCACCTTGCATCTGACGTAACCATACAGGTTGGCACCTTGTAGCACCACACCCATGATAACCACTGCCTGGGACCAGGAAAAAAAACAGGCAGAGCCTGGTAAGAAAGAGAAGGAAAAAGGAACCTATACAGAGCAGGGGTTGCACCAAAGAGACTCCTTACTTGCCAGAAGAGACCTATCTGATGTATGCTCTGTTCCACATGCGGAGTCACTCACCCAAGCATTTACTGACCACAACTGCCATGTATTCCGGGCACCATGCCAGCCCTGAGAAAACAAGCGTGAGCTCTGAGAAGGTAAGCCTTCTCTCTGCTTCCCATGAATTTATGAGTAAACGTAAGGATAAATGAAGTTCAAAAGACTCTAATGTTAAATTACAAAAGAACGGTAGTCAAATACAATAAACTGACAGCAGACAGAGGTGAATGCCCACCATGCTACTGCGTAACAGCTGGCTCCTGGAAAGTAACGTGACTCAGCGCCCTAGGGCAGCAACCAACAGGGCGCGCCTTCTCGGAGGGTGCAGATGAGCCAAGGAAGACGAATACTTTCGAGGAGAGGCTTATTTCTTCTTGCCGCATCATGAAACGGCCACCCTATTAAGATCCACTGGGAATCAGGAATAAAACTTCAAGCCCATTCCTTAAATATTACAGCAGAACAATTACGACAATGTGATACGAGCCATAAAGGTAAATTGCCCTAGAGCTTTTCCAGAGAAGGGCCAGACGACAAATATTTCAGACTTTATGAGCCATACAGTTTGTTATCACTGCTCAGTTCTGCCGTTCTAGCCCCAAAGCAGCCACAGACAACAGCGAACGAACGGGCAAGGCCATGTTCCAATAAAAAATTACAAAAACCGGCACTGGACCAGATACGGCCTAAAGTGCTCAGTCAGTCTATAATTCTACACTAAACAGCTCTTAAACTCTTGCTATTGAAAGTATTATTCAGGAAATAGTTACATGTGTGAAAAGCAATGCAGTTAAACAGAATGTGTTTCTCCATTTCTCTTTAACCCTTAACAAACTGGACAACTTTTAAACTGAATCAGAGGATTTAAATGTTTAATGAACTGGCTCAAATGTCAGGTAAAATAAATGGACCTGATATTTTCTGTTTTAAATTTACATTTTATGGCAATAAATATGTTAGCATCATTTAAGGCTGCCACTTTCCAAAGTAAAGACAAAACTATTTTTATTTAAGTAAATCTCCTTTAACTTCCCATTCTTCTGAAATCAAGGTGCTCCTGGGTATGTATGTACCAGCAAGCTAGGGCAGCTGAATTCACAAACGGAATGTGAGTCTTGATGAGGATCCATTTTATTCAATGGAAACAAATTTCAAAATGTATTTATAAATTAAAACAAGCAGACTTCTGGTTTAATATGGTATAGAAAAGTCAAATATGAAGATAACATTCAGATAGTAAAAAGGTATTTTTTAAAAGGCCCATCAGCCAGTCCAACTAAACACAAAAGAGGACTGGTGGTCAGCAGAAGAGCCAGTCTGGTGGAAGTTCATAGAAGTATTAAGAGAAATTACACTAGTAGTTACCACCCCCACCAACTCAGAAGTAGAAGGCCAGAGCACAGAGACAACCCTAAGAAAAAACGCAAAAACAGCCGTGAACTCGGAATCCCCCAACCAGAGAGCAAACTCCTTGCACCTGGCCACGGTAGTACCTCCCTGGGAGGAAAGCCAGTGAAAGGAGTGCAGGAGGGCCCACAATTACGAGACACAATCATCTTAAGAGAACCTAGAGGGAGGAAACACTCAGAAAGAGCCTGGGTGCGGCCTCCAACTTTACCCTTTGCTCTTACCATAGGCCCAGATTGCCCTTCTCTGTTCTGTTCCGTTCTGTCCTGTTCTGGGAAAGTGGAAGCACTACTACAGCAAGTCTGGGCTGACGATGTTGGATGGATGCTGAAGCTCCAGTCTCCAAAAGAGTGAAAACAAGAGTATAGAACCAGAAAAGGGCTCACAACCAACAAGCAGTTAAGAACCCCACTCCATAACACAAGGCAAAACTCAAGCAAGCCAGCCAAGCAGCCAGGGCTCAGCTAAGTTCTCCTTCCACCTGCATCTACAGGTTGCCGCAGGCAAAGTGGGAAGGTGTTTGAGGAGAACTCACCCACCCTAAGGCTGCAGGAGGAGAAGGTGTGCACAGAGCTGAATGGACACAAAAAAGCAAAAGTACCTCTTCAAACCTACAGCAAAAAAAAGGCCATATGAAAGAACACACTATACAAAAGATAGGTGAAGACTATTCTTGGAGTATAAGCCACCAAAATTAAAGCATTCCTGGGAATAGTTCATCCTGTACAAAAATCTGAAGATAAATATTTGAAGAACATAAAAGGTAAATTAAGGCAACAGGACATGAAAACTGAGACTAGCAGAGCTAATAAAACTCCGGGAAGCCTTTGTTGACCCTTACTCTGAGAGAGCTACAGTTGTCACTGTGCACTGATTCCCTGGCACAGTACCGTCACCTAACATTCCCCACTGCATTTTTTATTACCTGTCGACTCTCCACTAGACCATAAGCTCCACCAGACCAATCACCTTCTTCATCTGGCCCCTAACTATCTCCAGTGACCAGAACAGTTCAGACCCATAGTGAACTCTTGCAGGGATGGGAGGGGGTGGTGGGGGGTTGAATGCATCACCTTCACATTGCGCCACCTCCTAAACCCTTTTACATTTTTTTTATCTTTGAGACAGAGTCTCACTAAGTTGCTGATTTGCCCAGGCTGGACTCAAAACTTGTGATCCTCCTGCCTCAGCTCCCAGAGTACTGGGATTATAGGTATGTCCACCATGCCTGGCTATATAGTGAACTCATAGCATACTTGCCAAAGGAAAGGATTCTAGTTGGATATGCTCACAAGGGAAAACTCAACCTACAACAGTTCGACCCACTGTAGTTTTGCTTTTGTCGCTTGAACAGATCACTGCTGTCAATGGGTGCTGACATCAATCTTTATCCCTAAACACTAAGGTAACAAACCCACACAGGGCTCCCTTGTGAGATAAAAGCAAAATTCAGAGTAGGATTGGTAGTTGAATTATGAGGAAATGCACTCAATTATATAAAGGATACTCTTGGGTAGGATGATTATCTCCTAAATTCCTAATATTATCAAGACAGCAGCAGCTGGTTATATCAAAAAAATCCATAAACAAAACCTTTATGGAAAAGCTGTCTCGGAGGATTCAGTATTGGCTCCAGATGTATTACAACCCCGGTATTTAAATTCCACTAGAAGGAGTTCCAGACTTAATCACCACCCCCAAGTGCCAGGGATTAACAAATTATATGGATATCTGCGGTCCACTTAGGAGCTCCTTTAATTTTTCTCTCCTTACATGTCAACACACCAGGACTGTCATATCTCAGCGTATCTGCAACCGGTCCCTCTATGTCTCTCTTCCAGTTAACACCCTCTTAAAGCTCTTCTGGTGCTGAGGCTCAGTTTGCTCTCGTAACCCTAACCAAATCTAGGGGTAAACACCATAATTTTAAAGGATCTGTCCCATGAAGATAATTACATAGAGATCAACTTGGATTGTCAAAGGAGCATTCTTCCTGTGGTTGTTCTAGTGGACCACTCTAGCTTCTGGGGACACTTGAGGCCCATTCCCTTGAGGGAAGTAGAGTTTATTTTCTATGCAGGGCAAATTTACATCTAGCCCTGCTGCCCTGCAAGAAGAAGCAGCTTGTACTATATGGTGGTAGCTATTCCAAAGATTAAGGTACTAAGTCCACAGATGTCCTCTTCAGACCAGAACCTCAAACTAAGATCCTTCCTAGAGCATGCTCTACTGTAATGGCATAAAAAAAGGCACATCCAATATGCCCTCTTAGGAAGGACTGGAAAATGAGCTTAGGGCAGACACACAAGATAACCCTGTATTAGGAGACCAGATACAGGGAATTGCCAGGGGACTCTCTTGGTTGGCAAGCACTCCCCTACCAGAACTATCAGTCCTGAATCTCACTATTACCGTTCAACAAGGCTGGAAAGCCACAGTGGCAGCTGTAGAGGAACTGCAAGAGCCTTTAAATTTCTTAAATGAAACAGTCCTTCAAATGCAAAGCCCTCCATCTCCTCACAGCCAAAACCAGAGGAACTCGCACATTCATAAATGAGTTTTTCTTATCTTTGGATAAATAATTTACATCAGGTAGAAGACCTAAAAGCCATATAAAGAAACATCAGATTTACTGGCAACACCCATGAGCAGGAAGCCAAGGCCCCTACTGATCACAATCATGACTTCAATCCCTTAAGAACAGTGTCTGCACTTGGCACTTTCCTTAATTACCCCAATTTTTCTTTTCATTCTAGTTTTGATGCTTGAGCCATGTATTCTTAATCTCTTGGTAAAGTCTTTTCTTTATACCTACAGGTTGTCAAACCCAAACAGATTGGTAGATGGAGGCAACAACGAATGAGCAGCCCTCTCAAGAGGGTACATAACTGCTGAACCCCAGCGTGACTTCCACTGAAGGTCTTAAATTAGCTCTCTGGAGAAAATCTCTGACTGCTCACCCTATGCTGCTCCCTTTCAGCAGGAAATAGGTAAATTTGGTCACGTCTCTTCTCCCCCCCAGGGCAGCTGAGGCAGTCTTCACAAGGGAAAACATTAAAAGTTTAGTTAGTTAGCTTATGAAGAGGCAGCTGGCCAGGGAAAGGGCCAGAGATAGAGTTGGGTAATCAGCCACAGTGCTGAGAAATAAAGTAAGAACAGGAAGTAAACTAGGACTTTGGACCAAGAGGGAACTTCCTCAAGGCAACATGCAAAGCAGCCTCTCCTTAGAAGGAGCTACAGGCCATCCCTACTAAATTCCTGCTTCCAAAATAACTCAGTTTTTCTCAGTTTCATTTAAACTCTACATGCTAAATACCCTTGTTAGAGAGCCTGAATTTCTACAGGTCCTTTTAAACACAAAGAGCTACCTGTGATAAGTGCCCACTAAACAACTGAGCATTGCCAGTGCTTTGCTAATCCACAAAAAGCTCTGGATAGAGGGGACACATGGTAACCCACTCAGGAGCCCTACTAACTAGGAGCTATTTCTGTTCCTGTATTTCTTTTTCCCTCTTCCTTTCTTTTTCTTTTCTCTTTTTTTTGGTGTTGTTGTTATGGTTTGGTTTGGTTTTCGTGGAGTTTTTTTGAGGTAGGATCCCACTCACTATGTGTTCCAGGACGGCCTTCAACTCACTATGGAGCCCAGGTCCACCTGGAACTCATAGTCATCTTCCTATCTCAGTCTCGCAAGTACTAGGATCACAGGCACGCACCACCACACCTGACTCTCTTCCTATATTTCTAATCTCCTAGCTCAAAAAATTTTTTGCTAAGTGGGCAAGATGCGAGGCACATGTCTGTAATTCCAGCATACTGGGCTGGGCCAGTAGTTCAGTGTAGGTAATGAGTTCAAGCCCCAGTATCAAGCAAAGTTTTTGCTGAATGCGCAGGTATGATGGTACAGCCTGTAATCTTAGCTATTCAGGAGACTGAGGCAAGACCACAGGTTTGGGGCCAGCCTGGGCTACTTAAGGAGCTCTTGTCTCAAACTAAAAAACTAAAAGCACAAGGAATGAGCTCGGTGCTCCCTGGGTTCAATCTCTAGCACTGAAAAAAACAAAAAACAAACAAAACCCTGAATGAATGAATACATGAATGAATAGAAAAAATGATGAAAAGATTAAAGTAACTAGAAGACACCAGATGAGGGCAGATATAAATGATCCAACAAAGAAACAACTGATACCTCAGAATTAGACAAACAAAAATATAAAACATAAACAAATTTAAAGATATAACAGAAGCTACTTTTTCTACTCAAAGCAAACCTGAGTCTGCATATTTGGAAGAGACTGATTCTAGAAAACTCAACATCAAAAGATAAATACAGACATATGACATTTTTAAAAAGAATTCATCAGAGAGAAAAACAATTCCCAAAAAGCCTGGCTCAGATTTGTCCAGAACATTTAACACAAGATGGAATAACCTGGTATAGTCATCTTCAAGAATAATCCAACAGGCTCATGTTCTTAAACATGAAAGAATCAAGGGAACAAAAACCTACATGTTCTTTTTTAACAGTATCGCTCAACAATGGAATATGGCCAGCCATGCAATAAAAGGAAAGTCATAATAAAGAGCCAATCAGAGGACAGATAAATAGGAAGTAGAGAGAAGCTCAAATTATTCCCCAATTACCTATCCTGTTATTTCAAAGCTATTTTAATATATATGTTAATTTATACCTCTAGTTTCTCATAGTTCATTGGAGAGTTTTATGCTATTACCTATTTGTTTCTTCTTTGTGAGAATCTTTTTTGTCTAGGTCATGTACTGAGTAACTTTTAAAATGATACACAGTGTACTACCTATTGTTATTCTCATTATTTTGTTATGAAATTCCATATTTTCATAAAAAAGACACTAAGTCAATGTATTTAACCACTGAACAGTTTACCCCCTGCATCACTCTGGCAGTGCATTTGTTTACATACTGACTAGGCCGAGCATTGCTGGGGCAGTATCATTTCAACCAGTTGATTCTTGTATTAAATAAATTTGATTAAACTGTCAGTTTTATATTCCCTGTTCTATTACCTTGTAAAACCTAACCAAAAAATATGCAGCTTTTGGTCATCCTGTATTTAAATAACTGGACTAGTAAGTGGCAAAAAAATTAGATCAAAGACCAAAGAACAAGCACGAAATGTAATTTCAAAAATTGTTCTGAACCTTGATAATACAAAAATAACAGTGGAATAAACAAAAGAGAAAGAAATATAGGAAAAAATATGTGTTTATTTTGTCCCTTGCTAAACAGTTTATGAGTCAATAAATGGGTATAAATACATTACTTAATGTTATGAAAATAATCACTATAAGAATTAAAATAAACCTGTAACAGACAAAAATCCATAAATGAGAGACTTTGTTAACTTTCCCATCTTTCATAGCAAAACTTCATAAATATTGAATTCCCTTACTCACAGAAGATGGTCACAACATAATGAAGATGGCAAGAACACAGAATGGTAGAACTTAAAAATCGTAAGGAAAGTACGAGTGTATGTGCATGAGGAAAAGAAGAGAATCTCTGTGTCAAAACACAGACAGGAAAAACTAAAAATTCGCAGGAAAAAAAAAAATCTGACACCAAAAATGTTAAGTGGAATAAACTGTTACAAGAATAAGACACTTTAGGTCAATGACAGACTGTATCTTCTAAAGATAGCAGCAACACTTCCTGTTCCACACATTCTTGTGGAACCTTCTTTCTCTCCCATCATGAGACAGAGCCTAACTTCCATTCCTTTCATTTGGAAAATGAAAACGTGATGGAAAACGTGATATTGTGATGTCTTAGACTAGGCCATAAAAAACAATTCAACTTGCAAGCTGCACCACCACAACCAGAGTCTGACCATATTCCACAGCACAGTGTGGGAGACCGCTGAGAGACCTGCGGTCTGCATCCATCTTATACCACTGAAAGACCTGCACTCGGCATCCATTTTGTAAATTACCAGCCATCTTGAAAGTTAACTTCCAGTTTCCATCTATGGTCAGTTTCCTGTAGTTTCCGTGTATGGTTAGTTTCCTGTGACTTCTATATATGGTCAACTTCCTGTTAATTATATAATAGCGCCTGATGCTCTGACCACCCTCGCGTGATGTCTGGACCTCCCTCCGTTGCCTAGTTACCTACTGACATCAATCCCCATTCCCGCATGTATATAAGCCCAAGCTTTCCGCTCAATAAACGAGACTTGATCAGACTCCTGTCTTGTCTCCATTTCTTGTGTCCCTTCCCTTGTCTCTTTTTCATCCCACTCCCCCTCTAGAGCCTTCATTGACTACCCGCGGGTTGGGACAGCACAGCACTGCTATAATGTCACAATGTTGTGACAGAGCCCCAACTAAGCCACACAGAGACAGGTGGAGAGGCCATAGGATCTCATGAAGGATCCTGTAGCTCCCAGCAACGCCCACCACTATAAGACTGCACTTACTCAAGATCCCAAGCCCAAACTCCAGGAGAGCCATTCCCAAGATCCCCACAGAAATAAGGTAACTGTTGCTCTAACCACCAGATTTGGGAGGGATCTATCATGCAGCAATAGGAACCAGAACAGGCTACCAACCAGTATTTTCATAAAATACCATTCTATTATAGGCACTAATATTCTAGAAAATTGGTGAAATGGTAGTCAAAGAAGTTTCTAGGACACAGAAAGTATAAGATGAAGTTGCCTACTCAAGACAGGTCCCTGCAAGATGACAGAAAAATAGAAGGAAGATTATTAGAGATAGAGGAGAGAAGAGCAAAGTGGAAAAGTAACAGGGAATGAAAATAATCAAAGTATGTTATATATATGTACCCATATGCCAAAATGAAACCCATTTTTCTGTAAACTATGGACTGACTTTTTAAAAAGTATAGGTCCTTAATGTTAGGGACACAGATTATGATCATGCATTAGACACTGTAACATTGTTCAAAAGTTCTACACTGATACTCACCAACCACTTCACTTTGAAGGAGAAGAGAGCACTAAAGGCAAATATCACCCACAGCACTGGACAGGCGATAAGACCTAACCAAAATATCCTTGATTCAGCCTCTGAAACACTTTTACTCTCTTGAGAAGTTGCCTACAAAATAAAAAATAAACTCAATCATCAGTGTTTGAGATTTATCAGTAAAAATTTGAACAATCCTAGTAAACTGCACATTCCTCTGAAATTCTAAGATTAATACAGTCATCCCAAGTGCCAAGTAAGAAAGAAAACAAAACCAGTAAAGTAGATCGACCACTACTGTAGAAAATGATTTTTCACACTTTGCTGTAACTCAAGGACATTGCATTTTCAGGGCAGAATGGACAGTTTATCGTGACTCAAAACAGAATAATCTCTGGCAGGTTTCTAACTCAACACTTCATGAACTTGTACTATTTATTCATAAGAAAGCTATGAATGATGCCTTTTTCAACAGGAAACCAAGGCTGTAGATGTCTTGGAATCTTAAATGGTCATGTCCAGAGCCAAAGGAAAAAAATGGAATCAAAAGATTCTAAACAATAACTAAAATGTCTCAGGAAAACCCAAGAATTTACAAGGGAAATGAGTTATTTCCAGCAAGATTTTGTATTAAGGAATATGGACTCACTGAGCACAATGTTGCTTTCTAAGAAGTATTACTGATCAAGGAGCTTCCAAGCAGAAGACAAACAATTTAACTGGTAATTAATAAATCTCCAAGATTTCTGTCCTCTGCCTCCCAAACTGATTTCCCATGGGCAGTGATGACGAACACCTTAGAGCTTTCAATGATACAAACAGGCCACTGCGGCACACATGACATGACCATTCACCACACGGCCACAGAGGAGCAGAATGTTCACTACAGAGGAACAGCCTAGTCCAAAGAGACAACCTCTCCTGGATCCCAAGGACACAGCTTAAGTAACAGATGGATCAATTCAGACTTTATATACATCAATCCTTTTTCCTGTCCACCAGAGGAAGGTGATCATGGGAACTGACAGAATAAAACTGGAGGCAGTTATCTGTTGGACAAAGAGAGATGCATGGAGATACAATACCTAGCAAGGTAGCCAATCTGAAAGACATCTTTTATCAGAGATCTTATATCAGCAGCCCTGAATAGGCAGTTTAGCACACTACATAAACTCTGACCCAATCACCTCTCTGAGATTTCATGTTGTATACATTTTCTTTCCAGTTTGAACTAAACAAAAATGTATTAGGTTTTAGGAAACCACCTGGTTTAGTACTGACGGCAAACGATTTGGGTAGTGCTTTTACTCTTGAACACTTTATTCTTAAATATTAGAATGTAATCTACACATCATCAGGTGACACTATTTTTTTAAAATGCAGTTTACCTTCCTGGACTCAAACACCCAGTGGCTCTTCCCATCCTCATCAATATGATTCCACCAACGTAGGCCAACCATTAGTCTACCTGTGACATTCTGGAAAAATATAAACACACACGTTAAGAGTATTACTTAAAACATAAGGTTTTATCATACTATAAAGTTTCACAGACAAAAATCTTCAGCCTTATCTCTTTAAGAGCCTGTTAACAAAGACCAGTGTGTATTAAGTAACATGGTACTGGCATGACCAAAAGGGGTGGAGGCTACAGGATAACGTATCTATTCATAAACATTACAGCATCCTCTCTCTGCCTCATGAATATTCCAATTCCTAATTCTTTTTCCTAGCTCAATTGCTCCTAGGCTATTGCGACCTACCTTTTCCCATATATTCTGACTGAAGCTACACATATTTTACAACTAGACATCCCTACAAGTGCTTATGGGCACTAGTCTTCTCGTTCAGTCCCTGAAATATACCAAGCTCTCTTCCTATTCATTAATGTAACTATTTTGAAAATTTTTCTAATATTTATTCAACAAATATTAACTAAACATCTACAATGTGATGGCAAAAAAAAATTGTAATTAATCAATTCATCCTTTGTCCTCATAGTTTTAAATGTTGTGGGGAACAGAGGAGGCCAACTAGTGCACAAATGTACTATTACCAGCTGTGAGACATGCTGTACACCAAAGTATGGAATACATTAAGAATATAACAGGGAAGTGTGATTAGTCTTGTATCTGAGAATGGCCTCCTGAGGAATCAACATTGAGGATGAAACTTAAAGGATAAGTAGGAATAATACAGGGTATTATTAACTGTTGGCGTCTACTAACAGATTCAGAGTTTCTGTGAACCTGGGTAGGGAAACTTTTTCTTTATTTTATATTCTCTTTATTTTTTATACTTTACTATAAATAAAAGTATTTTAGCATACCTTTATTTTATTTTTAAAATATATTTTAAGAATAAAAGAAGGAAAACATATTAACAAACAGACATCCATTTACAAAATAGCATAAGAACAATACAAACAATACCAAGTTACAGACAAAGTGGTAGGAAATCAACAGTGGTTGTTGTATTACACATTGGTATCTCCAAAGTGGTTTCTTAGGAAAATAAATAGAGACATACAATACTGATCAAACAAGGAATCATTAACTTTCCCAGTAAAGCAATGGAAGACAGTAGTACAACTGTTAGCTATCCTGTATATACATATATACATAATTTCCTCTTCTT
This sequence comes from Dinomys branickii, assembly GCA_004027595.1. Classification (NCBI taxonomy): domain Eukaryota; kingdom Metazoa; phylum Chordata; class Mammalia; order Rodentia; family Dinomyidae; genus Dinomys; species Dinomys branickii. The sequence goes on along the minus strand of PVLD010001727.1, from coordinate 169,012 downwards.
CCCCTTCTCTTTTCCCACACTCCAGTTGTCTTTTACTTTTGAGCATTTTCCTTTCATTCCACAATGTCCATCATACTTCCTAGTTTTTATTCACTCTTTCAGGTTCTTACACTAGTGAGACAATACATTGCTTATACATGCACGTCTGATTCATTTCACTTAAGAGTATGGTTTCTAGCTATGACTATTTACCTATAAAAGCCTCAAGTTTATCTTTCTTTATAGATGAGTAATACTCCATTATATAAAAGTACCACAATTTTTTTATCCAGTCCGCAGTGGATGGACATTTGGGTTGCTTCCACAATTTAGCAATTATCAGTGTCAGGATGGCTAAGTGGTCTAAGGTGCCAGACTCAAGCTCCACTTCCCACAATTTAGCAATTACAAACTGTGCCACTATGAACATGGGTGCACATATACTGCTGTGATATAATGGTTTCAGATCTTCTAGGAAAATACCCAGAAGAGGAATAGCTGGGTTGAATGGGGCCTCTAGACCTAGTTTCCTGAGGAACCTCCAAACTGATTTTCACAATGGTTTCACCAGTCTGCATTCCCACCAGCAGTGGAGAAGAGTTCCTATTTCTCCACAGCCTCACCGGCATGTTATTGGTTGATTTCTTAGTGATAGTCATTCTTACTGGGGTGAGATGAAATCTCAACGTTGTTTTAATTTGCATTTCTCGAATGACTAATGATGTTGAACATTTTTTCATGTAGTTACTTTATTTGCCGTTTGTGTTTCTTTATCTGAGAAGTGTGTATTCATCTCAGCTGCCCATTTTCGGATTGGGTCTTTGAATTTGGAGGGGCTGATTTTTTTCAATACTTCGTATGTTCTAGATAGAAGACATTTGTCCAAGAGACAGTTAAGCTAAAATTTCTTCCCAGTTTGTCGGTTTTCTTTTTACTCTGCTGGTGATTTCTTTAGATGTTCAGAAACTTTTCAGTAGGATGAGATTCCAGTTGTTGATTCTTTGAAGTATTTCATGTGAAGTTTGGTTTTTGTTTATGAACTCTTGGCTTACCCCTATGTCTTCAAGGTTTTTACCCACTTTCTCTTCCAATAGACTTAGTGTTTCTGTTTTAATATTAAGATCTGTGATCCATTTTGACTTGAGTTTGGTGCATAGTGATAGACTTGGGTCTATCTTTAGTCTTTGGCAGGTGGCAAACCAATTTTTCTAGTACCATTTATTAAAAAGGCTATCGTTGTTCCAGTGAGTTTGTTTGGCCCCTTTATCAAAGATTAGGTGGCTGAGTGTGTTTGTGGTTCTATCTATGTCTTCCAGTCCGTTCCACTGATATTCTGGTCTGTTTTTTAGCCAGTATCATGTTGATTTTATTACAGTGGCTTTGTAGTATAATTTCAGGTCAGAGATTGTAATTCCACCTGATTTGTCCTCATTGCCCAGGACTGGTTTTGCAATTCTGGGTCTCTTCTGGTTCCAGATGAATTTGAGGAATGTTTTCTCTAGATCTGTAAGGTACACTGATGGTAGTTTAATGAGAATTGCATTGAATCTGTGCAACAGTTTGGTAGTATGGTCATTTTCACAATGTTGGTTCTTCCTATCCATGAGCACAGAATATTTTTCTATTTATTGAAATCTTTTCATCTCTTTTTTCAGAGTACTGTAGTTTTCATTGAATAGATCTTTTACTTCTTTTGTTAGATTGATTCCTAAATATTTCAATTTCTTGGATGCTATTGTGAAAGGTATGGTTTCCTTAATTTCTCTCTCAGTCTATTTGTTGTTTGTGTAGAGGTATGCTACTGATTTTAGGGAGTTGACTTTGTATCCAATTACACTGCTGAATTTGTTGATTAATTCAAGGAGTCTTCTTGTGGAGTTTTTGGGATCTTCATGTAAAGTATCATGTCATCTGTAAATGGTGGTAGTTTCACTTCTTCCTTTCCTATCCTTATTCTTTTTATTTCTCTCTCTTATCTAACTGCTCTGGCTAATGCTTCCAGAACTATGTTGAACAGGAGTGGTGACAGCAGACATTCTTGTCTTAATCCTGATTTTAAAGTAAAAGCTTTCAGGTTTTATCCATGTAGGCAAACCTTTAATTTATAAATGTAGACAACAAACCATGATGTAAGTAAAAACCTCATGACTTTGTCACAATAAAAACTAGGTATTTTTCATTTGGTACCACAGTTATTGCACATACTGTAAAATAGTTTACACTCATCACTGCTTTCAAAGTACAGGGTTACCTCAGCTCACAAATGGTTTTGTTTGCAAACAATTTGGTTCACAAACAGAAACGTTTGGCAAAATTTTGTTTTTATTTGCAAGTTCTGCACTGCATAACAAACACAACCTCAACAAACAGGACTGCAACCAACATGAGCACGGCCATCTTTTCCAAAATCATAAAACAAGTTCATGAACTGAGGTACCACTGGACAGTACCTCAGTACGAGACCTGCCACTTGATTGTAGTATTAGTGTGATCATAAAGAAATGCACATTACTAAATTGCAAAATTATTTCCAGTATTTTAAATTATAAGTCATCCCTTAGTATGTGGGATTGGTTTTAGCCACCCCCACTTATATCAAAACCTACAGCTGCTCAAGTTCCATGTACTGCATAAGACAGTATAGTATTGCAAATAACATGCACACATTTCTGTATACTTTAAATCAGTTCATACAATCTAAATGCTGTGTAAATAGTTTTTATTTATACTATATTGCTTAGGGAATAGCAGCAAGAAAAAAAAATCAGTATGTGTTCAATATTGACACAATTTTACTGATCCAGTTTGTTGAATGCATGGGTACAAGTAGAACTCATGAATATAGATGACCAACTGTATTTTAATGTGTGACTTATTTGTAATCTTGGATATTTTCTTTTATGTACTTAACATTATTCATAATCCCATAAGGATATAATGGGATCATGACATTAAAAAAAATTAGGATCAATGTATTAAATGATATGGAAGCAGAAACATTCCAGACACAACAGTAGGCACAGGATCTGTAATGAGCAGAGTAACATGTATGAATTCATGAGTCTTGGTGACTAACTGGGTAAGGGGGAGGAGGTAGGCAACTAATATATTTCCATTCCACCCCAGTGAAAAACCAGGGACTCCAGATCCTGTGAAAGGAAATAATTATGGAAGAGGAGCATTTTGGTAGTGGAAGACAAAAACTACATTTTTCAAATGTCAGGTAAAATGTCAAGAAGAGAGATGCGGGGCTGGGGATTTAGCTCTCCAGCACAGCACCAGCTTAGCAAGCACGAGGTCCTTAGTTCGATTCTACCAAAAACAAAAAAGACAGATGGGGAAGTCTGAAGCTATTAGCACAAACCTGGATAGAGACCCCATCTATGGATCAACCAGCTCATACCCAGAAGCACAGATGGCACAACTTAGAAAAGGAATACAGAACGGAAAACAAACTCAAAAGACCAAAATTCACAAGGTAGAAATATTAACATTAAAGGCTAAGTGAAAGAGCCACTAAAGGAAACAGAATAACCAGAGGTCTACTTTTTTGGCATTTTCAAGGAATCAATTCTGAAATATTTTCAAATTCTTCCATGTTCCCATTTTCTAATTCTTTTCTTTTTGCTTTTAGCTTTATTGGTTTATTTTTCTTAATTTCAGGTTGTTTTTGTTTCTGGAACTTTTGACTTTAGTGGTTCATTATTCTCACTTCCTTCACTAATAAAATCTTCTAGTCTACTGTGTTTTCCTCTAAATTCAGTTTCAGATACATTCTTAAAGTTTCACTATAGGTAATCACTGTAAAATGCAAATAGCGTTATAGGCTTGGCTTTTCATTTTATTTTTCTGGTACTAGACAGTGAACTCAGGGAGCACTGAGATACAACCCCAGTCCTTTTCATTTGAGAGAGGAATTTCCTAACTTGTCTAAGTTGGCCTCAAACTTGCAGTGCTCCTGCCTCAGCCTCCCAAGAAGTTGGGAGTATAGACATGCACCATCATACTCAGCTTTTGTTTCCTTTTTAAACCACAATATTTAGCAAATTGACTTTTTCTTTACAAATCTCAATCCTAATAACCATTTTTCCTTGCCAACTTTGTCTCATTGGACCAAAAAATGTAAGTATTTTGGGCAATTTATCTGGATTCTTTCCTACTGCCATTTCATCAGTTTTTGAAAATGTTCAATAGGTGCTAAAAATGGTAGTGTATTGACACATACAAAGTTCCAAATACTGCTATTAAATTACCCTTGCCAATTATTTACCTTTTAGATCTTACTTTTGGTCACTCTGACAGGTCAAAGACTGCTCTGTGAAACTATCATGTTTTTCCACTTTCTCCTGTATTTTTAATGTTTGATATTTTGTGATTACACTGTGATTCACAAAATAATACTTTTTATTTCCTTTCTTAACCTAATTTCTATTTCATCTAATAACATTATAATGTTTCTTTTTGCTTGGTCTGATGTAATCTTTGTCTTCTTTTATTTTTTCTAATATCACTATTTAATCTTCTTGGCTAAACACTGATTTTTAACCCTATTTTAGAATTCTTACTATTACAAGTGTGTTTAACCAATTATATTTACTATTATAATGAAGTTATTATTAATTGCATAACTTTGTACACAGGCTTGACATTTTATGATTCTTTGACATGTGTGGGATGTTTTCCCCGTTCTTTTGCTATTGAACTGTTCTATTTGCTTCTACTTTCTCCAATGCTACAGAACATATATAACTTATTTTAAATTTTCTAATAGTTGCCATTAAAATTTTAAAACCATTAATCTTTTTAATTCTATTTTGCAGAGGTCTTCACTGATATCATGTAGGGTTTTGGGTAAAAAAATTGCTTATTCTAAAATTACTTCATCTCTTTTGACAACTACATTGAGATTTATAATTATGACGTACCTTTTTTTAACTAGTTTTAGAACCCTACCTTTCCCAACTCTATCTAATAATTCCCCATTCTTGAATCCTGAATTTTGCTTCATATATCTGAATTGTTTGGATATCTATAAGTAATTTTCCCCAGGATAAAAGCATGACATATATTAAAGCTCTTGTTTAAAAAAAAAAAAAAAAAAAAAAACCAGAAACTATGCTATTTGGTCACATTTTGTACTCTAACTCACAAAAGAATTTCATTTTCTCTGATCTATGTATCTGAAATCTGAATTTCTCTCTATTACTCTGCAGACATAATATTCAACTGATTTGGGGTTTAGAAGCATTTCATATTTACATTTCCAGATTAGGAAGGGACAACAGATTAAGTCCAAATCCAAAGAATTCTGAAATATGAAACACTTTAGGTCCTAAGCATTTTGGATAAGGGATACTAAGCCATGTAAGAGTTTGAAATTATGAAGGCCATACTGTATTTGGCTGAACAGACATGGTAGGAACAAGAAAACCAAACAGTCATCAAAACAAAACTGTGAGCAAGCACAGTATACACTATTTAGAGCATAAAGCAACAGAAAAAAATGCAAAGTCAAGAATGCACAAAAGACTAAATTAAAAGGAGCTTTGAAATCTTCCCTCTCAGCACTATATGGCCTATGGAAACTGGTTACAACCCAACCCACCACTTACCAATCACTTCTGATAGCTATAAGACTGAAAGATCTAAAAATCGGGAGGACGGTGAGTGTGAATATATCTGTAACATCTCACTGGTCTTAAATCAATATATATGACTAGAATTTCACAATAAACCTGTTTTGTTCTGTTTACTTCATCTAATTTTTCCCCATACACAGAACAATTAAACTGCACAATGACTAACCACTAATCTACCACCTAGAGTTCATACTTATTACTTACATTGTTATACATTAATCTATTTTCACAGACAGCAGTTAAATTTTGTAATGACTACCCAATAATCTATAGCAAGGACTCTACCCAGAGTCCATACCAATTTCTGCTTTCCTTTCTATCATCTACAGCAAGGATTTTTAACCTTGGCACAACTGACATCTTCAGCTACATAATTCTTTGTTTTTTTCAATCTTTGCACAACTCGCATCTTGAGCCAGGTAACTGTGGTGGAGGGCTTCCTGTACATCTTAAAACATTTAGCAGCATACCTGGCCACTACACACTAGATGCCAGTATTGCCCTTTCTGTGCCCCCATTTGTAACAAAAATGTTTCAGACACTGACAAATACCCCATGGGGGTAGGGAGGATGGAGGGCAGAGATGGCGCCTGATTGGGAAATACTACTCTACAGCCCCCATGGGATCCTTGCAAAAAGTAGGTACTTTTTAAGTAATTGTGGATAAATTATACAGGAGCTTTCCACAGAAATTATATACAACGTAACAGAAAATTACCCAGAAGCAAAACTAGTGTCGATGAGAAGTAATATATAGTCTATGGCTACTAGTAATACTTGTTGACATTTGGCACAGACAACTCAGTAGTATAATAACCTACACATGCTAACTGTATCTCACACTTTAACAGATAAGGCCTGAAGTAACAAAAAGATAACACCAATCTAAAGTGCTTACTTTTTACTGTTTATACATTATTCAAACTCAATAAAAACAATCAAACCTACCTTCACAGCCCAAAAGTCACATGACAACAACAAGATAATGGTCACCATACAGGCAATAAAGCTGCTGCTGAGCAATTCACACAGAAGATAGACTATAATCGCACTGACCCGAAAGAACAAATGGAAAAATGATGCCACTGGATGTCTGAAACCAAAACATAATAAAAGAAATGCAATTATACTTTACTACAGGCACTAAATGTAAATGTAAACTATTTTAGCCATGGCACAACCATAAAGACTTTTGTCAAAACAAAAGATGACTTGAGGAAGAAGCAAACCATGTGCCTCTCTTTATTTCTTAAGTCCCACTACTTATCAAAATCTTACCACAGGAAATATACTGTGTAAACATGATCTTAACACATCAGTGAGTAGCAACTTTCAATCTTTTTTCTTTTTTTTTTTTTGGCGGTACTGGGGATCGAACTCAGGACCCTGTGCTTGCTAGCCAGGCGCTTATTCCACTGAGCTATATCCCCAGCCCCAGTAGCAACTTTCAAAATCTTATCATCACAGGAAATACACTGTGAAAACATGACTTTAACACATCAGTGAGTAGCAACTTTCAAAAAACACATTAACAAGAAACTATCTAATTTGAGTTATCAAATCGTATGAAATGAATTCCCAGACACTCAAAAATCAGTTCAGGCATTAAGACAAAGTAATCATTTAAACCTGAGTCACTGGGCTGGGCACATACCTCAGCATCAAAGTGCCTGCCTGGCAAGGAGGAAGGCCTGAATTCAATATCCAGTACTCACACACACACAAAAAAACAAAAAACAAAAGCTTCAGTCATTTGTAGGAAACTGGATTCACCCTGAGACCATAATGTTAAGTGAAATAAATCAGACATACAAGCTTAAATATAACATGGCTTCTCTTATACAATAAACTCAAAGTAAAATAAAGAAAAAGCAAAATAAAAGAGAGCTGGGCATAGTGATGCATGCGTATGATCCCTGCAGCTGTGCGAGACTGAGGCAGGAGAATCACCGCAAGTTCCAGACAAGCCTGGACTACACAGCAAGACCTTATCTCAAAAAAAAAAAAAAAAAAAAAAAAGACAGGAACTAGGGTAAGATACTCCTCAAGGGGGAAGGGGACAGGAGATGGAGGGAGGTAACAGAGAGGGGAGAGATAGGAGATTAAAAAAAGGAACTGGGGTTGTTACATAGATGTAGCAACTCCACACAAGGAATGTAATGTAAGCATTACATACTGGTAACATGTACAAAAAAAAGAGCAAGGGGATCAAGAGACAGGTGGAAGGGGTAGGTAAGGAATAGGGGAAAGAGAGGGAAGGGAAAGGAATTAAAATATATGTTATGCACATGTACCAACTACCCACAGGGAATGTAAACATTATGTACCCTACACATGTACTAAAATAATTTAAAAAGTAACCATCAAGTTTTCTGGGTTTTGTTTTCGATAGGATTCTCATACTATACAATTCATCTACTTAATAGTACACAGTGTAAATGAGTTTTAATATATTCAGAAATGTGCAACCATCACCACAATCAATAATTTTTCATTACTCTGATAATCTACTTCCCATTTCCAAAGATTTACCTACTCTGGACATTTCATACAAATGAAATCATACAATATTTGGTTCTTTGTGTCTGGCATTTTATACTTTGCATGCTTTCAAGTTTCAGGTAGAATATTATTCCATTAAGTGAATTTCTTTAGAGAGAAATTTAGAATAGAACTGTTTGGCTTGATATTTTTGTAATATTTCTAAAAAAATGTAACTGTAAATTTGGATAATAAATCAAAATGTAAATTCTCAGTATAAATTATACAAAGAAATTGTATAATACTGTTGGAAAACAGTAGCTATCACAAAATTTAAAAACACTTGATTTGAAAACTCATGATTGAATAAAATTCCATATATCAATTATTTCCTAGTCTCATACTAAATCAAACTAGGAACACAAAATTGATAAGAACACTGCAACCACTTCACCTTAAATCCCCTAAGGTGACACCAATACAAGGACAGAACACTGCTGGACACACAATGTAACATTCTCTTACCTGATTTTGGATCTTTTAGGTCTATTAGCTGTCTCTTCTTCTGCATCAAACAGTGAAACATCTTCAGCATCATCGTTACTGTCCTAGTAAGGAAATTAAATATCTATGAAACAAAATGGAACTTAGTATTTACATAGCTACCACAATGCAAGGGTGCACATTCGTCAAAAGGAAGACAAAATGATGACATGGTCACGGCCATCAGAAATTCGCAACCTAGGAGAAAGACGTGCGGATCTTCTACTCCAACTTCAAACATCTGGCGATTACCCAACACAGTAATCCAAGTCTCAGCTACTTCCCTAACAGTCCCTGGGCTACCGACCTCTCTCAGAAAATACTGGGTTACAGATAATGGTTCTGCAAAATTACATCAATTCTCAGGTGCTGTCTCTTAGTCACAGAGAAAGCTGAAACTATCCAGAATAAACTTAATGCTTTTGGTTCCTTCACAAAATCCCCTGACTATATGTCTGTTTTCATGGCTCATTCTCACAAAAGTGTTCTCCTCTTATGCAAGACCAAACAACTACGTACCAAATCCTCTCCATGCCTCATGAGAGGCTTCTATCATTTTCCCCTTTACTTACATTTTCTTGTATCTTCAGTTCTAATCAGCACTTAAACTTCTTTACAAGCACTTATTTTTCAAAAATATTTTTAAAACCCTAACCCTGAAATCTCCTATCTTCCACTTGTCTATAGCACTCCTTCCTTTCACCACCTTAGGGTCCAAGAGTGGTGCATAACTCAACTCACTGCAACTCCCCTTCAGCTCCGATCACAAGGACCTGCTAACTGTGCCTTCCCTAGCGCCACTCACCTGCCTGGCTGTCTTTTTCTCTAGTCACCCCTGCTCTACCCCGGCTTCTCCTCTACTGTCTTGGTTGCTTTTCTCTTGTTGCTGAGACAAAATACCCAATGCCCAAAATTAAGGAAGGAAAGGTTTATTTAGCTTACAGTTTGTGGAGGTTTCAGTCCATGCTCAGCTGGATGTAAGGCACAGTGGCACATGGCAGAGGGCAACAGTTCATGGCAGTGGTACACAGCGAAGCAACAAGCACAAGAGGGGAGGAATGGCAGCCAGCGGCCTCTTTCTCTCTCTTACACATACAAACTGTCCACCCTACGGCGGGTATAGCTCTCACACACATCTCAGCATTGGATCATGGAGCAGTCATAAACTCTAAAGCCACCCCATAACTGCATAAGGATCTGGGGGGGACACACAGACACAAACCATAACACCTACATTACTCACAGACTAAGTGTTCCGCCATGGAAATCATGCCATGTGACTCTCATGCTCAAAGTTTTCAATGGTGCTCCTCCAAGTACAGGATAATGTAACCCCTTCTCATAAAGTATAGATCACAGGATCTAACACCCCCTACTTACCTCTGACACCCACTCCCACTAGGTGCTCCACACAGGTACTGCATGGCCTTTCCCATCTTTCTGTCTTTCACATGTTTTCTCTACTTAAAATGCTCTTGCCTTTCCCCATTTCCTACCAAGTTCACCACCAAGCAACCAACTCAACCTCCACATTTCACCTCAAATACAGAAATAGCTGGGAAACTTTCCCTGAAATCCTGCACCACTTAGAGGAAACTTCAGTTGAATTATCAGAAGCTATTTATACAAGTCTGTCCCTCCTACCTCTATCTAGACACTACTGGAGGACACAGACTCTCTTCCCATTGTAAAAAATACTAGTGTCTACAGTAGCACCCAAGCCAAGTATTTGTTGAAGGTGAGTGAATAAACAAGGGAAGCAGACTGTGACCAGAGTAACATAAGTGCAAATGGGAGCACAGGGCATAGATGGAAGAAGATACAAAGTATATATATATATATATATATATATATATATATATATATATACACACACACACACACATATATATATGTGGAATGACCAGGTAGTCCACACAGTAAGGGAAAGGTGGGTAAAGCAGAATGGATGCTAAAACTGGAAAGGTAAAATAGATTCAGATCTTTGTGACCAACTACACTCACATGCTTTATTTAAAAAAGGTAACAACTGATATCCAGGTACCATTCCCAGAACTTCAGATGTAACTGGTCTGAAACATGGTTTGGACAGTTGGATTTTTTTAAAGCTCCCTAAATAACTGAATCACGTAGCCCAGATTAAGATCTACCTACCATATGATGCTAAAGAATAAAAAGTTAGGGCCCTCTGCTCTTGATCCTAACAAGCCAATCTGCACTAGCAGGCAGCAAGACACTGTCACATCAGACTGTCACTTCCCTCCTTAAAACTCATAGCACCTTGACTGAAAAACAGATTCCTCGCCCTATCATGTCCTTTCCTTGCTCACCTCCAACATGTCTCAGGCTACTCTGCCCTCATTAACTGTGTAGGGTGACTAATACCTTTTCTCTCAGTCAATGTGGTCATTCAGGTTCTAATCCCTGGAACCTGTAAACATACTTACTTGGATGAAAAAAGGTTTTACAGATGTGATTAAACTGAAGATATTGAGATGGGAAGATTAGTCTGAATTATCCAGAGGCCCAATGATATAATCACACTGACCCTCAGAGGAGGGACACAAGAAAGTCAGAGTCAGAAGTGACGACGCGAGGAGGCAGAGTGAGATGTGAATATGCTCTGCTAATGCTGTGGAAGACAGAAAACCAGCTTAGCCAAGGGAAACAGGCAGCCTCAAGAAGCTGGAAAAAGTTAAGGACACAGACTCCTCTAAAACCTCCAGAAGGAACAAAGCCCTGCTTAAACCTTGATTTTATCCCCATTTTTACTTCTGACCACCAGAACTACAAGAATAAATTTGTTTTAAGCCCCTGAATTTATAGTAATTTTGTACAGAAGTAACAGGAAACAAATAAATAACTAAACAAATAAATAACTAAGCTCCTGTCAAACTGGTCTTTTTAGTTAAACACACCAAAATTGTGTTACATTGAGTCCTTCTGCACTTGTGATTCACTCTGTCTAGAACACTCTTTTCCTACCCTGCTCTCTGAAAAACTAGTCTTCTCACTTACTCAGTAAAGTCTGAGTGGCTTCTGTTATTGATACTGTTGTAAGTGCTACAGGAAAAAGAAATGGCTCTGTGTTCTTGCAACTGACTTTACTAAGAGAGAAAACCATGTGCACAACAGATTTTGAGGCAAAATCAGAAGTTTGATTTTAGGCATAGTAAGTTTAAGGTGCTAGTATAAGAACTTTATAAAATTTTTTGAGACATAAATAGTGTTCTGAGCATAGAACTGATATGTTCTGACTCACATGAAAATTCTAGCTACTATATTAAGAACCTAGAGGGTAAGCGGGGTGCAGGGCACATGCATGTAATCCTGGCATTCTGGCAGACTGAGGAAAGACCACAAGCTTATGCCCAGACAGGGCACCTGAAACTGTCCCAAAATAAATAAAAAGGGATAGGGATGATCACTCATTGCAAAAGCCCTAGGTTCAACCTCAGTACCACAACATGGGAAAAATACCCTGGAGGAAATTAGAGGAAAGAAACAAAGGCACCAAGCTAGGAGACTACTTTAACAAAGGAAGAACGAAGTAATGGGTTGGTGCCAATTGTAAATGCAGTGAAGATGGTGAAAAGTGAAGATTCTGAACACATTTTAAGGTAGAGCTGACAAAATTAGCTGGTGGGATGAATGTAGGGATAAGAGAAAAGTAGCCAAGGAATATCCCAAAGTTTCTGCCCAAAACACGAGGATAAAATGTCAAAGACAGATGGACTCTAGACACTCCAATATTCAGAGGTTAGAAAGCTGAGAGGGCATGAAGAATAGGGACTGAGAAGAAATTCTAAGGAATGAGAGGTGGCCCAGAACAAAGTGGCATTCTGACAGCTCTGCTGCTTCCAGGAGGAAGATCCAATCAGTCTAGTCAAGTACTACTCACCAAGATGAAACAAACTGACCCTTGTATTTTTAGTATGTCATCAGTGACCTCAGTCAGAACAGGAGAAAAGACTGACTAGAACTGATACAAGACAACAGAAGAACCAAGAGACAAGGACCTTTTTGCAAAAGGGGGAGAGACCAAAAGACGTAAGAATGGAGGGTTGACAAAAAAAGATGCATCATTGGGCCAAGTACCAGCACTCTAGAAGCTGAGGCCAGCCTCAACTACATGAGTTCAAGGCCAGCCTGAACTACACAGTGAAACCCTATCTCCAAAAAAACAACAAAAAATGTGTTACATACATGTACTAACTCCCTAGAAGGAAAGTAATCACTATGTACTACAGCCAGGTAGGTACCAACTGAAAAACAAAGACATGAAGTCTTGAAAAAAACAACAAATACATGACAGCTGAGAAGCCATGGGGTCAAATTTTTATTTTTTTAAGATAGGAGAAATTAAAACATGTTTATGCAGATGTGAAGAAGTTTTTCCCAAAAAACCCTGATAATACAACAAAGAGAACAGCTGGAACAATGTTTTCCAATAGGCAAAAGCTGATGGCCTAATAATGAAGTACAGGTACTCCAATTATTAAAGAAAAAAAAATTGGGGCAATACTGTACCAACAAAGATACAGATAAGCAGGCAAGTAGCATGAAAGTTCTTTTCTGATGGCTTGTATTTCTCAGTGAGACAAGAAACAAGGAAAAGAAGAAATGCTGAAGGTGTGATAAGTTTTAACACACAAGTGACCTATAGAGGGGGGAGAGTGGGAGTGTGGTGGAAAGGATACAGAAGTGCAGTGATGACTGTCTAGCAGCACGAAGGGCTTGAGATCTTTGGTCACCAACAAACTTATAAAGCAAGAAGAGCTGCATGTGTGTCTGATTCACCAACCTCTCTCAACTTGTGAGCATAGTCAGAGTTCAACTTGAACTACCACTGATTTCTCCATTGAAGTCACCTCCTCATAGTGGTCTTCTCTGACCATAATTCCTATCCTTACATACTTGCCATTTCATTACCTTGTCTTCACTATTATGACCTGAAAATATCTTTATAATTTATTACCTCCCCCCTCCTATACCCCTTTGCAGCCTCTAATTGCTGAAACCCAACCCCTGACCCCAAACTGACAATGCAGGACAAAACAACTCTGTACCGAGTCCAGTCCCATGCCCGGGTCTGAGGAACAGGGTTCAAGCCACAGTCATCTCTCAATAAATTATTCCTGAAACAAATAGGGAAGAAGATAATTTAAGTGAAGCTGGGCCTGGTGGTGCACGCCTGTAATCCCAGCACTTGGGAGGCTGAGGTAGGAGGATCGATACGAGTTCGAGGCCAACCTAGACAACACAGTGCGTTTAAAGCCAGCCTGAACTACACAGCGAGACCTTGCCTCAAAAAAAAAAAAAAGGGAATGAGCGGAAGATAACTTAGGTGAAAGTGCACTAAAAACAATAAATATTTTTTTAAAGTAAGAGATTATAAAATTTCTGTTACTAATCTCGGTTCGAAAATCTGTGGACTTTCTCTTACTAAAAACTCAGAGTAAAAATAGAGAGCAAACCAAAGGACAGATCATAGTAGAAAGATAGATCGTTCTCAAAGGGGCAGGAGAACGAGAGATGGAGCTAGAGGGGATAGAGGGGAGGAACAAAAAGATGAAAAAACAGAACTGGGATGTGTGAGGTACAGCTCCACACAAGAAATGTAAACACGTACCGGAAAGATGTACAAACTGGTGAGGGGAAGGGATGAAAAAGGAATTCAGACGCGTTACGTACACGTACTAACCTCCCACAAGAAAGGTAAGCATGTACTACACACAGGTACTAATACACTAACATTTATAAACACAAAAGTGCTGATCACCGCCGATGTTAGTTTGGTAATAATCTGAATGCAAGACTCCGGCACTTTCTCCCATTCCTACAGGGTCGCGGTGCGCCCCAGGGTCCGGCCAGAAATCCTAAAAATGTCCGCAGGCAGCTCCCTCCTCCTCCCAGCCGGTGTACGTTGGCCTGAGAAAAACTAACCACCCTAACCTGTAGCCCAGACCGTTGTTGCTGCTCAGCCCGGGAGTCGCCCAACTGTTGGCACTTGCTAACGATGGGCTTCACGGCCTCAAGCTTCCCCTGCTCACCAGAAGCCTCGGGGCACCCAGAAGCCCTCCCGGGCAACGGTCCTCGGCCCTGCACTCTCGCCCACTCGGCCTACTCCGAGCTCGGGGGGCTGGCAGGCACACAACATCCCTGAGAAGCCCGGCTTTCGCCCCACAAACACAGCAAGGAAATCCCCTAGGTGCCGCCGCCCTCTCCCGAGCCCCACAGCCCCTCACCTGCTGCAACATGGCGACCCTGCGCCAGCCCCACTTCCGGGTCCACGTCAGCGCAGCCGCCACCGAGTCCGGCGTGCAACTTCTGCGGACTCGTCTCTTATAGGCCAGGAAGGGGCTAATAATGTAAAACTCCAACCCGGTCCTACTTTCCGGCTCCACTTCCGCTTCTAGGCATTCCAGGAGGGAGGAGGAACTCCAGGCTGGAAGGGCAACGAGTAGGGCTGTGCCAGGACGGGGCAAGATTGTGGGCAGGGCGATTTGGAAGTCGGAGCTGGGTCTGATCCAATTAGAAGCAAGATACTTACCAGTTTGGAACGGATCTCGGAACTACAGTCACCTTTAATGGTGGCTGAAGCTACGTGGTTTCTCACTGGGTGAAAATGTTTTTTCCCTACCCATAAAGTGCAAACTGTAAAATCGTTTATTGCCCGCGTCAGTGCCCTGAGTGCGAGGGGCGGGGCTTTATTCCATAAGTTGCGTATTTTACAACTACTCGTTTTCCCGTACGGTATTACCTTTGTGTTTTAAATTTTAGAAGCAACTGAAAAGCGTAAATGTGCTCTTACAAAACGGTAAAAAAGAGAACAAAGCAAAAGGACTTCGTTCTAAGCAACGCAGGGCTTTTCGGGAAGGGAATAACCTGAGAAGCCAGAAAACAAAAAGGAATAGAGGTTGACACTTGCACCCTGAAGTTTGGGCGCCTGGGTTTCAACTCCTACCCACTATTACCAATTATGCAATCCTCAACTTGTTTCCTCAGTCGTTAAGTGGGCGTGGACGATATCTTTACAGTGTACTTAGTAAGTGGGACACATTATTTTTATTCCTGCTCGAAGTTCGGCCGTAAAATGGTGTGATATTACCTAGAACTAAAATTCAGGGGTTTTCAAGGCATCCTGGAAGATATAAGAATAGCCTATCTGCCCGACCTAAGTCAGAGTACTGTTGGAAGGCTATAGTACTATGGGATTCTCTTCATAACTACAGATTTTAGGCTGGAGGTGTAGTTGAGTAGTAGAGTGCTTGCTTAGCATGTGGGAGACTATAGATTGGATCCCCTCCCTGCACTCAAAAAATTTTTTTCACATGCCTATTTATCAGCGCTATTTTAAACGTGATGTCCGAATAGTGAAGAAATACACACACACACACACACACACACACACACACACACACACATTTCCCAAAAGCATGAGAGAGCTTGGCAAAGTAAATACATGCTTGCTCTTGGAAATGGATAGATGATGTGTGCATCTAGCCTGTCTGAAGCATGTTTCTGGAGGCCTCAGTGTTATGGAACTGTCTTTTTGTTGTTTTTACTTTTGTTATACATTCTATTTGAATTCATTATTCGTTAAAAACATAAGGTACATCTGGCCATGCCGAACCACGAAGTAGAACCTGTCTCCTGTGGGTGGAGCTTGGGCTCCTCAGTGGGCCATCACTCCCACGGGGGTCAGCACTTCTCTGTATTACCTGCCTGATCTCTGACTACCCTCCAAAGGTTTAAGTAGAAATCTCAACCCACTTGATATTAGTATCCGTCTTTGTTAGGAGGCTGAAACCACTTAAGTCTTTTCCAAAGGAGTTAGCCTTAAGAAAGGAACGCACACACTGTTTTCAAATATGTCAACCTGTCTAGAGCTTTCCCCTTTTAGGATAACTGAACTCACTTGAATTTCCATACCAAAATATTAGCAGATTTCAATTTGTTATTATGATACAATCCTGTTACTTTTTTTATGAAAGAAATGACATCTTGAAATTGGTTGTGATAAGTGGTATTTAATTTTACAGTATTTCTCTACCACCTGTCAATGAAATTGAACTGCCTAAGTCTCACTGAATGGTGTCTAGTGAAAATGTAGCCGCCAATATCTCCCATCCTCCTCCTTTCTTACTTTGATAATATCAGTACTTTGGCTGGTAGGAAGACAGGCTACCTCCACTAATTGTCAGGAAATTGTCAAAGGAAGGAAGGAAAAGAGCGGGGGCGGGCAGGCAGGCAGGGCAGGACCAAACACAAATACCCACTTGGTGTTCTGTTTATTGTAAGACATTGTAATTTCCCAAAACTCATTTAGATAAATACGTTTTGTCCAAGTTCAGGGGCAGCTATTTTCCCTTGCTTTATGAAATGATCAATAGGCAGACCTTTGATCTTCCAGATCCAAGCGGCCTTGCTTGCTTTTCCTGGATTGACCACTCTAGCGGGCTCACTGGCCTGGTATTCTCTCATTTTAGCTTCCTCATACTCTTTCTCTTCCTTCACAGTTAACAGCGTGAACTCTGTGTTCATCCGAAGAGGATTCAGAGTTGTGTAGAAGTGAGGCCGTTCTTTCTTGAGAGTCAGAGTAGCCAGGCTCACTTGTGGAGCTGACATGTGGCTGGGTTTGATGACCTGCGTGCTGGTCAGCGGGCCCCTCCTGCACACTGCCTTTTCAATTGAACTGGTCAAGTGGTGTTCACTTTTTAAGGTGTCAGAGAATTTGGGGTGGATGACCATGGGCTGGGGTATGGTAGACTGGACTCTGGGACTATGCAAAGACTTCTTCAAGTTGGGCTTCAGTTTCTGGAATTCAAGGGGAGTACTGGTTTGTTTTACATCTATGGGAACATTATTGAATTTCAACCAATCAACTGCATGTTGGATTGACTTTCCCTTGAAATTCAGGACCTTTCTCGGGTAGGAAATTGAAGGTACCCAGGCATCAATGACTTGGGATTGGGGCCTATGGGTATAGGCAAATTGTCCGGAATTATGGGCTCGTTGCAAGGCACTGACAGTCAGAAGAAACTGGTCAGGTGACATAGGCTTTTTCCAGGACTTTTTCTTTGAATGCCTGATTGATTTTGCAGGAATTTTCACTTGTGTTTGTATTTGTAGTTTCTCCACACTATTTGCTTTAACAATAAAAAAAAAGAAAATCAGCATTCTATGCAAGTATTCTATGAAAATACTAAATATTGACTTATGCATGAAACTTAAAGCCACCCTAACTTTCTAAACTGCCAGACACATTGAGATATTGTTGCCCAACAGGTATGCCATCATGTGTCAGACATCCCTGGTGATATCAGAAATGATGACACCAGAAAAGATTTAAAAGTCTTAAACAAATGTGCTAAACTCATATAAAATGTGTATTAGCTTTTAGATATGCGTATTTTGAAGGCATGTGTGATTCCAGTATTCCACAAATTTTTGAAACTTCCCTATAGAAATTACCTACACATATCAATGTGTGATTCACACAAAATACATCTTATGTATATTAATAATATACATATATTTTCAATGATAATTATATCACAAAGTTTGATGTCCATTTTAATAATGAGATTTGACTTCCATTCATCTTGGACATTTCCTGAAATCAGACATTGCCTTTGAAGATTATATCACCTCTGGGCAATGTAAAGCATTATAACATGATTAAAAATATCAGCAGGTCCAAAAGCCAATGACCAGAACAAGAGAATCCTTCCCATATATCACTTTATGGGAAGAGACTTGTGGGGAGTCTAAGACCAATAAGTTAATAAAAATATCTTCATAGGTAAGCAAATATATTATCTCAATCCCTTTTAAGCTTTTCAGTCCCTAAGATACCTTGCTGATAACATTATCCCCACTTTCAGAAGAAATAACAGTCGTGGAAAGTACAAGTCATTAGTCTAGAACCTAACAAGAGTCAAAGTCTGACCCTTAAGCTCCACCAGCACATAAAATACAACAGTGTATTATGTGTATAATTTCCCTTGGCCAAGTAGTTTTTATCCCAAGATGGACAGATCAGGGTGAAATGAAAATTCAAATTGTTTTCTGACAATATTTTATTAAAATATATAAAACTGAGTGAATTAAGATATAAAAATCTACCCTGTCCTTCCAAACCCAAAAAACAAAGAACTTTTCTCCGTTTATTAAAAAAGGGAATTAGAACGAGCTCATTGTTCATTAAATTGCCTTATTTGCATAATAATATATCTTGGACATCTTTCCAAGTCTATATTAATTCCCATCATAGAATTATTAGCTGTCATGCAATATTCCAGGTATAGATTGTATATCTTTTTAGCCATTGCCCACTGTTGGACATTTAATTAATGATCAACCTTAAAGAAACACAGACACCATTTTTACCTAATATGTAAGCATGTGCAAGGTGATAGATAACACCCAAAGTTGGCCTAGATATGAGAGGAGCTCTCGTGCATTGTTAGTGGAAGTGTAAATTAATACTGCACTTCTAAGGCTAACCATGGCAGTAACTTTCTGGTTTTTAAATGCACTTATTTTTTGGCCCAGCAGTTTCACTCCCTGGACTTTACACTATAGGCAGGCTTGTTCAGGTATACAGACACAGGTATATGCAGGATGTTCATAATTAGCATAACCTTCATCAAACTTAATTACTTTTACCTTACCTTGAAATAAGTCTGCTGCAAAGAAAGACTACTAAAGAATATTTGAAAGAAATTGTTACCAATGTCCTTCAGAAACGATAAAGGGACAGTCCAGTCATGATATTGAGCAACTCTGCTCCATTTCTTGGATTTTTCTGAGATTTTGTTTGTTTTCAGTAAGGGGAATTTAACCCAAGGCCTTTGTACTGAGCTACATGCCCAGCCCTTGTTTAATTTTTTTTGTTTTTTGAGACAAGGTCTTCCTAAGTATCTGAGCTGATCAGGCGGGGCTTGGGTTTTGTTATCCTCCTGGCCCAGCCTTCCGAAGTACAGGGGTTACAGATGTGCACCGTCGTGCCTGACTCCAGCGGCGCTTCTTACAGTCTCGGTCCCTCTTTCCCTCCCTCTTTCTCTCCCTCTCCTCCGTGTATCCTTATCTCACATGCACAGCATATCCCACCCCGCCAATCTGTCTCCTGTCATGAAATCCCCTAGAGCCAGCCCAGCCAGCCCAGCCTCCACTTCAGCCTTGCCATACGCCCATTACTCACACCACTGCACACTGCAAGAAGCCACAGAGTGGCAGTAGACTGCGAGCCTTGGATCTTAGCAAGGTTCTTGCTGTAGATGCTCAAGTTAATAAGAGGACAATTACAGAAAACCAGTCACTCTAAAGCGAAGCTAGACCTTGTACCCATTCTGAATCCTCAAAGATAAGCTAAAATCTGCTAAAAACAGAACTACAGGAGAGTGTGCACACAAAAGAGAGAAAGAGAGGCAGAGACCGGATCCTGGATCTTGCCACTAATTTAGAATACAGTATCACTGTCTTATCTCCTGTCTTGGATTTCTCTTCCCCATTCTCTTGCCCGTCTCCATGCCATTTACTCCCCTATGAACAGAACCAGTCCTCTTGTGGCTTTGGGGTGACTGGTTTATCTTCAAGGTACGTCCGTTAATACAGCTGAAGTAAGACTGAGGAAGAAACTGTGGTAATTATATAACTTTAACTAGGTCTGAATAATGGGGCCAGAAGAATAGAAATATCAGTAATAATGGGGGCTCACAATTCAACTGATTTTTCACTCAAAATATCATCGTGTTGGTTATTCTGATATTAAACTAAGCAGTCACCTAAAGTCTAATGTCTAGATCACTTTCTGACTCCCCTTCCCCATACTTTTCCTACTGAATATCAACTTCTAAGCATTATCTAAAACTCTTGGCTCCTCAAGATTGGCTATTTGTAAGTGATATGCTTGGAGGTACTGTATTGGTGTTCTCTATAGATCTGTGCATCAAATTTCATGCCACATATAGTGCAGGTAAAAGGAGGGAGCTGTGCTATTCTGTCCTGCATGTAATTTATTCTTCAGACGTTATAAATGGCACACCCCCACCTACATACTCCCACATATATACACATGCAAACATATACAAACTTGATTTATAATTTTTTTTTCTTTTTTTTTTTCCGGGACCGGGGATCGAACTCAGGGCCTTAGTGCTTAGCGGCAAGCACTTACCCCACTGAGCTGTACCTCCAGCCCTTGATTTATAATTAACATTTTCAAAGCGCACACACTATCTCTCAAAGATCTAAAGATAATACATTCTACATAGAACATTTTTCTACTTATAGTAACTTCTTATCTCTGTTCTGAGGAAATATATAATATGTTATAATATTTGGATTTGGGGGTAAGAGATGTTGGTTGCTTTTTTTTAATGGCAAGTGTAAGGTTACTATATAATCTATATAAAGATGCTAATAAATTTGAAAATTTAGATCATGAAAGTCAAGAGGTTCCTTTCAGCTGGCTAACAAATTTATAGATTAAAGAAAATGGCTCCCACCTTCCTCAAGGGTTAAGATTTATATCAACAAGAAACCCTTAGCCAAAGTATTTCACAAAGAAACCAGTCCTAGATTCCTCTCCCCTGCTCCACTGGTTACCACTGAGATTGTTTGCAGTTTAGCTCCTTTACCTGCAGATAACTTGCTTGGATTCAGAAGAAGGTGAGACTTGTGAGGCTTATTGAGTAGTAACTCCTGGGTGACAGTTTGTTTACTGGATACGGATTCTTTTAGGCTGTGAACCTGAGTGCTAGACTTGGAAAGAATGTCGAGAAGACTGTTTTCTTCCTTTTCCTCCTCTTTATCCTTATTCTTCTTTTGTTTACTTCTTTCGTGCGCATACTGCCACGTTATATTTTCAAACTGGAACATGAGAATGTTGCTCTCTGTGTTGACCACCATCCTGGAACCAAAACAAGGTTGCCCACCAAAAGAGCACGGAGGGCACCAAAACAGGCATTTTAGTTACTGTCCCATCAGATCCCTAGGTCAAGGGAGCGGTGCCCATGTAACAACCATACAAAACTGCTAGTGTAGGCTAGCGGTGGGTCAGGAGCAGTGAAAGGGACCGGGCTGTACAGTGGTGCTTCGTTTTGTTACTGTTTTCTTTAATAAATAAGCAAACATGAACAGAGCACATGTCTTCTGATTGCTTTGCTTCTTAAGTTATAACTTTTTTATTTTCTTTTTTAGTACTGAGGACTGAAACCAGGGCTCACAATGAGCCACATCCTCAGACTTTAAAATTTTAAGACAGGCTCTCAATAAATTGCCCAAGATGGCCTTGAACTTGGGATCCTCCTGCCTCAGTTTCTCAGGTAACTAGAACTACAGATATGAGCCACTGCACCCAGCCTAGAATATTGTTTCAGTGCATTTTCAAATACCTAGAGCAACAAGGAAGAAGCTGAGGTATTCTGCACACAACCATCCTCATAGTCACTCCTTTTTAAATTGTATTTATTCTTTTCCTGAGACCTAAAATTTTTAGACCCCTACTTCTGTTCCTCAAATGAGAAAGAAAACTTTATACAGGAGAGGCTTTCTCTGCCCTGCTGACCTCCCACACAAACAGACCACTCTCCTCCAATGTCAGCACTCTGGACGTACTCCAGATGTTGACAGAGTACACTATAAAGCAGGATGATTTCTCTCTTCGCTCATGCCCTTCCCCAACACCGTTGTTTTTACACAGAGCAAACTGCTTCCTCCTCTCTGTGTCAGATCTCCTGCAACTATGAACAAGAAATGGAAATACTATGTATAAGCTCCTTTCTGCTCCAAAGGCTGCAATTTTAAGGCCTTAACTACTAGCATCAACTTCCTAGAAAAGTGATGTGTTTGGGGTGGAAACATTGGATAGAATTTGAGAGACCAAATTCCACTAAGAAATATTTGCAGACTTTTTTTTAACTCAAGATAAAGGAAATTGTCTCTTTTGGGATGCTGTGAATGAGAAAATATTAGAGCTGGTTTTTTTTTTCTTTTTGAGGGAGCAGAATGTTGGAGATTGAACCCACTACCTCACATATGATAAGCACAAGCCCTAATAGAGCTATTTCCCTAGCCTGTCACATTACTTCATACTGAAAAATATTTATTTACTGAGCCTCTCTACCACTTTTTCCTTTGATGGTAAATAGTATTAATGACCTTTCGTTATATAGAAGGCAATATGGTTAGGGAGATTAAATGAGTAAGTTTGGTATAAAATGTACAAGTTCATTGTATTTGGTCGTTTTCACATAATACCACCCTGAAGGAATTCATATGTCACAAGCACTGCACTGCATACTATGAGTTCAATCATGATGCTGGATTCTGTAAACTCACCTGCTGAATTCTCCCTCACTAGATTTCCCTCACTGTGACTTCCCTCCCTCACCCTTCTAGAAGTGTCTCCGCACCAGGAGTGGATGACAGTGACAGTAAACAGAGCTCTGGGCAGTTGACTATACAATCAAAGAGGAAGAGGGGCTGAGAATTAGCACAAGTGTGGTCCTGACAAAAGAACTATACCACATCCACTGCATGATTTACTCACATACCAGAATGAATTGCGTCAAAATGAACTCTGATTCCTATGTTCTGTGCAAAGGCCAATTATCCACCCATAAGACTACTACTTCATTATGGCCAAAATTGGAGGAAGGCACTACCCACTTTCCTGTCAGCAGATCCAGAGCTAGTGTCCCAGAGGAGAAAAACATATCAACAGAATTGTTCACAGCTCTCCACACCTGCAACCCACCTGTCACCATGATGAAAGAAGGACAGCACAGGATCGCCTTTGGCATTAGATTTTATCACCTTCAGACAGTTGCCATTGAGAAAATTGTAAATGCGAACCTTTCCATCTGCACAGGCACTGATGACGCGGAGATAGAGAAGGGAAACATGGAGCACCTCCCTGGAAGGGAACAGAGTAACAGGCAGACGGAAACTGCCTTCAGGAAACTGCTTGGGTTTGTTCTACATGTGGGGTGTTTTGTCTATGACTGGGAGGCAATAGCCATAACTGCCCTCCAAGCAATGTTTCCATCATTTTAATAATTCTGGGTATAAACCACTAATGCTCAGACATAACTCTTCCCATTCTGCTGTTACTTTTCCTGCAAGTTGGCCAAAGGGCCACAAGATGACAAAACGAAAGTGGGGAGGACAGGAAATTTAATATATAGATGATCATCAGAGGTTTTTTCTTGCAACTGGATTCCTATTTATTCATATAAAAGCCATGATGAGAATTATTTAATTTTTTATTGCTTTTAAAATAGTATTATATTTTAAAAGGATAATCTTTATATAAAGCAGAAACCTTAAACTTGGCAGTTTCTTTTCAGTCTCAAATTAGCTGCTTTCATTCATTCAATGAATAAACATCCTTAAGGAAAACTGTAGTAAGAATGGGATTTATGGGGATCCTTTTGTGATGACCAGCAGATGTCTCTAACCACCACAGCTGGATATAAGTTGTACCCCAGATATGTGGTATATTTAATTCTGACAAGTAAAATTATCCCATTCCTATCAATGACACTGAAAAGTTGAATTTGATGCTCCTAATTTGTGAAGCCCAATAGGCAAAGCATGTCGATTAGTACCTATCATCTCTACCCAGCCAAGTCTGCTCCAGCTTCCACATGGTTTAAGTGTGTTGCCCAGTGGTTCCTGTGCTGGAAGCTTGGTCCTCCAAGATACCAGGGTTGAGAGGTGGGTAACCTTTAAGAAGTGAAGCTTAAGTAGCAGGTGGTCAGGTCACTAGAGGCACTGCATTCAGAAATAATGTAGTTGCCACAGGACCTCAGTTGGTTCCTACAAGAGTTGGTTGTTGTAACACAAGGCTGCAGTTGCTTGGCCCACACTATGTGTGCCTGGTTCCTTTTCTGTTTCTCTTCCTTACTGTGATGCATCCAAGCAGGGCCCTTGCCAGAGGTTTAATAGATAAGATTACTTGATTTTGGAATTTCAACCTCCAAAACTGTAAAACTTTTTCTTTATCGCTTTTATCACTCTTCTCTTTCTAAATTAACATGCTTCAGACATTTTGTTATAGTAACAGAAAATGGACTAAAACAATATCCATCTATGGCCTAGCTGGTGTGTTCCAAAAATCTCTTATCTCCGCGGCCTCTCCACCACACATGTACACAAACTTAGGTATACTGTCAGATTTGGGGGGATGCAACTCATGTCATAGACATTACTACATGACCAGCACCTAGCACAATGCCTATCCTATTATAGGTACTCAACATATATTTGTTGAAAAATAACTGACTGGTCAGGTTTCCAGAGTATGGTCATTACTACAAAGTGTTAGAAGAATGACATCCATTCTGTACCATTTAGCTTTAGTCACAGTCAGATCCCAGGGCCAGATGACAACTTTTCAATGCCTTAATCACTAACTTTGTGGTACCATAAGTACATCTTACTCTGCCTACAAAGCAGGTATCTATTAAGTTCATTTCTTCAACAGTTTGGGTCAACACTGGTATTTTTAGTCTGGTTGATCTATTTGTGACAATGGGCTATAGATATCTCCCATTATAACTGTTTTGGTGTTTATCTGATACTTTAAATAGATCAAACCTTTAGTTAGACAAAGTTTTTATTTAGACTAACCAAGAAAATAAAAGAAGAGTCAAAATACTAATGTTAGCAAAATATGGAACATTTCTAATGACTAACAGAAATATTCTGTAATTAGACAGTAATAATGGTTGTATAGCAGTATGAATATACCCAAAACTATTGAATTGTACACTAAAGTGGCAAAGTGCGTGTTGTGTATATTATATTCTAATTAAAAATTATAAAAACTCTCATTATAATATGAACAGTGGAAAAGACTTTGAAGAATAAAGCTACTTTAAAAGAAAATCTCACCAAGAACAAAAGCTTTGCCAAACGTTATCATTTCTGTCAAGACTACTTTACATTCTCCAATTTCTTCTCTTCTATCCATTCTCTTCCATACCATATTCAGAATCATAATTTTATTTAGGAAAAGTTTTGATTCAAGAAAGATCTCTATGCCCAGTTCTTCTATCAAAGGACAGAGCATAACTATGTCTGTTTTCTCATCTGTAGCATACCTAAAAGGTGGGTATCAATCCAGTCATTCAAACTCTCCTGTAAAGTCATCTGTCATGTTAGTGCTTTTTACCACTTAGATACATTTACTGAGCACTAATATCTACACAGCACTTACAAAGGAGTGGGGAGCACTTACAAAATGTTGGTCATGTCTTCCAGATGTCTATGACTTTTCTGTGACCATGCCAGAAACTAACCAAGAAAATAAAAGAGAACTAAGAGAACTAAGATGAATGAATGGTATTAGTGGTTACTCAATGGCAGTGCCATTGAAGAGGTCTCATAGCAGAGGGGGAATGGATTTATGACATAGGAACACATTATTTTTCAATAACTAAATCCTATTGAATACTGATTAGAAGTTATAATTTTCTTGTGACATCAAAAAGTTGAATTTCTTCCTTGAGATCAAGCCTTGCTGATGCAGATGACAAACTAAATGGCTCACTGATAGTCACCTAAGGGTTGGATGAATCACTGGACTCAGGTCTACCCTGGCATCTACATGTTAACAATGCAAGATATATCAGAGAAAGAGATCGTACCTATATAAGCCCATATCCCCTAAAACTTGTCATAATACAGATGAGCCCACATAAGAAGGTGCTATGAGAGTATAAGGAAATCTAGAGCCATAGTTTACTGATAGATCTTGTGCAAAATCCACTTACTCTTTTAATCAATTAAGATAGCATTTTGTTTTCTGGAACATTTTATAATGCACTCAGTGGCAAGAAGTATACCCATGTAATCTAAGAATGCCATAGAGCAGCCTATAAAACCTAAGGCCATGGCAGAATTCTTAATTTACCAAAATACTCTTCCTAAACAAGCTCAATTGTGACCTCATAATACTGTACTTCATAATTTGTCCAAGCAACCAACACCACTAAATTTGAGTTATATTGTAAAGTGAAACCCATTTGCAGTCCTGGGATAGAATCTAGCCCACAGACTTTTTAAAAACTTTTTTTAAATCCTTCATTACTTAAACCTTGAGGACTTGGATCATTTTAAACTTTTATAAGAAAAGCTTCCTGGGATAAAAACCACTTCCAAGAATTTTAAGTTTACGCAGAGTTGGCATTGTTTGGGATGGTTCTGCAAGTATTTACGTGTTTGACAACAGATGTAAATTTATCATGTGTGTCCCAAGTATAAAATTTTGATAACTTCTCAAAGTCTGCACTAGTAGTAGTATTTCTCAAGTGAAACAAGTGAGGGTAGGAGAGGGAATGGCCAGAAGAGAAATCAGGGAAATGGCCAGAAGGGAAATCAGAGGAACAGAGAAGATGAGAGGTCAGCAGAGTGCAAAAGGGTCCGCTCTGTCAGACCACAGTCTAGGATGTGATGGGGAAAAGAGGGAACTCCTGTTTGTCAGTCCTAGGTCCCCCAGCACCTACTTTGGATGCTTGAAGGCCATCAGGCATCGCTCGTACTTTCCCACCATGCTCCAGGCTATGACCAAGCCATCAGCACCTCCTGAGAGAAGATGCCACTGGTCAAAGAAGAGGCATTTTACAGCTCCTTCATGTCCACTGAGGTTCTGCAAGAAAAGACGTCACAGTTTTGAGACCTCCCTCAACTCTGACTCTTCCAAGGGCCAAAGCCAGACGCTTCTTTCGATGGATCCCAAAGCCACACTCCAACTATCCATGACTACCACTTGGAGTGACCCTGAGCTGATTTTACTTCTGCTCTAAAAAGACCAGAAGAGTCTGTGCCTCCCTTTCTGCATGGCTCTTTCCATAGCTGAGAAGGAATGTGACTAGCCCCATCTCCCTAAAGCAACAGAAAGAGCCCAAAATCCCTCACCTCTGCTGTCAGAGAGCAAAGGATAAGGTGCTCCATACTCAGCTCCTTGCCAGGACCCAGAGAGCATGGAGGCATACCTGTGCATACAAAAGAAGTTCAATCACAAGAAAAAAGATTGATGGGAAAAGTCCCACAAACCAAGTCAGTCACTTTTCACTGTAAACTTGTGTTCCTGGCACAATAATATCAAGCTATCACCCACTGAGGCCAAATCCAGGTCCAAATCCAAGAAGAACACAATTTGTGAACATTTGCTATGGTTTGGGTGTGTCCCGTGGAATTCATGTATTGCAAACTTAATCCAAAAAGTTAGTGATATTTTGAGGTGGGGCCTTTAGGAGGTGATTGTACCATGAAACCCTGCCCTGATGGATGAATTCATTTATAGATTAATGGGTTGCTTTGGAAGTGGATGCTTTGTTACAACGAATTCTATAACAGAGTTCCTCTTGAGGGAGTAAGAAGTATTTGTCCTAATGCCCTAATGTTTTCACCCTACTAAAAGAGCAAAGAGAAATAAATAGTTTTGTTCATTCCCTTAATTCATGCCAGAGTCAGGGTAAAATACTATAGAGAAAAAGGAATTTTACACTTCTTGCTGTTAAAAGGCCCCAAGACCCATGTATCTGGCTGAGGGAGTGGCATTGGTACAGAAGACAGCGAGTTCCAGAAGCAGCTGTCCTCCACCAGCACCACGACAAGCTGAGTCACGGTGTGGACAGTGGCGCTCCTGACCCTGCACAGCTCAGAATGTCCCCCATAGGGACTTTTCCCTCTGGTGCTTCAGGGCCACCTTTATGGTGCCTGCGACTCAATTACTCCAGGATAGTCTGGGGAGCTATATGAGGAAACCATCTGTCCTCTTTAGGAGGAGGCCCCCACCCTCACCCCCAGCCTACTACCCACTTACTTTCACTAGCTGGGCTGTGGCAATGTCCCATACTTTGACTGTCCCTCGCTCACAGCTGCTCACAATGTAGGTATCATTGATCCTGGTAGCCAAGATGGGGTCTTTGTGTTTAAAGGTCTTCAGGCACTTCCCTGTCTCTACATCCCATTCTAAAGGAGACAAGGAGAGAAGGAGAGAGGTGAGAAAAGGGAGAGGAGATGTAGATAGGCTGCACTGGAGTTCTGCTCTCCATTACAAAAGCAAGACTCGCTGAGCCCACTGAGTCAGACCCCAGAGGGTCTTCACCTGGTCACATCACACACCTGCATTACAGAGCTCCCTGACCAGGTGTGCTTGGGAGAGGGAATGCACAGGACCTAGGCTTGTTATGGCAAATATCAAAAATTGGGTTCAACTCCACAGGAGATCAAAGAACTCATTCAGAACAAATGGAGTTCTATTAACTTTAATAAAGAACCAGTTGGACCCCATTCCCAATTTGCTGATCGGAGAATGTGGCCCTTGTCTTTGTTCCCACCATATATACTTTTTTGGTTTCCATGGTAATAGGTTGGAATGTTTAGGGCTGGCCACAGTTGTTTTCCTTGCACCACATGACTGGGTCAGGCTCCAGCCACAATGATATATACTTTAACAACTCAGGCAAGAAGAAATCCAGGGCAGAGTCAGGACTGCAAAGTTAACTCTACAACCCCTCCAGGATATTTCTCAAGACAGATTTTGAGGCTTGTATTAAGACTAGAATTATTCTGTCTTAAAACGATATGCTAAAAGTTACCATCCCTTACAGGGTCTAACCGTGAAAATATATCTTGGGCCCAAGTACTTACCCCTAATAAATCTACCCTTCATGCCTCGAAAATCCTTACTATTGAGCAGATTTTATGAAAAGTCAAAACA
Organism: Dinomys branickii; assembly: GCA_004027595.1. Lineage (NCBI taxonomy): Eukaryota > Metazoa > Chordata > Mammalia > Rodentia > Dinomyidae > Dinomys > Dinomys branickii. The sequence continues at coordinate 139,627 of PVLD010001727.1, read as the reverse complement.
TAAGTCTAGTGTCCTCATCCTTCCTGGATGCTGTCTTCCTGACCCACACCTAAATATTATAAAAGATAAGAAACTTGTCCCCATGTTTTTAAGTATTTCTACATCTGAATTTTAGGTTTTTTGGAGAAAGTAACATGGCTAGGAGTGGGTTTAATGCTGCTTCTATACAGACTTAGAGCACATGCCCTAGCATACTGTGGCTTTGGGTGAAGTTGAGAGGGGATGGGTGTGTGACATAAGAGATAAAAAAAGAGGCTAAAAGTGGGAGCCACACATTCAGGGATGAAAACTTTAAAATCTGTCTCATTATCCCCCACAGTATCTTTGTCCTCAGACAACAGAAAAAGGAACCCAAGATAAGATTATAACCATAGCTGAGATTTGCAAAATACTATCAATGAGCAAGGAATCATTCAAGAGCTGAACATAACATTGCATTGTCCTTATGAGATAGGTAGTACAATTACTGACCACTATAGAGTTGCTGTAACTGAGGCACACAGTTCAGAACTATGCTCAAATTCACAGGAGGGGAAAGCAGCACTTGAATGTGAGCGTGGGGCCGCTGCTGCTGTCTATATTAGGTGAACCCTAAGTAGTACATATGCTTTCCTTCACTGATTTTTAGTTATGAATCTTGGCCAGTTCATAAAATTACCAATGGAAAAATTAAGATTAAAGATTAATTGGCAAAGTGCCCTGGTGTAAAGAACTTTAAAAATAGGGAGTGACCTTTTAGATCTCTACTGATCTTCTTTCTTACTTTATTTTGGTAGCCCAGGCAGATAGGAAGAGCCTCAGGAAATCAGGCGGGCTGCTGGCCAGCACCAGGATTAGGGTGAAATGAGAAACATTTTGAGATTTTGTTCATCATGGATTTTGTGCATTAATTTTGCATTTTAAAATATCACATTGAGTGGCTGTCGATGTGGCTAGGAGGTAGAGCACTTGCCCACTATATGTGAGGCCCTGGGTTCAACCCCAGCAGCGTACACACACACACACACACACACACACACACAATTAGATTGAAGTAAATAATATATACAATAAATATATATATTTATGACTTAAATATACACATAAATATATATACTATATATACACTATATATATATTTATAACTGAGTTTAGTGCCCCTTAAATTTTACACTTAAGGTAAGGGCCTAACTCCCCTCTCCAGACCTGACCTCACTGGCGGTCCACAAACCTTCCTAGCTGGCAGGAAAGCCGTAGCTGTCCTTTAAACCCTCACCTGGATAGTGCTGACCCCTTCTGTAGAACCCCTCAAAGCAGTGGTGGCAGTAACATGACATATTTAGGCAGGTCAAGAAGGTAAGGAGCTTGCAAGTAAGATTTCTTCAGTAGATCTGAGTGTTGGCTAATGTGAACCCGCTTCAGTGTTCTTTTCTTGTATCTTCTTCCTCTGGCCGCCCCTTCCATGCTGTGGCTTCCCAGGTCTTTCGCTCCTCTTCTCAATCTTCCCTCCTATTTTCCAGGGCAAATTTCACCTATACCATCCATTTTACAGTCAGCCCTCTGTATTGGTGGATTCTGTACACCCAGGTTCAACCAACAAATCAAAAATATTTGAAGAAAATGCATTTGTACTGAACATGTAGAAACTTTTTTCCTCGTCATTATTCCCTAAACAATACAGTATAACAACTATTTACAGAGCAATTGCAGTGTATAAGGGTTATAAGTAATCTGGAGAGGATTTAAAGTGTATGGGAAGATGTGCATACTATGCCATTTTATATAGGGATTCAAGCCCCCATGATTTGGGTACTAATGAGGAGTCCTGGAATAAACTAGCTAATTTGCATTTGCCTGAGCTATTCCCTCTATTTGCAAAATCTTACCATGTGCCTCTTCTCTGCCTTTAAAACTGTTCATCCTTTCAATTACACACACATAGTGCCTGGCCTGTGGAACCTTTCCTAATTTTTTTTTTTACCAGGATAGGGGGCTTTTTCGGAGCGGGGGGGCTTTTTTTTACTACATTTTTCATTCTTATTTCTAAGATCACTTAAAATTCCACATGTGGTAACGAGAACATGACTTAGAACAAAGCAGCCTTGAGTTTGGATTCTCTACACCACATGCAATTCAGCAGTTTTGTTTGGGGCATGTTTTCCTCCCTCTCTCAGTTTCCAGTTCCTCATCTACATTTACTTCACAGGATGCTTATGAATATTAAATAGGAATAATATATATGTGTATATATGGCATCTACTACTATGCCTGTTGTAAAATTGGTACTCAGTAAATGGCAACTGTTATTATTCATGTATTTACTCTATCCCCCATTACATACTTAGTTTTCCTGCTTCCATTAGAAGATTATGAGCCTCCTGAAGAAATAAGAAGCCCTATCTAAGGACAATATTATGTTCATTTCTTGCCAGCATATAGCACAATGTTTAGAATATGTGGGTATTCAACAAATAGTTGTTTAATGGATGGATGGATGGATGGATGGATGGATGGGTGGAGAAAAGAATAAATGACTACCTATAGAAATGGGAAAAGCATTTTGATAACCCACAGGTTTGAGGAAACTTTTTAGAAAATTTAAGGCAGTTCTTTCTCACCTTTCACTTGGGCGTCTCTTCCTCCAGATACAAGCATGTTCTTACATAAATCCAAGCAAGTGACTGTTCCCTGGTGACCATAGAAGATTCGTACACAAGTGCCACTTTTCAGTTCCCAGTATCTGTAGGAATCAGGCCAAAAACATTTTCTGAGTACCCAAAGATGATACTAATCGGAGTTCCTTTAGATCTATAGGAAATTGGAAGACCACAGAGTTTCATGGGTAAGCTGAAAGTCAAAGACTTTGATGTGAATCCCAGTTGCAACACTATTTGGTATAATTTTGGAGAAGTTACTTAATTTCTATGGAAGCTTCATTTCCTCATTGGTAAAATGGTATGATAACAGCAGTAATTCCCGCATAAGTATTTTTGTGAATGATTAAATTTACTAATATAATGATTGTCATCTGGCACTGATTTCGACTACTCAGTGTGAATGTGAAAGTATCTGGAAAGATTTTTTATCATCACAGGCAGAGAGGGAGAAGTAACAAAATGGAAATCCTATTTAATGTTATATACAAAGTTGGGCTACAAATGGATTTGCTGAATAAAAAAGGTAAAACTCTAAAGCTAATAAAAGGAAATGTTGCAAAATATCTCTGTGAGAAGAACCTTAGACATGGGGTAAGACAGAATCTGAAAAAAATGATAAATTTTATTGCATCAATATTAAGGATTTTTGTTCAACAAAGGACACTATGAACAAAGTCGCTAAAGGAAAGAAAAACAGTATTTGCTATTTTTAAAATGACAAGGGACTAACATCTAGAAGGAAATAAAGAACTGAAACTCAATAATAAAATTAGAGCAATCTCGACAGAAAAGTGGGCAGACAGACATCATCAGATAACTTACAAAAGAAGTCATGAAACGTAATGAGCAAATCCATTAGTAACCAGAATTACTAATGCACATGGAAATGACTACACACGTTCATTTGGCAAGTGCTGGGAAGCTGGACAGTGTTCAGTGGTGGTAGGGAAGCAGAAATACCAGCGCCTGCTGGTGAGAATGTAGACCGAGACAGTCATCCTGGAAGTCAACCTGGTACATCTTAGTCCAGTGAAGTGCTATCTAACCTATATCTAAATATATCCATGCTTGGATGCATATCCCCCAAAGAAATCTTACACCAGGCATGATGACACACCTGTAATCCCAAGCACTGTGGGAAACTGAAGGAAGAGGTTCACAACTTCAAGCCCAGCCTAGGCAACTTAGCAACTTAGTGAGACTCTGCATCAAATGAAAAATAAAAAAGAGTGGAGATGCAGTTCACTGCAAAGACCCTGTGTTCAAACCCTAATCCTGAAAAAAAGAAGCAGGAAGGAGGGAGGAAGGAGGAAAAAAACAAAAAGGAGAAAAAACCCCACAATGTTTATAAAGGGCCTTATATGAAAATCTAGGAAGATGGTCAATGAGCACTAGTCAGAGTCAGCCTAGTGCCCACCACTAGGGAGGAAGTAGGTTAAGCGTGTACACAGACCTCAGAGCATTACAAACAGCCAAAATTACCTGTCTTGGTGGTCGTATGAGTAAATCTATGCGCTGCAGAGCTCCTCTCTGCTAGGCCAGCCTGCAGGTTTTGAACTAGCCACCCTCCACAATTACACAATTACACAAGCCAATACCTTATAATAAATCTCTTCTATTTATATACACATCCCATTGGTACTGTTTTTCTGTAGAACCCTAATACACATATGAAAAGATGAGGTTTTATTAATTACCCATCAGATTGGCAAAAATGTCAAAGACTGACAATACAAAGTGTTGATGTAGACTTCTGAAGAGGGTTATTCTAAATTAATACAAACCCTTATGAAAACAACTTAGTATTCCTACCTAGAAATCCACTATTACGAAGATACCTTAAAAAATACCTCATTTGCATGGGCATCAAGTGATAACAGCCGAGAGTACCCACAGAGCATCCTTTTAAAGAATTAACAACCATAAATGAGGTAAATATCCATTAACAGAAGAATAAGTGAGTTATGGTACATTCATCCAATAAAATACTAAATCTCTGTGATAATAAATTAATGACCGCTACCTACATCGCATGGGTGGATCTCACAAACAGACCTCAGTGTAAGAATCAAGTGCTGATGAATCTTTAATTCCATTTATATTAAGTTCAATAGTGAGTGGGCAAAAAATTTAACATATTTGGAGAGGTATAAGCAAGCAAAAACTATAAGGAACTACAAGAGAACAATGAATACAAAATTTAGGGTAATATTACCCCAGGCTAGAAAGTAGAAAGAAAACAATAAGGGAAGGGCACACAGCATGGTTAGGGCTCAGATAATACTCTATTTATTAGCCTGAGTAATCATAGGTGTTTATTATATAGCTTAAAACACGTAAGTATATACATTTTAAGCACTGTTTTGTATCATATTATATTTCATATCCACAAGAACTACTTCACCCTGGAGAAATATATGAAAAGAGATATAAATTATGTTTTCACCTAGGAGTGCTAAAAAAAGAAATATTTTGAAGTTCACAGCTACCAACTGAAGGACACCTCTGATAATTATTATAAAATCTATTTCATTCATAGTTTAAATAATATATTCTTGGATTTATATGGCCAAAACTTCCAGCGTAAATAGTCTGGAAATGGGTACCATTTAGGATACCTTTTCAATAAATCCAGAACCAAAAAGGCATTAATGCTTCTTCCATGAGATTCCTGCAGGCTCCAGGTAGAAGAGAAATCAGGACCTCCTTAGCCCGCTCACCTGATACTTAGGTCATAACTCCCACTTAGGAGAAAGTTTTCCTCTGCGCACAAGAAGAGGGTCCGGATACTCCCAACATGGCCTCGAAACTCGATGGGTAACTGCTTGACTTGTGAGATGTCCAGAAGCTGGATCTTCCGATTAGATGACACAGCTACCAAATCTCCCCCAGAAAAATGGATAACTCTGTTTTGGTCCCACCTGAGTTTCAAGGTTGTGTTGGAAGGTTGGATAACACATGGAATAAGAGTTAGTGTCCTTCTTGGAACTTACTAAGCATCCTAACTTTTCCCTATAGTAGTGGTAAAATAGAAAATTTAGACCCTTTCAACAAGAGGCAGCAGAAGTCAAGGCCAGATACTAATGGGTCCTGGTAGATCCTTACCTCACACCATCATAAAAATCTATATCAGGTAGACTTAAAATCTAAAGACATAAAAGAAAGTTTGTGCTAATATTGTTTGGACAATTAAATCTGATATCTTCTACTCTGAGTAACCAATTTAAAGATAACAATATGCGTTAACCACTGTTGCCCTCTTGTTTTGAATTTTTGTTTTATTTTTTCTCTTTAAAATAAAAAAGTAAAAACATAAGGTAAAATTGTAAAATATAAACATAAAAATATTTTGTGAATGTGTCAAATCCCCAAGGGAGAGAGTATTTCCCAAATTTATTTGACAATGGAAATCTTTTTTCAGGGAAAAACCTCAAAGAACCCTGATATATGCTGCCTTTCTTTCTTCCTTTGTTTCTTTCTTTCAGAAATTCTTTCTTTGATTTATTTTTTTCTTAACCACTATCCAAGGAACATTTATTAGGTTTAAAGGTCTGTGTTAGAAGGAACCATGGGAAATACAAAGATGAATAAAATACAAACCTTGCTCTCAATAAGCTTAGAGTCCAATAAACCAGGTGAGTTGAATTAATTCTCCTATCATAGAATGATTAGCAAATAGGATGACTAAATAAGACTTTTTTATTGCAAAAGGGGATGATATTTTAAGTATACTAGGATTACAGAGGAAAGTGGAATTGTTCCAATAGATCAGAATGTATAGTTACTCTAAATATGAGGGGAAATTCTTGTTATTTTTCTCCTAATTTCACCTTTTGTATTTAGGGTTCAGCCAACTAAAGAGGAGTAAGTAGCACACAGCCCATAAAAACTCAACTCTGCCTTGTCATGCTAACTCGTCTATTTCCAAGATGTGATTTGTTAATGAGACTTGTGACTAAAAACAAAGTAGAGTTGAATCTGCAAAACCTCGTGAATACAGAGCAAAGACATAAGTGTAAAGTATAGCAGAAAGCTGCTTGTTAAAGAGCCTTCTTGTGGCACATCCAAATGATATCACATAGCCCAATTATCATAAATGCAATTTTCATATTTAACATGGAAGGATATCCGTGCTTTGCTGAATTGGGTTACAGAAATATAGAGCATAGCCCAACTCCTATTTAAATGTATTTTATGTATGCAAAGAAAACCTCTAAAGGACAGACATCAGTATTAGCTGTAATTATTTCTGGGTGACAAGAGTACCAAAGATCTTTGTTTTTCTCTATATATCTTCTGGCATTTGGAGGATTTCTTTTTTAAACAAGTATGTTCTCAAATTGGAATAAAACATTAAAAGTATCTCTAAAAAGAAATATTTTATGCACATTATATGTGCAAAATATTGTGTCAGTATATCCAAAATGTATAAAGGAAAAGTGTCCTCACCCAACTCCCAAGAGTGGTGTGAAATCCAAAGGGAACTAGGGCTAGTTCTGGGCTGAATCTAGAGGTGAGGAGAAGATTATCCTTCCAAGTCAACAGGGTCAGGAGAATATTAAGAGCCAGTGTAGGTAATTTGTAGGTCCCCAAAGACCTCCATTCTGACCTCAGTACCTACGTGTCAGACAGGATGCGGATATTGTAGGTACCACAGAAAACATTTCTCTCCTCCATCAAGACCTGCTGAGTTTCCTGGTTCTGGTATGCAGTCCACAGGTTGTAGTCATTCTAAAAAGGGAATACTTAGAGTCAAAGTATGGTGTCCATTCTACGCAGGGTCCCAGATGCCCCTCTAGTCTTTCCTGCTAGGGCACAAGGGTTGATGGATTCTTTGTTTTAAAGCTACAGCTGCTGCTTCACAGTGATGGGGGTAGGGAGGAGTGGGACATGAGAAGGGATCACAGTAAACCATGCACTACAAAATGCAAAAGCTCTAAATCACTTGTCACATCTTTGTATTTTCTACATGTTCAAATCGATGAATTTTCAAGGCTCAATTACAAATGTTGCTGAGGATACAACTTTCCTGAAAATGTGCTCACAAAAGATATCTTCATAGCATAAAGTAACAGTACTCTTTGACTAGCCATTTCACTGAAATCAGGGTTTTATCTTTATATTACATGTACCCGATAGGACAAAATGCACCAACAGGAGCTTCTTCCCTATGTGAAGTTGCTACACTGTGTGCATTTGAATTACAAGTTTTCATAATCTGCAACCTTCCTTTGTCATTATACCTGCCTGACAAAGGAGATCACTTGCCCCAAAGTATTCTCAACATTTTACTGATGATGTATCTGACATTCAGGGCGAGAAAAATACATTTTTTCGAGTTTCAGCAGGGGTACTGTTGCAGTACACAACCGTGGTGGCATAAAGGATGGACGATTACTTGCAGATGAGACTTAGTTCAATCACCTAGAAGACCCAGAGAGGCTGCTTCTGCAGCGTAAGAGAGCCTCAGGGAAACAGCGGCAAGAAACATCGGTGGTTATTTGTTTGTAACTCAAGAAAAGGAGAGCAAAGAGGTAGAAGGAAAGCACTTGCAACGTTTGTATAAGAGTTTTGGCCAGGGGACAGGGAATGTATGGGATGGTTTGTTATGTAACATATGTCAGTCTAGTGTAAGCAATCTTACGGGGTAGAGGGGACACAACGGCCAAGGTGAACATCGCTGAGAATAATTTACGGTGGATTCTGCTGTCTGTTGTCGTGCAGATCTGCTCTAAACTTAACCATGCGTTCCAGGAGCCTGGGAACTGTTGCTCCCAAGGCCTCTTCCTTTTCACGTTCACTTCAATCACTGCTTTGGCCAGAGTCTCCCTACAGAGTGCCTCCCTTTCCTTCATTTCTTCCTTTCACCATTCTTTCTTCCCTCCCTCCCTCCCTTCCTTCCTCTCATACCCTCTCTGAGAAGCTATGACATGCCAAGCATGGTAGATTCTGCTACAGAGGGCTGAACCGGACTCCCAGTTCCGCTGTTCTTTGCCGCCATACTTCTCCCTCAAAGGACATAGCATCCACGCTGGACGAGCAGAAAGGAAAAAGCAGAGAGAGCTGATCACGTAGGAAAGAAGACGATAGCATCCGTGTTTTCATCTGAGAGGGCTGGGGACATCTCCGAAGTCTCCTTCTAAACCTTAGCTCTTTTTTCCATGCTTTGGGCTCTTGCTCAGATGCAGACCTCACTCCACTCATTCTCCTTCCTTCAGTAGAGAGGAAGAAGCAAGAATCTAAGGATCTTAGTAGATGAGCCTGAGGAGTCAATGCATGACGTTCCAAAAGTCTTTGTTTTACTTTTATTACTGCCTAAGAGCTGATGGGGAAGGAGTTCCTATAATTAGCTCTTCTCTGGAAGTGAGAGAAGAGAAAGCTGACCATCTGGACCAGCCCTGGACCTCTCTCATGTCCTGCCCATTCCTGAGCACCAGATTCAAGTAGCCAAGAGGTCCGTGGGATGGTAGGGCAGAGGGGACTCCCACCTATGGCTGATGCTGCTCCTGACCTCTGCACTTTCCATGAGAGCACTAGGTGCCTGGGACATAGGACACGGCCACAGGGTCCAAAATACGGAAGAGTCCTGGGAGGACAGTCCAAGCAATCCACTAGTTAAAACACATGGGAGGTACGGCTGAAGCTCCAGTGGTGCAATCAGTGAGCGCACAGTACTTATAAAACACATGGGAATATATGGAGGCTTATGGAGAGAAAGTGACTTGCAAGTGGGTAGCAACACAGAAAAACTCTGATCTTCCTTAGAGAATGGCTCCTCCCAGGATCCTGTATCTATTCTTTGGTTTGGGTATCAGCCTTCAGGGGCCAACAGCAAGATGACTCTCACCATTACTTGCCCCACATGTCACTGAAACCCACCTTTGTTCTCAGTTTCCACTTCTGATTTTTTGCACGCATGTGCTTTCCATCATCCGTCATTTTAGGAACTGGGATAGGAATCCTGTTTGCGTAATTGGGGTCTATTCCCCTTGTGTAGGACCCCTGAAAAAAAAAATGTTGGATATCTGCACTCTTGTGTTCATTGCAACACTATTCACAGTAGCCAAGACATAAAACTGACCTACGTGTCTGTTGCAGATAAAGAAAATGTACACACCATGGAATATTATTTGGCATAAAAAAGCCTATTATTTCCAAAAATATGAGTAGAGGTTGAAAAAAAGAAGCTAGGCATAGAAAGAAATGCTACATGATCTCACTTATTTGTGGACTTTAAGAAAGTTGATCTCACATATTCTTTTTTTTTTTTTTTCAGTACCGGTGATCAAACTCAGGACCCTGCACTTGCTAGGCAAGCGGTTATTCCACTGAGCTATATCCCCAGCCCTGATCTCACATAAATAGAAACTAAAATAATTGTCACCAGAGGCTATAGCAGTTAGGAGGAAGCAAGAGACATAAGATGTTGGTTAAACAACACATAATTATAGTTAAATAGTTGGGATAAATTCAAGAGATCAATTGTACAGCAAGACAACTATAGTGGCAATGTATTGTACTCTTTTAAAACTCAAAGAGTATTTGTCAGTATGAAAATAAAAGCTATGTGAAGTGTAATGTTAGTTAGCCACATGTAACTACCCCACAATGGACATGCCTTTCAAAACACTCTATTGTACATAATAAATGTATATAATGTTATCTGTTCATTTTGACAAATTTTTTTAAAGATTTTTGAAAAGAATAAATTACTATTTTTCATTCCTGCTGTCCAAGAAAAAGGAAAAAAACTAGCTGTTAGCAAAACCTGGAGGTAGGTAAGCACTAGCTAATAACAGAAGGCCAAGACCTCGCCAGTTACATCAACAGTGTGTGCAGACAAGTCCAGGAGGCTAAGTAATACCAAAGCTGGAAGAAGACCAGCAGGAGATTGTCAGCAACTTCCAAACAATGGCCTGCCTAATCATGCCTGCTTCCTGTCATCCTTTGTCATCTGTCTCTGCTGAGAAAAAAAAAAAGAAATCCAAGCTACCAGAATTGCATGGCTTAGAGTTAGGCTTCAGGCAAGAAACCAAAAGTAAAAATGCCAGAGATGATTACTTTCAAGAATAAAACTGTTCTAAACATGCTTTCTATCTCTATAAACTATTAGCTTCCATGGTGAGGATGACTGAGAAACATATTCATGGCTTTCTTATTGTGTAAGCTTCAAGATAACTCCTTGAGGGGAAGGAAGAGAACGCCTTGCCTTGTGAGCTTTTGTTTTTATTTCAGTTGTGGGGCTGGAACCCAGTGCCTTACACGTGCTAGGCAGCGCTCTACCACTAAGCTACACCCTAACTTTATGAGGTGTTGGAAAAGTCCTGTACATCTGCTCCTGAGAGGTTTCTGCACATATTGTTCCCGCTAGATCCCCTCATAATGAGAGGCAAGCGTCCATTAGTATGGAGTCTCAACCACAAGGAATTGGCTGCTATAGCCCAAGAAGCTGCAAATGCAGAGCGGGAGGCTGCCTGAAGGTGTACCAGCTAGACAGAGAGGCTCAAGGTCAGGTCACCCTCGATACAGAAATGAAGCTGGTTTCCACACATGTCCTCCCATATGAGATGTACCTGCAAGAGGATGATCTGGTTCTGAATGAAGGTGTGTGTGGATAGCTCCATTTTGACCTGCTGAGCTAGGGAGGCCCAATGCTGACTCACAGAAGCACACTTGTTCAGGGTGTTTTTGTCCAACATTCCTGGGAAAAAAGAAGAAAGGTGGACCCAAAACCCCAGAACTGGGCCAGGATGGGAGCTGTCTGAGAAATCCCTTCATCCACCCCAGCATACTTAGGATATACTTGGAGAGATGGACAGGCAGGTGACAGATGAAGTCTCGGTATTTGCTAACCCCAGAGGACAGCTCTCTGACATCCTCCAGGTCCATTAACAGATTGCAAGGATCATCCCTTGGGCTGAGCCGGCCTCCTCTTCTGGAATACAGTTCATTCATCTCAGAAATACATTGGAGAGAACTTATGTATTGTTCCTCTGTGAAGCCAGAGAAAGGGTACAGCTGAGTTGTCTCTGCAGTAATTCTAGGGCGAGAACAAATCTGTACCAAAAGTGGTCCCCCAAAATAAAGCTCCTCTAACAATATCCTGAGGCTACTGGACTCTTCCTATCTTTTTTGCCATATGGAAAACTTCCATGTCCCAAACATGCCAGCGCTGTTCAGCCTTTTTAGGCAATTATCTATAGTAGTAAAATCTGAAATGGCACTGTGTCTGGGACTTTCTTGAAAATATCCCAGCAGGAAAAAAATGTTGAACAATTTTTAAAACGAGAGGGCAGCTGTGGTGGCACATGCTTGTAATCCCAGCTATTCAGGAAGCTGAGGCAGAAAGATCACAAGTTCATGGCCAGACTGGGTAATTTAGTAAGACCCTATGAAAGTAAAGAAGGGGGGCTGGGGATATAGCTCAGTGGAATAAGCGCTTGCCTAGCAAGCGCAGGGTCCTGAGTTTGATCCCCAGTACCGCCAAAAAAAAAAAAAAAAAAAAAGAAAGTAAAGAAGGGCTAGAGATGTATCTCATGGGCAAAGTGCTTGCCTAGAACAAGATCATGGACTCAGTCCCTAGTAATAATACACACACACACAGCTAGTGGAAGAGAGAAGGGACAAATGAAACCTGGTTGGTCTGGGACTGTAGCCCAGTAATAGAATACTACCCAGCAAGTGTAGGGGCCTGAGTCTAATCCCCAGCATCCCCTCCCCATCTGCTTTTCCTCTCACCAGCTGTGATGATTAAAGGAGGGAAAGAACACCAAAGAAAGCAACACATAGGTGCTAAATGGATGTTAGTTTCCAAAATCCTTTGTCTCCAGACACTGTTACCTTTCCAGCCTCTCCATTTCCACAGAGACTTCCCAATCTCATACACATAGACTCTTCCACGTATATAGGGTTATATCCCCAAAAATCCATTGTAAGGAAAAATTCCATAAATCAAAAATGCATTTAATAATCCATATCCCTTTGGAAGCAAAAAAAAATTACAAAAAGAAATTCAGATGATCATAAGTCCAGATCCTCCCTGACTTAGACTGGAGTTACATCCCAATAAGCCCAGTGATCATCTATATTGGCTTTCTTGCCAAAGCTGACTTACCAATATTAGTTGCTTCTCTCTCCACATTTTCAAGTACTTTTTTACTTCCTAAGGATCTAGACAAAGGGAAGGATGTGGGCCTGGTTCTTACTGCCCAGTGGACATGTGAGGTTTCCATCTTGGAGTTATAGTCTTTCTCGGGGTAGAACACTGTCTCAGTGGAGTCTTCTTTGAGCCCTGAAGAATGAAAAACCAAAACAAACTTGCTCTTCAAGCAGGCATGTGGAAAAGAATGAGACAGAGAGAAATGATTTTACTTCTCAGTCAATCCTTTCTATCTGCAATTTCCACTTCCTCAGGTTCAACCAACCACAGGTTGAAAATATTCAGAAAAATACTGCATCTGTTGTAACCATGTACAGACCTTGTTGTTGCTATTATTCCCTAAGTAATACAGTGTAACTAGTACTTACATAACGTTTGTATTGTATTCGGTATTATACATTATGTAGAAATTATTGAAAGGTTATGGGAGAATTTCACTGGCTCTATGCAAATACTACACAATTATATGACAGGGACATGAGTATCCACAGACCTTGCTATCCAAGGGGAGTCCTAGAACCTGTCCCCCAAAAGTACAGAAACAACTTTATACATAAAACAGGCCAGAGAAATTATGTCTATTTTTATTTTAGGCCTCTGAGTTTCTACGCAAAAATCTCCCAAAAAATCCCTGACAGACTTTGCCAGCCAATCTACAATGCAAAATGCGTTAGAGTTTCATATGTAAGGAGAGCGTGAGGTGAGATGGAGACTGCTTCTCCGGAGCACTTTCTCAATATTCTTTAATGGTATCAATAACCGCCCTTGTATCAAATTAGAAAATTTAAGTTTTTTTTGAGACAAGATCTTTGCCAAGTCACCTAAACTGGGCTTAAATTTGCAATCCTTCTGCATCAGTCCTCCACAGTGCTGGGATTATAGGTATATACTATCATACCAGACAAATATTTTAACTTTTTAAGAGAAAAGTCTCTTCTAGGAAAAGGGGAAGGTTGCCACAACCTATAACTGGACTGCTACAACAGTAATATAAATAGAGAGTTCCCAAAGAGCGAGACGCTGCCTGGCAAAGGGAACCATAGACTCACTGCAGGTAAAATCCTTGGGAAAGGTTACTTGTCTCCCATCCACTCCTAATCCCAAGTCTCTTGTTCTGGTTTCTTTTGCTTCTCTGAACCAGCTGGCTAAACACTTTCAAGATTCCCCCATCAACACCCCACACGCATGGTGCTCAGAGTGAGGTCCCTTACCCCACAATACCAGTGGCGGCTAGAAATTTGTTAGAGATGTATAATCTTGTACCCCACCTCAGACCTGCTGAGTCAGAAGTTCTGGCAGAGGTGCGCGACAATGTATACGTTAGCAGCCCTCCTGCTACAAGCTCCAGTTTGAGAACTACTGCCCTGGGCTGACTTGGTTCTTTACTACCACTGAATTTGTGTAAACTCTGCTTTGCGGCTTGATTTTATGCATAAAGCGAGGAGTTTGATGGAATGGATATTTGATAAACCCTAACCCCTTGGTCTGGTTTCTGGGCAGCTGAAAAAATAAAACAATTTAGTAGTTTCCCCCTTCTATCTCTCCCAGGCCCAGTCTAACTCTTAATGCAGGGAAGAAAGGACATCAGTATTTAGTGGTCAGAGGCAGGGACCAGCCATTGCTGGCACTAAAGTGGGCAGAAATCCATTTTAAATCCTCCCAGTGAAAAGTTCTATACTTCCTTTGCTTGTATGATTTTACAGTTGTCTAGAAGGAAGTCATACTTAACAATTTCTCCTTTGAAAAACAGGATCGAGTATCAGGACAAAGTTCAAACAACCCTGTCTTGTATTCTGCACTGTCTCCCTGAGTCTCTCTAGAGGCTCCTGAGGTTCTGCTTCCTGGTCTCTGGGGTCCTCTCCTCTCACAGTCTGTGCACAGCCTTGTTTACCTGTGACATTGTTCCACTCTCTCTGAAACAGAGCTCTGATCGCATCAGCAGCAGTGAGCAGGACTTCGGGGTCGCACATTTGCAGCAGCAGGAGAGTGTAATTTGCCTTAGTCCGTTGGGTGCTGGCACAAAACCAGTACAAGATCTCCTTCATCTCTTCTTCCACCATTTTTTCCGACACTTGGTTCGAGGAGGACTTCGCAACCTTCCCCTCCTTCCTGCTGAGGTTAATCCGAGACCTGTGATAGATGAAATCCTTTCCCTGGGTGGTCTGCAGGATATTTTGGAAATAGTGTAACAAATACAAGCTATTTAACTGCTCTAGAATGCTAACTAGAAACTTCCTCTGCAATGTACCATTGATCCTTTGGAACCACTCTTTAGTAGAAAAGATCTTCCATGCTAAAACACATGTCTCACACTTCTGGCACACAGGAATCAAATTGCTTCCCTTCTCACAACGGAAGTAGGGGGCATTTTTGAGCCATGGCTCCATGTTTTCCATGATCCTAAGCTAATCAGCTCATTTTATTCTTCTTGCCCATTAGTAACACCACCAACAATTAGAAGAAGCACTGTGGAAACAAATAAATACCCCACTTGACAGCTTATAAACATCTCCTGGAGAAAAGGTAAACAGCTACACTGCCAGATGGAAAGCTTATCTGTTCCCGAAACTGCTGGTAGAAGTCTGGCTTTCTACTGACCTCCTTGGAAACAAGACTTTACCATAAATCTCCTAAACCTAGCACTGTAAAATGTGGAAGCAGTTGCCATATATTCTGAAAGAGCTGGTCATCTCATTTCTAGAACTTTTGTCAAATTAAAGAAATACATAGACTTTCTTTTAAAGGAAAAATATATATATTCTGGAGCCTGATGTTGAACTTCAATTGCTGTTATTAATGCCTTTTAAATATTCATGAATATGCTTCTTATGTTTATACCTGTTTGGTTATAAGAAAACTATCCCAATGATCTTAAATGCATTTATGTTCAGTTTGTTAAGTCATTATCAAATTAAAATGACAGATGATTAATATAAACTTAATTAACTGCTTCAGAATGTTAACCAAAAACCTCTACAGAAAACACTCCTCAGTGCAAAAAAAATGTCTCTTGGCCTGAAAATACATGGGGAGGTAGTAATTTCAAGCCTCTATCACACGCCCACCCATGTGCCTAAGGGGTGGTACAGCTTAACAGTGAAGAGTGTGGGTCTGAGTCAGACTCCTGGGTTTGGATCCTAACTCTGCTGCTCACTAGCTCTGTGAACACAGGGAGGTTATGTAATCCCTTAAGTTTCAAATTCCTCTGAAAAATAGAAATAACAATCATTTCTACTTCGTAGTTGTTGTGAGAATAAACTGCACTTAGAAAGTTGCCTGGTGCATATGTAACCCCCAATATATGCTATTATCCTGTTGACACCATCATTATTACAGCTGTCCCCAGTTGTCCTTGGGGGATACTGTCTAAGATCTCTGTGGACTCCTAAAACCATGGACAGCGCCAAACTTTATATATACTGTTTTTTCCTACACATACATACCTATGAGAAAGCTTAATATATATGTTAGACACACACAGTAAGATATTTGTAACAATAATGAATAATTAAAGTAGAAGAATTATAACAATATGGTGGAATAAAATTATGTAAATATTCTCCTCTCTCTCTCTCTCTCTCTCTGAATATCCTATCAGACTGTATTTACCCTTCTTATGATGATGATGTTATGGATGATTCAAACCAAGACTGACTGACAGTTAGTTACTGTGGATAAGGATGAACTTCTGTACTATCACTGGGATTACTGTTTTAAGCAAACAGTTGATGTCCCCTACAATGTTTGTGTGTGTGTGTATGTGTCTGTGTGTACATACATACTATATTGAGATGTAGAGCCACGTGGTGGCACAGGCCTATAATACCAACACTCAGGAGGCTGAGGCAGGAGGATCGTTGTGAGTTCCAGACCAGCCTGGGCTACAAAGTGAGCTCAAGACCAGCCTGAACTGCACTGGGAGACCCTGTCTCAAAAAGACAAAAAAATAAAATAAAATGAGATGTATATAAAGAGGTAATATATATGGGTAACTTTTAATAGAAAATGACATGAAAATGTAAATCTTACCTGTTTTCTAAGATTTGTTCCCTTCAGTTCTGGCTTGTGACATTCAGGAGTGACGAACTGAGCCATTAGATGCAAATCCATGAGTACACATAGCCCCTCAGGGAAACCCAAACCTAAGTTTACTTCTGCTCTCAGTTATGACCCAGAGGGAGTTAAGGGTCTCACTGGGTTTCTTAAAATATGCAATAACAAATGTACCTAAATGCCAATAATAGGTGAATGTGGATGAAGAGTATCTAGTATCTGAGTGCTCATGGTTCTATTCTTACAGCTTTTCACAGTTTTGAAATTTTCAAAACAAAAAATAAAACTGGAAAACATGTACTGTAACAAATCTAACAATAGTCACCCAGAGCCACTTGAGATAAATCTCCTACTCCAGACAGTACTAGCTGCAAGCCGACTCTATTACTTGAAAGCTATATTTAAGATAAATCTCCTACTCCAGACAGTACTAGCTGCAAGCCGACTCTATTACTTGAAAGTTATATTTAAGCAGCTACCTGGCCTTTCTGAGACCATTTTTCCTCCTTACTTACAAAGGTGGAAGACATTAAGGTAGATAATGAAAATCATACCTGCTTTCTCAGGTTAGATAACATCTAGGAGACCAATTCTGCTCTTATTATTACCAGTGGTTTTATTCTAGATGGAATCAACAAGCGGGCCTTACCAGGTAGATTGCTGGCAATTGAGTTGGAAGGCCACACCCACAACTAAAGAGAAGCAGTGAGATTCATCACCCGGTGTGGGTTGGCAATAGCAGTCACAGGCTGGGTTTAGAAATGAAATTAATGCTAAAAGTCCACTCTCTTCTGAGAAAAATGTAAAAAGACAGACATGATTAACATCTAATTCAACTGATTCGTCAGACAGAGGAGGTGGCAGAAGAAGGCTCAAAACCAGAATGTATGAGAGGGGATGCACGACTCCCAGAAGTGCTTTACAATAAAACAGCCTCTTTTCAAAGGTTCAAATCCATTAGGAGTTCGATCCATGAGACTGGTGAATGTCACCCAACTCAGCCTTCATCCCACCTCTGAGTGCTGACTGTGGCTCCACAGAGGGGCACACACTGGGGAAAAGGAGACTACCTCAGATCTCACCCTTGGGAGCCAGGAATATAGTTCAGTGACACAAGCACCTGCCTGGCAAGCTCAAGGTCCTGAGTTCAATTCCTGGTACCGAAAAAGAAAAACAAAATGAAACATTGTTCTTCACTGGCTATGTGGCCTGAACAGGCCATTCAGTCTTTTCTAAACTTTCATTTCCTGATCTGTAGAAGGTGCATGATCTCTATCCTGCAGGGCGATAGAGTATGAAGATTTATGCTCTCTCTCCCCATCTCGCCTTGCACTAACGTGTAAGGGTACACACGCGTGCACGCATACACAGCGTTGTGCTTGGCTCCTCGTCAGAACTCCATAGAGAGGGTTTCAGACACTGGTCCTGGTGCATACTTCATTCTGTCCCCTGAAACATACCTACCTACCACACAATTCTCCTCAAACACATAAGAATGATAGCATGTTGTCAGTGTGCTCAACAGCTCCTTTTCTGAACAGCTCCTTGGAGGAGAGATGTACGGAGCCTCCTGAGAACAGAGGAATGAGGGATGCCCTGCAGCCAGCAAGGGAAAGAGAGAGAGACAGAGAACAGAGAGAGAGGGGCTCCTTGCTGCTTGCTGCCTTCCTTGCTGCCTCTGTGGATGGTATCTTGCTTCCCAGAGGGCTGAGCCCTGTGCTTGGTTGGGGGACTCAAGTAGGGCCATTTGGGCCCTAGTGCTCCAAATGAGGACGTGGCTTCAGAAAAAAAAAGCAGCACGAGACAGCCAGAGGGGCTAGGCCGGTGTGGGGAAAGTGACCCCTGGGTATACACAGAGGCAGGCAAGCAGACAGATGTCATCTGGGTGAAGGACAGGAATCCAAAGGTGAAAAATATCTCTTCAGTAGGGACTTTGGAAATGAGACACATTTCTGGAGAACTCTCAAGTATCCAGGATACAAGCGGGCGGAAGGATTCATGCCGGTCCTTGATTTCCCTTCTGCCCTCTCCATTCTGGTTTGTGATTCTGATTTAATCCTCTCCCCACCCTATGCCCACCCCCACCTCCTCCTCCACTTGTGTGTCTCTCCCTCCTGCAGGGAAGGTGAAGCCCAGAAGGCAGGACTGCTGCTCGCTCAGTGAAAGACCATGCATCACCCTCCTCCAGCTCTCTCCTGGTCCCAGTTTAGCCCTTTCTCCTCAACAGCCACCTGCCCTGACTCAGAAAAAAGCACAGGCTTCAGAGTAGGAGGCATAGGCTGAAGCTGGGCTGTACTACAAAGCAGCTTCGTGTCCCTGGATAATTCAGTTTTACTCTCAGCCTGCTGCTCCCCTTCTATGAAATGGAAAGCATCATCCCTTCTGGCTCAGGGGTAGCAGCCAGGGTCAGATGAGGGGACTGTCACCCCCTGTCAAGTGTGATCATCAGGGAACACTCGGGAGCTGTTCTACGTTGTCCATCACCTTCTCCCCTGAGAAAGTGGTACCCCAATCCAAAATAAATATGGAAAGTGCTTCAAATTCCAAAACTTGCATTGATGTGATGCCATGGGCGGAAACTTTCATGCTGTTGAAAATGTTGCACACACAAAATTATTTAAAATACTGTGTAAAGTTACCGCCAGGCTATGTGCGTGAAGTATTATATAAACCATCCATGAATTTTGTAGACTTGAGCCCATCTAAAAGACATCTCATTATGTATATGCAAATATTCCGAAATCTGAAACACCTAAAATCTGATGCACTTATTGTTTAGAATAAAGGTTAGTCAACCTGTGTGACATTTGTTGGCAGAGTTAAATAAGAAAAGGTTTTCCTGTAAGATATCAATGAGTTTTCAAGTCACCAATTTGCCCTTTGGAGCAGTATGGAAAAAAAGGGAAACAATCTCTCAGAGGAAAGACCAGGTATAAGAAAAGAAGAGTGGGAGGTTTAATAAGCAACAAGCTCCATTAAGAGCTGTGGTTGGTTATTCAAGGTTAAAATTAACAATTTCAGTAATGATCCTCATGGTTAGTGGAAAAAAGGAACATGTGTGTGTGTGTGTGTGTGTGTGTGTGTGTGTGAACTCATGCTTTTTTGCTCTTATACAAAAATAATTTTCAAAAATCTTACTAAACTATCACAGCCAAGCTGCAAGCAGCCCTTCTACAGCTCAGAGGCTTCTAGCTCTAGGAGCTCACTGTAGACTGTTCCGATTAGCATGTGTCCTTGAGAGATTCATATAAAATCTTTACCTTTCTGCAGATGCTTTTCCCTCCTAGCCTCCTTCTCATTTTCCATTCAGTCAAAATTTGAAATGAAATTTTATTCCCCCACAAGATGCTCCAGGTTTTTTGTTGTGCTATCAAGGTCTTGCGTATCAGGATGTTAATGGACACTTTCATTGTTGGACACACAAGTAGGGCCTGGGAAGCTAGGGGAGACCGATGAGATGGGAGGTGGGGATTGGCTTAGGGGTCCCGCGAGTCAGTGTTCACTCAGGGCAGTCTCCTGGCCTGCACTACTTATCTCTCTGTGTTTCATAATTGCAGTCTTCGGCTTGGGCTCAGTCCTACTTTAATGAATGATATATGGCTCTCATGTAGCCATTCACAGCCTCAGTGTGTCTATGTCTAAAATGGAGTGATCGGACTCTCCGTACGCTCACAGAGTGCAACCAGTCCAAAATAATCCTTCTTAAAATTTACAGTGATCACTTTTGTACCCTTAACCAACAGATCATGTTGTTCATCAATACTAAACAGACATCTAGAGACTGTAAAAACCCACAGAAGCCATTATAACATTATTTTAAAGGCCTATTTAATTATGAGCAGTACAATCACCATACAGTTGCACAATTCCGGTAGCTCCTCAAACAATAATTGTAGATTCAGCTAACTGCACATATCAGAGGCTCTGGATCCTCTTTCTATCTTCAAATCCACCTTTGCCGAAGTTCTGCTAAGGTCCCTCAGGTGTCCTCTAAAACCCACAGCTTTTGGAAACTAATGAATATAGAAAGGAGTGCACACTTTGAGTACCATTTTTGAATACCATTTTCCCTTTCTGGTTGCTTGTTGGGTGGTTGGGTCATTGGTTGGGTGGTTGGTTGCTGTGTAGGCCAGGCTGGCCTCAAACTCATGGCAATTTCCCTGCCTCAGCCTCCCTACTGCTGGGATTATAAGCATGCACCACAGCACCTGGCTCGTCTGTTTTTTGAAACAGGTCTTACGTTTTAGGCTACCCTTAAACACACTGTGTAGTACACGCTGGCCTCATGGCAGTCCTCCTGCCTCGGCGTCCTCGGCTGGCATTACAGGTGTATGCCTCTACTCCCAGCTTATTTTCCTCGTCTCATGTCTCCTATACCATTGGTAGCTCTGGGATATAGATACTGCTTCCTCTGTTCTGTGGATTGAAGACGAAAAGGTAGCAGCTCAGAAAGTTCATGTAACTTGCTCCAGGAAACTCAATAACAATGTGAAAGAATTAGGTAATCTGTGCTCATTTCTAAAATGAAGTTGCCGTCACAGATTTTGAGAGTTCAACAGTTCTCAAAGTCTTTCCCTGCCCATAGAATCAGCTCACGTAGAAACTCGCTAAAATGAAAGTCCTGGGTCCCTCAGCCCGGGCTTCCTAAATCAGGAACTTGGGGGTGGGGGTGGGGCCTAGCAGCCTGTTTTAACTAATGGAATCCTGATGTGCAGTTAGGTCTGAGAACCACGGGTTTATCTCTGTCCTCTTGAGCCCATTCGGCTTTTCATCTACCAATAGTAACAGCCCTACAGTTTCAGATGAGCAGGGAGAGACATTCTTGGCCATCCTCATGTGCCCTACCCCCTTTGGATTCAGCACGTTTATATATTCTCTTAGTTCTTGACTTTTTGGATAATGAAACATTTCTAGCCAGTGCCCTTTGCAATGGTTTTGATGAGCACCCCTAAAGGGCCACGTGTTGAAGGCTTAGTTCCCAGGGTGATATTAACGGGAAGTAGGGCACATGGAGGAGGTAGGCCCGGTAGGAGGTTTTTAGATCACGGAGGGAGGGCCTTTGAAGGAGACAGAGGGACCCTGGTCCTTTCCCCTCCCCCTCTTGCTCAGCCATGTGCCTCCCACTGTTCTCGCTGAGAGTCCCAAAGCAATAGGTTTGTCTGATCTTGAATTGGAAGTTCAAAACAATGTGCCAAAATAAACCCTTTCTCTTCTTAAGTTAATTGTCTTGGGTATTAAGTTATAGTGATGGAAAACTGGAACAGGTACATTGTCATTGAGCCCACCCATATCAGTGATGAGACAGCACACTGGATCACCATGGGCACCTGCCTGCACAAGACAAGTATACTGGGTGGTACTGTCTGCTTCTTTGCCCTAGGTTATTCCCACTACATGTCCCTGCCCGCTGCCATGCTGAGCTTAGCCTGCTACACCCTGTACAGGATCTCCTGGCAGTTTGACCCTTGCTGCAAATACCGAGTGGAGTATGATGTCTCAATTGCCTCTGCACACACTCATGTCCTCTACCCCGGTGGTGCTGGCCCGGGAGGATGATCTGCACAGAAAGAGACTGCACAACACAATAGCACTGGCCATGTTGGTGTACTGTATAAAGAAGACTTACAAACTCCATGCTGTGAGTCCTGTGAACAGGGAGAGGAACAGAACCACAGAGCCCACAAGAGAAAAGAGGAAGCAAAGGATTTGGATTGCTACAGTCACACTTTTTGCTCTGTGAGGCAGTGGAGACTGGGAAGATGTTTGGTTTAATATTTGTTATTTTTTAAAAAGAACAAAGATCATGGGTGTACCAAGGGGTTTTTTCCAGCTACTTACAAAGATGTGATTTCCATAACCCTGGAGGGAGTCTGGGGATATGGAAGTCTAACTAGGCAGTGGACTGTGGATAGAAGCCAATGCGGCTGAGGGGTGTGAACATGATTGGGGGTGTTTAAGTATATTGTTTAATTGTACCATTCAGAGCCAACCAAAAGCTATTAACCATTAAAATTATGAGCATTTTTTTTAAAATCTCAGAAGGAAGGGCTTTTTTCTCAATAAGATTATGAGACAACTGGAAATAGAGATAAAAACTAAAAATGTCCACAAAACCTAGATGGACAGCACTCTGCCTAAGCCATGCACAGTCTGTGCCTTGCATGTCGATTTCTGGTGTACACAATCCAGTGGGCCTCCCCACAAGGGCTTCCTGCCCTGCCACCAAAATGTCTAATGACAGGTACCAAGGGAGAGGCATCAGTGCCAAAAGCTGAGGGATCTAGAAGTGGGAAATGTGCGCACCTTTCCTTCTATCTGCTGTTGGGTGCACAGTGGCAGCCTCTGAGTGGAGGGGCTGGCTGAGGCAGCAGCCAGCGAGTAGATCAGTCACCAACACAACACAGAACTCAGCCACTGAAGCGGGCCCAAGACAAGTGTTAAACTGCAAGCAGTGCAAATGGACACAGAAATGAGGAATCCATTTATTTTTGTCTTAAGTAGTTGATTCTTATCCAGCTCTTCACCTATGAATGTTTTCTGTTTCCATTTAAATCAATATACTATGCTCAAAAGACACAGCTTCTGGGTTATTCTATCACAGCATCTAGCAGAGAGGTGTGTGTGCTGTAAGCATCACATACATACGGAATCTATTTCATTTGAAGACATTCATTCCAAAAACACGCTGAGCTGGGTTGAGAGGGGCTTTGGTTTGATTGTGCTCCCCAGAAAGCATGTGTCAGGAAGTTAACATCCAGCACAGGAGTGCCGGGAAGTGGGGCCTAGTGCGGGGTGTTTAGGTGAGGAAGGCCTCACTGTGGAGAACGCTTTCATGCTGATTATTGCAGAGTTCTCTTTCTAAAGTGCTCTCTCACCTTTTTCCCTTTTACCATGGGATGAGGCAACAAGAAGACCCCCACCAGACGTGAGCCCCTTGATCTTGCACTTCCTAGCTTCCACAACCATAAAAAGATGCATTTTCTTTATCATTTACGAGGTATGATGCTCAGTTATAGCAACACAAGACTGAGTAAGACAAAGAGATAAGCAAATATCCAACACTGAGAAAACATTAGGGTCTCATTTCTTCATGAATCTTTGGAGCTCGTAGGAGTTTTCTCGCAATTTATGATTCTCAGAACAGAATGCCGTATGTGCTTGGATTTCAAAAAGTTGAGACAAGATTATGCAGTGGCTAAAATTATATCTTCCATGGACTGATAATGGAACAAAATGATCTGGCACCAAATCAAGCTCTTGATGAGTTCAAGTTTAATGTTGGTTTTGTTTCTTAGTTAAGCCTACCTAGTGGATGAGCTGACGAGGGTGCATAAATTTAAGCGCATACACACTTAGGGAAAGTGCAAGAGAATATAAAATAGGCTTTGGTTCTATTTATTTATTTATTTATTTATTTTGCGTTAGGTTTTATTTACTTGTTTTAGGCAATTTTTAGTTTTCAGAAAAAGAAAAAGAAAAATGTTGTGTCACCACTTAAGGCAAAATGATAGGAAATGTATACTATGTCAACTCTTAATTTGCTTTGACCTTTTATATTATCAAGATGAAGGGTCTTGAACCTGAAGCTAACAGACCAAAAAGCAAACAGGAAAATGTAGTACAAGCTAGGTAAGGAGACATATAAACAGTCCTTTTCATATAATCTTCTATACTCGAACCTCACCAAAGTACATTTCAGAACACTGACACAATTACGTGACTACAAATCAGGCAGGAATCTTGAAAAATTACAAAGAGGAGAGAATGAGGACAGAAAATGCTGCCTCAACTTTTTAAAAAAGTAAAATAAAGTTGATCCTGGAAAGAACAGGCTAGTAAAGTTGATATTAACCCACAGAAAAATCCTTTTAAAAACTAAGATTTTAAAAAAGGCGGGCTATGCTGATCACAATTTCCCTCTTAAGCAGTAGTTGAGTTGTACTGTTCTACCAGTTGTACAGTTCTACCAATGAATAGCTTGTATGTAACTAATCTCAGAAAGTCTTGACCAAGTGCTTCAAGCTTCTGGATTTGGCCCTACCCTAATCAGTACGTTTATTAACAAGGTTAGGACTTAAGAAAAAAAGAATTGATTCTGCAGATATTAGGCTAAAAAGGAGAATCATCAATCTACACTACATTAGCACATAGCAATGATGAGGGAAATAATGTAAAAAAATTAAATCCTACACTGTATAAATCCTCAAATATAACTTGGACAGAGTCACTAGAAACAAATCAAATGATGCTAAAGTAATACACATATATTACTTTTCGAGAATACTTGCAGTGTACAGTAATATACTGTTGAGGCAGGATCACCAGACTGGCTGAACAGAGACAGATTTGCCTTCACACAGGTCACAGGAGCAGACCCGAAAGTCGTATTCCTGGTTAATCCCACCAGGGGCTTCAGGTTATAGCCTCAGAAACCCATTTAAAGACAGGTTTTCTCTTTCCTGAAGGCAGGGTAAATGTTTATCATTAATCTTAGAAAGCTGATCTGTCAAAAGAAGAATGAAAT
Source organism: Dinomys branickii (assembly GCA_004027595.1). NCBI lineage: Eukaryota > Metazoa > Chordata > Mammalia > Rodentia > Dinomyidae > Dinomys > Dinomys branickii. The sequence continues at coordinate 114,255 of PVLD010001727.1, read as the reverse complement.
ACTCAAAACAGTGGGGGCTGAAGGAATGGGAACCAGAAAGAAAAATAGGAAATGTAGTGTCAGAACAAGAATATCTGGTAAAAGAGAGAGGTACTGTTTACAAATAACTTGAAGAACTGTCCTCTGAATGAGAAATTGGACCATTCCACAATGCCTGATGACTTCTAAAGGGAGAAGTGAGACCCTTCTCCAGAATGCACGGGACCAAGACTTGGACTCATTAAGACATTTCTTCTAATCCTCACTGTCCAAAACTTGAATGAGTTTCTGTGTGAAGTGCTGAGTTTTGGGCCAGCACATGGCTAGATGGCTGAGTCAGACATGGTACATGCAAAAAGATGTGCAAATTCTGAGAAGTGGGTTTCAGACACTCGGTTTCCCTGCTGTACAGTTTACCATGGGGTATATTGCCTCACACATATCATTCATAATCTAATGAGGGAGGCAATATACCTTGGTCTTCAAAAGTTCAGCAACGGCCCACCCAGATTTGAATCCTAACTCTACCCCCCACTTACTGAATAACTAGAGAAACCCTGAGCAAGTTAGCTAATTACCTTGGGCCAGTTGCCCCTTTCACAAAATGAGGATGATGTGAATATCTAACTCATGGATGTGCCATGATGACTGAGTTAATTGTGTAAGAAGCACTTAGAAAACTGTCTGGCACAGAGGAAATAGGGTAAAATTCACAATTTATTGTTATTTCTCTGCAATCTACTCAGTACTCTGAAGATCCCTCAGTGATTCTGAACAAAGTATGGCGTTCCCCTGGGCAGGTAGGGGGTTATCATTAGTACACGATGGGAGAGACTTTATTGCCTTACAGTCATTGCAAACATACAAAGAAATGCTGTACACAGCAAAAGGAAGCAGCTGGAGAATCTTTATCATTTGTAGATCTACAGGAATTTAAAACCAAGCTACCATTGGCAGATATTTCTTGCCCCAGCGAAGAAATACTCTAGGAGGTTGAGGCAGAAAGATCACACATTTGAGCCCAAGTTGCACACTTAGAGACAGACAGACATTGCATCAAAATTAAAAAAATAAAGGTGGGGAAGTAGCTCAGTACAAATTCCCTTGGTTGAATACTCACTACTGAAAAAAATATATAAGCTGCTGCCCCACCACTGTGGTTAGCAAAAGCCTGCAAGACAGACCCTAGAATCTAGGGAGCAATCTCTACAGAGGGTGGCACTGGCCTCTCGGGTTCCTCTCCCAGATCCACAATCCGGACGGTGTTCTCCTTCTTGGAAAGCCAGAAAGCAGCGTAAACTGGCTCTGAAAACTTGCAGTCAAACTTGTGAACCAGAGTCATGGCTTCACATTCTATGCCATAGAAGGAAAGGGTCCCTCTGGGGAAGCTGACGTAGATGCCAAGCCTCTGGAAAGGGTCAGCTTTCACTGGAGTCTCTGTGTCACTGTGCCAGGCTGTGTACTCCTTCCCATTCCAGTGGAGGCTCCAGGAGAAGCTGTTTCCCGAAATACAACTGTTGCGTTCGTCTCCTTTCCGGTCGATGCCTTTGCAAGTCAGGCCAACATAGGTGCCTGCCCCAGATATCTCTACCTCAAAGTAGTACCTGTGCAGATACAGACTCTGTTGGGACAGCACTTGGCGCCAATGCACAAACCTGCTTGGGAGGTCTGGATAGAGATGTTCCCAAGGTGTGGTGTTGGTGACTTTGCGGTTGTCCTCTTGCAGCCGGAGATACCTGTGTGCTGTGTCTGGGTCTAATGTGATATCACACGCATCTGAGGAAATATAGAAGACAGCACAATAGTTCAGAACCTGATAGGGTATTTATACAGAAATATTTCTTTAAATTCAGCTACATTCCAAAGCATGTATGCGGAAACACCCATCTCCCCATTCTGTTTGCCCCAGCTACAGTACTCCTAGGAGCAGAGGTGGGTGGAGACCAGAAAATGAGGAGAATGCAAGTCATTCTGCTTCCCTTCTGCAGGAAGCTCACTTGGCGTTGACTACGTTATTACTGAGCAAAGTGAGTAAAAAATAAATTCATCCATTTATTCAACAAATATAAATAGAAAGCCAGGCATTATTCTACTGCGTGCTGGTAAGAAATGGGGTATAGGTGTTCATATGCCTACATTTAATCCATTCATTCATTTTTTTAAACATTTGACCAGTAGTTATTATGGTGAACCCACAGTCCCCCAAATACACAGTCTTCCCATTTCTAGAAAATAATAGCCTCTTCCAGGCTCCACACTGGTCAAGTCAAACTGCAAGTAATTACTGATATTTCTTTTGTCTTTATCTTCACCCACATCCCTCCCCACAAACACAGACAGCAGAGAATCCCATAGATTCTACCCACTATCCTCCAGCCCTTCCTTCAACTACCATCTAAGCCACAACCAAATCTCGCCTAGGCTAGTACAACAGGCTCCTTACTAGCTGCCCGCAATAATAATAATTCAAAAGAAACACTAGGAATATTATTATGAATAATATTAGAGAACATCAATACGTATAAAAATACTTTTAATGCAAAAAAGTCAATTATAATATGCTACATTTAATATTTAATTAATGTTAAGAATAAAAGGTCTTTGCCCACTTGTATGAATCATGTCTATCTATAAAACGTAAATAGCTTTTCTTCAGGAAGCAGGAGAGAATAAAGGAAACTGTGTAGAAGCTGAGAGGTTTTAGGAAAAAACAGGAACTGTGACAAGGTGTTTACCAGCATCTGAGATCACACACACACACACACACACACACACAGAAGAGCCAGGCATAGAGGCACACACCTGTAATCTCAGCTACTTGGGAGGAGGAGAATCACAAATTTGAGGTAACTTAGTGAGACCCTGCCTCAAAATAAAAAATAAAAAGGGCTGAATACTGTAGCTCAGTGGTAGAGCACCACAGGTTGGATCCCCAGGACCCTCTGCCAAGAGATAAAACCTCATGGACTTGTTGACAATCACAAAGTACTTTTAAATTTTAATTTTAAATTGACAAATAAAAATTATATATATATATACATGATGTGCAACATGATGTCTTAATATATGTATATATTGTGGAATGGCTAAATTAAGCTAAATAACACATAGGTCACTTACATAGGCTCTATGTATGTCTTTTGTGATGAGAACATTTAAAATCCACTCTGTTACCAACTTTCAAACATTTAATGTGTTGCTATTAAGTATAGTTATCATGTTGTACAACAGACTTCTCAAATTTGTTCTATCATGAAATACAGATTAGAAATACAGTGGTTTTTAAAATGCTAACAGACAGCACTTGGGAAGCTGAGGAAGAGGATCACAAAGTTCAACTCCCTCCTATACAACTTAGCAAGACCCTGTCTAAAAAATTTTCTTAAAAAGGGCTGTGGATGTAGCTCAGTGTGAAGGCCTTGGGTTCAATTCCTAGTACTAAAAAAAGAAAAAAAGTTAGCCAACAGCCCTGGTCAATACCATACAATGGATCTGATCAAACCAGTCTTTAAAATAGACCATTTGGTAACTAGCAGGGACTCTTCAAAATGCAAGGGTCACAGAAGACAAAGAAAGACTGAAGAACTGACTCAGACTGGAGAGAACTAAGGAAAAATGCAAATATGTATGTTTCTGGGTTGGATCTGAGGCCAGAAAAATTTATCTTGAGATGGGCACAGTGGTGCACACTGTAATCCTAGCTACTTAGGAAGCTGAAGCAGGAGGAGAATCAGTTCAACACCAGCCTGGGTAACACAGCAACACTGTTGAAATAAAAAGGTCTGGGGATGTAGCTCAATGGTAAAGCACTTTGCCTACCATGAACAAGGCCCTAGGCTCAATTCTCAGTATTATAAGGGATGGCAACTTTTAGTACATCATTTTAAGATAGACAAGCCTCAAAATGTGGAGGGGTTATAAAGAGTTAACTTCGCAGTCCTGACTTGGCCCTGGAATTCTTCTCCTTGCATGAGTTGTTAAAATATATATCATTGTGGCCAGAGCCTGACCTGGTCACATGGTACAAGGAAAACAACTGTGGCCAGGCCTAAACATTCCAATCTATTACCATGGAAACCAAAAATATATATAAGGTAAAAACAAAGGCAGTTAATGGCCACATTCTCTGATCAGGAATGGGGGTCAGTGACCAGTCCAATTGGTTCTAAATTGAAGTTAATTAATTAAAACTCCATTTGTTCTAAATGAGTTATTTGATCTCCTGCAGAGTTCAACCTGATTTTTGATTTTTTGCCGTAACAGTATCACAAAATAAAAAGGGATGGGGAAACCTAGATGGAATATATGATGAAACCTGAATAAATTCTGTAGTTTAGCTAATAGTATTGCAGCAATGTTAACATCGTTGTTTTGATCAACGTACTATGACTATAGGAAATGTTAACATTTGGAAAAGCTGAGTGAAAAAAAAGAGAAATTCTTTGTCTGATGTTTTCAATTACTTCAGAGTGAAATTTGTTTAATTAAATTTTTAAAGTATATCATTTAGAGACAGACAACCAGTTGCAAGATTCTGAATCCCCTTAGAGAAAGAGTGGTTTCTGCTTCAGCAAAGCATTACACTGACACCAGCAAGCAGGGAAAGGGAAAGTGTATGCAACTTACATTGGAGGAACTCTTCCCTGGTTCTGGGTTCAGGCTTTGAAGTTCGATACTTGGGCTGAACAATGGCAGACACTTGCGTTCTGATGTCATATTCTAGAAAATCAGAGTTATGAATGAACACCTGTCCAGGTAGTCAGGAGAATCTGAGAAGCAGGGCATCTTTGATACCCTTCCCCAGGCCTCCCGGGGTAAGAAGGGACTGGCACCTAGACCGTGGAACACACTCAAAAATGAAATCTGCTAAAAGGAAGATCCTAGACTGACTTGGATTCCACTTAAAATATGGGCATCAGTAACCTGAGGAGCTAATCATAAAAATGCCAGCCAACTGCATCATGGGATTCACTTACCTTGCCCAGGCCTCAATTATAAAATAAAATCAAGATGAGGGTCCCTTAGTCACATGACCTAGCCTAAGAATGGCTTTAAAAATGAGACTTCCCCTGATTTGCACTCTCTTTCCTGTCTTTCTCCTGCTTTGCCAGTCAGCCATTCCTAGAGACACACCCACCATAGGCCCAGAAAGTTGCTCACCTTCATTGGAAATATCCTGAAGGTTTTTCTTATAGTTCTCCAGCAACTGGATTAAGTGTACAGTAGAGTCTGTGATGACCTTGCGGATGCCTGAGAGTTTATCCTTCAGGCCTATGTAAATGCTAGGGAAGGCAGTGTCTTCGCTGTTCTTAAACTTGCAGTACTCCTACAGAAAAAGAAATGGCAGAACTCACCTTGGGTTCAGTATTTCTTAAATTGGGCTTCTCTTCTCATTATGACTCTTTCTGAATCTGAAAAACAGGCTGATGGTAACATGTGCTTCACACAAAATTGTATGGTGAGTGTTTGCTCAGGATCTAACAACATCAAAGACCTCTTAAAAGAAATGGATATTTTAAAAAAGCAAGTGAGAACATGGGCTTTTAAAAATTATGAGGTGCTAAATGCCCATAAGGAGTTCAAATACACATCCCAGACTTGGGAGCCAAAGAATAAAATCATTCTATCCATGCAGGCAACAAAAAAGCTGGTTGCAGTATTCTGATGATTCACAAATTAACCCTTTCAGACAAGAGGGCTGCCTATTCCTTGTTGATTCATCCAACACATACTTTTCCGCAATTCCTATACTGCACTTCCACATTTGAAAAGTATTTCCACAGAGTCAGATCAAGCCATTTAAGTTCCAAAGTAGGAGCTTCAGATTGTTTTCAGGAAAGACTGCTTTCAGATATACCACACTACCTCAGATGTAAATGAAGCATCAAAGAAGAGCCTAGATACAGTGGAAAACATAAGTGATGAAAATGGTCAGACCAAATGTTATATACATAAAAAAGAAAAATTATAAACTAGAGAGTTGATAGAAAGATAAACATTTTAATATTATAAATAGATTTTGTATCATACATTAAAAAGCATTTTGAATCAATAGGGGAAAAGATAAATGTTTCTATTTTGATTGGTTTGTACTCTGGAGGAATAATCCCCGCCTCAATCAGATGTCTTTTTTACTCCTTAGGCAGGAGATCTTGGGAGAAACTCATAATACAAGAAGTCAAATTTTTATGTATACCCTTTGTATCTTGATATTTAAAATCAAAGGAACAGATAGTGTCCATATTTTTGTCTCTTTGTATGTCTCTTTTACTCACTAAAATATATTTTTCCTTTTTTAAAAAAAACAGAAAATTTGTTTCATCTAGAAGGGATTTTCTTTTTTTTCAAAACTACCAGCAAGAAAAGTTATCTGTACTTTGGAACACTAGAACTGGAAAAAGCCTCGCCAATTCCTCCAAGCTGCTGGTTTGATAAGTGAGGAGTTTGAGACCTGGAGAGGTTAAATGATATACCGAAAAAGAGCTATTTAGTGACAGATCCAGGACGGTGTCATTCACCTCAACACTCAACCTAGTGTTCCTTCTCTGCAAGATCACATTCCTCAGATCTCTCTCTACTGGCATAGCCTGTAACATGGAATGATATCCTGTAATGGAAAATGCCATTCCCTCTGCAGAACCTGCCTCAACTGCCCTCGGAGACAGCCTGCCCGAAAAGCAGCAGAGCCCCACTCCCATCCCAGCCAGGTAACCCTCACATAGGTACAGACTACTGGAGTGCTCTTCTGCGCTCATCACTGCCCCATCGAAAATCTTTCACAGCCGGATGCTTGCCTGGCCCTACTAACCTCATCTCCATCATTAGGAGCCCAGCATCCCACAGTCCTTCCCCAAGCCAGCTGCTACCTCTGTGCCTTTGCACATAGTATCCATCTACCTGGAACATACTACAGCTTGAGCCTAACACACATTCCAGGACTTCCCTGGCTTTTAGCAGCCCTATTTCCTCGTCCTGTACTCCTGCACTTTGCTGAATCAAGACCTGTTTCTCTCTATTCCCACAGCTCCTGTGCACCCCATTTGTCCCATTCACAGATGTATCTCAGGCCTGTTGGAACAAGAGTGCTCCACGGTGCAGTGCGTGGGTTCCTCCTCCCACCCTGCCCCCATCTCTGTACCTCTAGGAAGAGAACGGTGTTGCTGATGGCTGCCAACCTCTCTAGCTCCTGCTTGCTTTTCTCCATCTCTGCACTCCTGTGCTCCAGATGGGTCTTGATGCCGGTGGCCTGGTTCAGAGCAGCTTGCTCCTTTTCCTCCAAGAAAAGCACCACATCAGCCTGGGCCTTCCTCACAGCAGCAAGGAGCTCCCCAAACTGCTCTTCAGCTGCTGTCTTTACCTCCGATACTGACACCTGAGGGTTGAAGGTGGGGTGGGAGGGGAAGCAGACAGGAACCTGTCAGTGAGGGCTCTGATTTTATCCAAGCTCAGCATACAGAAATACAAACTTGAAAAACATAAACTAAGGAGCAAATGATCTACTACAAAGGGAAACTCATTCTCATGCGAACTGTGGGCTCCTTGCAAAAGGTCATACTTTCCCAGGTATAAGTTCTTTACCAGCTGTGAACTTAGTCTCCTCACTCATTTGATGCAAATTATTACATAACTTCTAAGATTCCTTCCAGTTTTGACAGTCTGGGGATATTAATCAAGTTTCTGAAATCAGTTTTCCACCCAGAGCAATGCCTATATCTAGTACACTTGGGGTTACATTGCAATCAATAAAATTTTTGTGTACATAACAGTATAAATCAGTTTTCTTAGCATTTTTTTACAACCATTTAAGATTACTGAGTCAGCTTGATCCAAATTGTATCTAGGATTCTAGTGTCTCCACAGGGCATAGAGCCCCCATAAAACATTTGGACTGTGTGTCAACAACCATGGAATCCAAGCAATTGCAGGATAAGCATATTGATGCAAAAGAGAATGTGACAAAAAAAATCCATATGAAGGGTTGGCATGATGACACTTGTGCGTGTGGAACTTTTTCACATGCTGAATACCCTTTATGAATGCTTTCAAGCAGCAGCTCATCTATGTCAGTCCAAGGTCTAAATGACTTCTTCTTCTCTTTGTTGGTTTGGGGGAAGTTGGGGGTGCTTTAAAACAGGGTGTCACTATGTAGTTCAGGCTGGCCTTGAACTCATTATATACCCCAGGCTGGCCTCAAAATCATGGCAATGCTTCTGTCTCAGCCTCCCAAGTGATGGAAATATAAGCGTGCATCACCATGCCTGTCTTGTTTGGTGGTTCTTAAGCATGCAGACAGCTCCCTCTGATAGTGTCCAGTTGCAATTTATTATACAAACATAAATTACCCTGTTCAGTTGACTATAGAGGTTTGAGTACAATTTCCTTTGCTCTTACTCCCTTTGCTCTACCTCACAGCCCAAAGCACAGCCTCTGCCTGCTTCATACTCCCTCACTGTCCCCACCCACCTCCAATCCCTTCTGCAGTCCTTTCATGTGTTGTTTTCTCTTCCTTCTCCGAAAGGTGAGGGCCAGGCCTAGACATCAGGGCTCCAAATGGAGCCAAGACAATAGACATCCTTGTGACAGAGACTACAGATACATCTCTCATCTCTGAGATCCAGGGAGAGTAAGACCCAGATCCAAAAGAGAGTCTTAGCAAGGAAAGGACTCAGAAAGGAAGGTAAGTAGTTCAGCTGGGCTTTCAGCCCATCCACTGTCATCCTGTAGAAAGTTGCGGGAAGGACTTTGGAGCTCATCCCATTAAACTGGCTCCTTGCTGGAATGAGAGAAAGGACAGAGCTTAGCCCCCGGATCACTGTGGGCACCAGATGGACACCCTTGACATCACTAATGGACTAAAGGTACTGTCCAGTCTGCTCCTGAGCAGGTGATGAAAACAGAAAGGTGCCAGTCCTCCCCAGCAACTACAGAACCAGTTGTTTATAGATGTTGTCTTCTTGTCATTGCAAACACTGAATTCTGAGATAATTAACCATAACTGAATTTAAATCTAAATGTCAAATTACATTTTTATCTTGTAGAAAAAAAGATACAGATGGCTACCACAGAAGAGACATCAGTTTTGCTTATTACCTTTGGGGGGAATATTTATTGGTGTCTTATCTAAGCTCTGCATTACACAACGTGTTCTAGCTCCCTGGCTCCCTCTCCCTTCCTGCCCCATCACACCCCAGGCGTCCAGGCTCCATGAGTTACAGGGCCAGTGGGGCTCCCTGCCCTACCCACTCCTGACCACCAGCGTAAAGCAGGAGCAGAACAAGACATGGGAACCAACATGAGGGAGTCTCAGGAAAGGAGTGGAAGCCACTCACACTCTGTAGTTACGTGTAGGCTCCTCAGAGGAGCCTGACAGTATGAGCTAAGAGGCATGAGTGGGAGGGTAAAATTCAGGGTCCAAATCTCTCCCCACCCTCACTGAAGCCATCCCAGGGAAAATGGCCTCAAATGATGTCAGTGGATTGACTCCTGCTGTGGCCTCTCCTTCCTAAACCTTCCCATTGAGAAATACTTCTTTCCTACACATAAGGTGGAATGTGTGAACAATATTATTTATTGCTCAGTGGTTATAAGTAAATACTAGAGAAAGGAGGGGCCACAGAGATATCAAAATAGCCAATAGGTAATTGTTTAAATATTTAAGGGGGCCAGGGATATAGGTCAGCAGCACAAGCACCCGGCTGGTAAGCACAAGGTCCTGAGTTGGATTCCCGGTTTACAAAGCTTTAAAAATACAATTATCTTTCTTCTTTTAATAAGATAATTTAGGTAAGAAAGATCTTTCAGCCTTCAGCCACTAGTTAGTTACAAGAATAGGAGTGGAAATTAAGTTGAATTGGATATATATATTAGACTGGATGGATGAGTGGATGGATAGGTGTGTGTATGTGTGTGTGTGTGTATGTACAGACTGGGAGACACAAGGACAAACAGATGGGTAGGTCGATAGCTGGGTGGGTGGGTGGATGAATGGAGATATGGGTCAATGGATAGGCAAATGGATAGACGGATGAATGGCCAATGGGTAGACAAGTAGAAAAGTAGATGGGTGTGTGGGGGGTGGATAGATGGATAGCTGGATGAAGTGTGCATGAAATGGATGAGTGGCTAGGCAGGCAGATGGAATCATCATCTCAGGTGATGACAGTGAATATTGCCCTCCTGCTACCTTACTGCCATAGGGCAGATATTTGGCATTCTCTTGGATTGCTACTAATGAAAGGTATTTATAAAGTTTTGTTTGGTACACTCACAGCCTATTTGGAAAGTGATTATAAACCAGAGAGATTAAAGCTAACCTAGCTTATTAAGTACTATCTGCTAATCCCGAGTTCCCAACTTTTTTATTACAGCTGTTGAGACAAAGAACTAGTGAGACACAATGCAGAACCAGTGTCATTATGGAAGGAGCCAAGATACAGTAATTCCTCTGACTCAATACCACATACACACAGATACACACACACACACACACACACACACACACACACACACACACACTTCTCCTGGTTAAGAAAGCACTAGAAAAGTTGGACATGATGGCACACACCTATAATCCCAGCCCTTGGGAGGCTTAGGCAGGAGGATCACCATGATTGTGAAGCTGGCCTGGGCTACATGGTCAGTTCAAGGCCACCCTGAACTACATAATGAGACTTTGTCCCAAAAACAGAAAAAGCACTTACATTCTTATGTATTAATTAAAATGCTGTTAATCTTGGATTAGTTTTGCTTCTACTCTTTATTACTAAGAAGTAAATCATTTGCTAGTTTTAAAACTTACACCAGTTTCATAATAAATCCGGATAGTAAGGTGAGGCTACCCTATAATTAGCCAACTGTACCCACAATTGTCACTTGTTAGATACTCCATTGTACAACTCCTGTACAATAATCCCAAATGGGTATGGCCAACTTTATGGTGGCACCAGCTATGCTGAAGCCTGATAGGTGACCCAGGCCAGTCTTACCAAAACAGATTTATGGTTGGTTTGGAGTCTTGCAATGGCATTTTCATTCAATTTGAGTTTCTGCTCCAGGTCCAATTGAATGCACTGAAGTTCAGCCTAGGAAGCAGAAAGGAAAAAATTAAGTTGAGAAGGAGCCCAGTGCACAGAGAAGGTCCCAAGAGCATGTTCCAGCCTTGCGGGCCCTACCCCTCTTCCTGGAAGGTGTGATCTCTAACACTGATCTCAGCGGCCACCCTAGAAGTGCAGTCTTGGCTGTGTGCTAGCACCCTCAAGGGAGTGGCCTCAATGTGAATTAGCTAAAATGTACTGAGCACCTACACAGTGTTTATTGGTTTCAGCATTTATATGGATTACCTCTTATGATCCTTAGTATACCCACATAAGGGCAAAAATGATTCTACTTTGCAGATGAAAAAACTGAGTCATTTTCCCAGGTTGACAGCTCATCAAGTGGAGCTGAACCTAGACTTGCTCACTGAGAATATCCTGATGAATGAGTGTGGCTTAGCGCCAGTCAGGTAGGGAACCCAGGATTTTTTCTTACCAGCTGAAATTGCTGACAAATTTATATAGAAGAAACAAACTTATTTTTCTTGTAGTCACACTCAACACAAAACACTTTGTAACCAAAATACATGAGCTTTTTTTCCAGCACACTAAAAAGCTGTCTGACACCAGCTGGGTGTCCTACAATTCAACTCAGTTTTAATACTGTCTGCCAGGAGCTAGAGTCAGTTCATAGGTTAAGGGCTCAGGCCCACAAGACTGCGCACACCTTCACCCCTTCTGATGTCAATTCAAGTCTAAGTAATCAAGGGGACCCCTCACCAACTGTTACCTGCCCTAATCTTGTACTGCTTATTTGACCTAATTAAATTTCTAACCTACCCTAATCTTGTTTATATTTGAGGATAAGATCCTTCAAGGTCAGAAGTCCCTCTTTATGTGGGTTAGTCAAAATTGTTTAGATCTAAGATGGCTGCCAGAGCGACCACCAGACAACTTCTAAATTCATTATAATCCAGTTTGCTTGTGGTTAAATGACGCATCCCCAGTGCCATGACAGTTGATAGGTGCCGTGATAATAACTCCTCCAAAAGACCATGAAAGCAACAGAGAAGTGACACTTGAATTCTCAGAAAATCTCTGCCCATTTCCACAAAAGACATGAATGTTCTTCCCCTTATTAGCCTTTTTCTCTCCCTTACTTCTTTTAGCCTATATCTATAACCCCCTGACCCTGAACCAGTTAGGAAGTTGATTTCCAAGTTTATCTCTCATTTCTTGACCTATTCTATTCTTGGCCAAGAACCCAAGTGTTCTTCACTGTTTAAATGATGTTCAGTCTTCTTATTTGTTCCGTAATTCCAAGAGGAGAAAAGGACTCAGTTTAGGGTTAGAAATTAGTAACATAACCAGCTATAAATTAAAGGCTCCCACCACTCTCTCCACATTGTCTTATTTCACAACTTGATGTCTTTAAATGTCCATTTCTTCACCTGTAAGATGAAGATAAATAGTGTCTACTTCCAAAAGTTATGATAATGAAATGATGTATGTTAATAAGCACTTCACTTAGTACCAGGCACACTGTGAGACACCATGGATGTTGATGACTGTCCTCGATGCTGTCATTGTCATTACTCCTACCCACAACTGCTTTCCATTTATATGCCATGCGCTTCTGAAGGTAGGCAGAGCCACCTCTCCCACTCTACCACCAAGCCCCAATCCCATCCCAGCCAAAACCAGTCCCTGATAGAACCCTGGGTTTGCCTGCCCTGACCCCAGCTTTTTTCTGGCCTCCTAGGACTCCCTAAACACTTTCTGCCAAGAAGGCCACCTGGCAGTGAACCTAAGTCTTTGCCAACTTCAAAAGCCTTGTCACTTCCAGCCTTCTACATGGCAGGAGATAGCAAAGGAGAAATAATAATAAATACACAAAATAAATAGCCTCTGTCTGCATTTAAAGCTGAGTCATATGCTCCGGCAGAGATCAAAGAGCGTAAATTACCTGGCTTCTCTCCCATGAAGAAGCCTGGAGCCTCTCCTGCCCACTCTCGAGCGCAGGAAGCAGCTACATGCAAGACAGTCACCTCACAAGGAAACTGCAAAAGGCAGATGATCTTTTCTCAGGCTCCACATCACTGACGTGGGGCTGAAGCAGCCCCAGTGCCCTCTCATTCCTGCCACCTGGAAGCTGATGCCAAGCCGTGAGGGAGTAGGGAAAAACGGGAGAGAAGGACTGGATGAGAGATGTCTGTTTTATTCAAGAATAACCCTGGAATTCTAACACTGTGAATGAATCTGGGGTGAGGAAGGAGACATGAATTAGTTATGTGAAGGTGTTGGAAGGCATAACAGAACACCTCAGCCACAGGCACATGCAATGTGGTCTTTAAACACCACTGACACAAGAATGAATTAGAGCTGTCATCCCCAGCCAGGCTCTAGAGATACCCAGAATACCCAGCAAGAGGATTCTGTCCTCTGTCTGTGAACTACCATAAAAGGAGAAAAGGATTCCTGCACACAGAATGGGGACCTCTCTGAGTCACCCAAGGGAAGGCACTCCCAGTTACCACAAAAGGTGGAGCCACTTTGGAATCTTATATCTCCAACTATTCCTGTTGCTAGAAAATGATGGGTTGTCTCAGACTCTGGTTTCAAAATTTCCCAAGAAATGAGCCATGCATACATTCCACGGTAGGGTAGGCTTGGCCCAAGAGCAGAAGGGGGATGCCAGTGAGCATAAACTGCCTTCTAGCCCTGTGCACAGAGCATCGCACCTGCTTCAGCAAGGTAATAATAAATGCTGTGCAAAAGCCACAGTATTTTGAATATGAAAGACCTGCTGTTGTCCAGCTGTATGATCTTACCTACTCATTTACCTTCTTCTCTGGGCAAGGCCACAAAATTTGTTGACAGAATTGTTCCTTTCTCTGTCAACAGGGCAAAGACACATCCAGAGCATGGTGTCCAGGAGTGGGTTAGAGATGCAGATAGGAACAGCAGAGGGAGTAAGAAGAAAATTTCAGACCATGTCGATTCTGCTGTTATGTCCAACCACACCAAGTTAGCTGTCTGGAGACTTGCCTTTAGTATCACCTGGAGGCTGACTCCTTACTTCTATTAGTTGCTTAGGACCTCCTGCACGCCAGTCCAATCAAGTATGGCACTCACTGCTCTTGGAAGACTTACAGCCTGGTAGACTGTTCGCCCAAAAAAGCTGCATGTACTGAGCCCAGAGCATTCCTCTGAATTTCTGAAAGCAACTCTTGTTCCAAGTGGCCCCATAATACCCCCACCGCTACCATTAGAGACTGCAGACAATGTTGGTTAATGGGTATCTGGATAAGCAGAGACTGTCAGATCTAAGATGTCACCTTCTTGCTCTACATGCAGCCTGTGTTGCAGTCAGCATCCAGCCCTGATCTTTCTACAACCAATTCTGAGGCTGAAAGTAGTTCCCAGTGGCCTCGTACTGGCAGTTTCCAGAGACCTCAGACAAGGTCCAGCTCACGTCTTTCTTCTTCCAAGAACCTTGTCCTGCTCTACCTGCCAGGAGGTTCTCCAGGAGCTACAGTATGTGCCTTGCCTTCCTAACTAGAGTCCAAGCTCCAGGAAGTCAGACAGTGTAGCCCAGTATTGAGCTCACCCCATATGGACACACTCCATGATGCGTCAGAAGCTTAAGAAACATGAAGGAACCACATGCACTTCACTGGGAGGAAAGCTGGTCATAGGAGTCTAGACTTTACAATACATGTGCGCGCGCGCGCGCGCACACACACACACACACACACACACACACACACACAAGGCATCTCATTTCCTTGAAGATGAGAGGAGTTACCAGGCTACAGCCAAGACCTGCTCCTCTTAAGACCATACAGGTCTCAGGAAGCTGAACAAAGGGAAGTTCTGAGATCCCCATTAGGAATAGATAGCTGGCTTAGAAGCTCAGTGCAATAGAACAAATAATCAAAGGACAGCCACTTCTCAAAGCCCTCAGCCTTTGCTCACTGGCCTAGCTGATGGTAACCTTGGAAGCCTCAGAAAGGGCTCACTTGGTTAAGTGAGAAATATCACTCTGTGGACCTGCAACAGCGAAGCTACCGCTCACTCTTAAAGGGTTAGCAGACATACCAGGGAACTGAGAGCTTGAAAAGGGTACGAAATTAAGAGAATACCCCTGGACACAAGAAGGTGAAAGTCAGTCCAGCCGTTAAATCCTATATGGTCAGCATAGGTACAAAGAAACCACGGCTAAAAAAGATAAGATTACTAAGATAAAACCCAAGGAGGCAGGGGACCAATCTGCCCTGCTCCAAAACCCAACAAGAGGCAAATTCCAAGTGGCAAGGTGTGACCACACTGTTGAATATTCACTAACATAGCCTACAGATCACATTATTATCATGGTAAAAAAAAAAAAATCTCACTCCAAAGTGGAGACTTAGGGCTGGGGATATAGCTCAGTGGAATAAGCACCTGCCTGGCAAACGCAAGGTCCTAAGTTCAATCCCCAGTACTACAAACAAAACAAAACAAAGTGGAGACTTAAGGTGGTAATAAAACATGATCGCACAAAAAGGCATGATAAAGATGAGCACCGGTAAAGCTAAAACTACCTCCTACATGCAGTGACATCAGGAGACTTGGTCCCTACCTCTCTTGTAGACGCCATAAAAGCTGTATGCTTTTGTCCACTTTTGTGACAGTCTGGAATTTCTATACTCCATGTACTACCCTCACTTGTGCTAAACTATCAGAGTTAAAAACCATGTTCCTATGCCATGGTGGTTGTGTGACAGACAGCCCAGGAACCTGTGGAGTCAGCAGCCGATCAGCTGTTCAGTGTCCTCCCAATTGACGCTGACACTTGCAATTTCCTCTACACAACATGCCTGCCTAAGTAATTAGCTCTTAATACCTCCACAGTGACTTTCATCAAGCAACTGCAGCAGGCTTGAACTAGATGTAAAGGGTGCAAGTCTTCCAGAGACTTAGTTATGTCCTACAATCCTTTCAAAACAATCCTACTGGATCTGGGTCACTTCATCATGATACTGTGTGTTCTGGGATGGTTCCTTGGATTCCTTGTAAGAAACATTTTGGCTCCTAGTATTTGGTATATATACCTAGAGTGTGGCTGCACTTCCAGAGTAAACTTGCTCTCTCAGTTTTAAAATAAGGACATGGACTAGAAAGAGAATAGTGATCTCTGAAACAGACCAGAAAGCAGAGGGGTCTGCAGTACAGCCTGTAGTATTGCACCTAGAGTCATGATTGTTTTTCAGGGCAAAAATGGCCTGATATCCCCTCTCCCAGGTGTCCCTCTTTTGCCTTACACAGGTCTCTCCAGGGATGTCTGTGGTTGGGGCTCTACATGTGCCTTAAGCAACTCCTTCTGTTGAAGTCACGATCAGTGTAAGTCTCTGTGTTATGCTAGGTGCCCAACATTTGTCATTTATATTTTATATGTGTATTGTGGCCTGTAGTTAGATGTCTCCACAAACCCTCATGTAGTCATAGGTGGGACTTTTTCAGAGTTGGTTGGATCTAGATTGTGTGACACTGGAATTGATGTATGGTGCAGTGCTAGGATCGAGGGCACTAAGATAAGGGTATGAGAGCTACCTGCCCTAGGTCCCCTGGATAAAATATAAGTGATAGGAAGAGCTGTGGTCCTCCCTTGCTTACCTGCTTTGCTACCTTCTGCCTGCAAAGAGCTGTTTCTCCTCTGCAATGCCTGTCTGCCGTGCCACTCTGCCTTGGATCCAGCCAATTATGGACCAAAACTTCTACACACTGTGAGCTAAATAAACCTTTCCCCTTTTAACTTTGGATGTTGGGTATTTTGTCTCAGCAACAAGAGAAAAGTAAATAAGTTAGTCTGGTTGGTATAGGACAGAATATTTCTAAAAGAAAAAGGGTAGATAGTGTTAGCCACTGATGGGAAAAGGGAGGCTCAGAGACCTGGGGTGGGCTATTAAAATTTGTTGGATCATTTGGTGGAGATTTTTTAAAACATCTTGATGTTCCACTTTTCCATTTAAAAAGTAATAAATTTCAGATATTTTACCCAAAGAGAAGAGTACTATCATATACTTTATCTTAATGTCTTTACTATATGTATAGCAGGCTTTTTGTGCAAAAACATTGTTTTAAAAGTAAGATTATAATATTCTCTATAGTAAGGTGGCTTTCCAGAAGCTTCCAAGCCTTGCTGCATGATGTGTGTCCACTGTTTGAGCTTGGACAAACGTGCTAGAGATAATAACAGTCCTCACTTCGTTTTTATTGATGATTGATGAGAAAATCCACAAAAAGCATTTAGTTCACAATGCTTAATGAGGGCTGATTTCCTCAATTATGTACAGGAAATTGTATTTGTTAATCACCTCTGCTGACAGGACATCCCTTGACGTGAGAAATACTGGGAACAGTTAACAAGTGTCTTCCTGGGCTGGAAATGGTGACTCATTGGCATCTGGAAGACAAAGCTTTCCAGAACATCTCCCACCCATGCTGGACAGTATCATTGCCTAGAGATAGGCATGTTGGAGGTGCCCTGACAAGGAAATCCCCTTTTCCAGAAACCACTTTCCTTCACTGCCCAGGAGCATTTGCCAAGAAATTGCTCTAAACCTACCAGCCACACGCAACACAAAGAGGGAGCTGTCAGCATATGATTATAAGAAATGTGGGACAAAAGTCACCTGTATGTCCCTGCTGGACAAAAACAAAGGGCTCGTGGGAAGTCAAAGTAGGACAAACAAAACATACAAAGTTTTAAATCATTTCCCAAGGCTTTTCTAGGCTCTCAGCTTTAGGGCAAAGAAAAGCTAGGTTTTCTAGAAATCATTTCCTTATCTGATAGAAGCAAAATTGCAGGTTCTGAACAGGGTGTTTCTCAGTGTCTCCGGCTACCTCCATCTGGTGGAGAACTTTTATTTCCCACTAAGTTAAGCCATATTTGACATTACACTTGAACGTGGGTTTCAAATTCTATGTTATCTTAGCATTTTTAAGCTCTTGGATTTCATACCAACTGTCTCTGTGGGGGCCTCTGTTTGGGATAAAGGAAATTGAAGAAAAGATTTCTTCTTCTCCTTTGAAGTTCTGCCAAGGTTTTCATTTCATAGTTTGATAGTGGAGATGCCACCCAGGTCCTGCCAGAGGGAAATGTCTCACAGGTAAGCCCCACAACTTCTCCATCCCACATCCCAACACACACTCCCAAAAGTGACATGAGAAATAGCAGGAAAACGCGGAAGTAGGAGCAGAGAGACAAACAGAATCCCACAGCAACAGCAGAACAAAGAAGAGATGGAGTGACCTACTTCAGTTTCCAAAGCCAATAGCAATAAATACTTACGCTGGATGACCAGCCAGGTACGAAGGCTAATATTTTTACCTGTGCACTCAAAGCACGGATGTGACATCAGTAGCATCAGGCAGGAGCTGTGGGCATGCCTGCCCCTCCCTGGGACACCATCTCCCACTGTTCTCTCCCAGACAGACAGACGCCAATCACTCACCTCTTTGTGCCTTCGGGCTGCCTCCAGGGAGACAGCAGCATGGCCTCTATGCTTGTCCTGGGCACATTCCTGGCAGATGCACTGCTGATCTATGCAGCAGAAGGCAGTCAGTGAGCTGTGGTGGGCTGGGCAGGTACGCAGGTCTTGGTCCTTCACCGGCTCTGTCAGCTGATGACTGTGCAGCTTGCTGTTCTCCTGGTGTGGCCGAAGGTGCTCCTCACAGTAATTCACCATGCAGGTCAGACAAGATTTTACTGCTCTCACCCTGCTGCCGCCAAGGCAGAAGTCGCACAAGATCTCCCAGTCGCCCTCACTGCCAAAAGCCCCAGGCTCAGCTGGGCCACCACGTTGTCCCTCTGTTGTCTCTTCCACAGGCCTACCCGGGGAACCCACATCATCTTCTGCTGGCCTGGCCGAGTCTGAGCTAAAAGGGGCTAGAGGATGAACAGTGACCCCTAGCAGGGGCCCTGGGGCCATTAGCTCCAACTCAGCCATCTGGAACACTCTGCCACCTAAGCCTAAGCTGTCCTTCCTCGGTTCCTTGGCCCAGGATCTGTGCAGCCCAAGTCAGACCAGAGAACCACGCCCAGAAGACTGCAGCTGCCCCAAGAGTTTAACTGTTTCCTCCCTCAGGAAGGAAGCTCAGTTACTCCTGACTGTGCCCTGGGCTTGGACGGCAGCCAGCTGCTGTGACGGGGTAGTTGGATCACTCAGGCTCAGCCCTGTCACTGAGAAGTCTCCCATGAGCTCAGGCTCCTCCTTGGGCTCAGCCCTGCCCTGAAACTTCTATTCTTGTGTGAATCATTCATCCCCCATTGGCTCTGCAGAAGACCACGTGTGTCTGTGGCTGTGCTGGAAAGAACTAAAGAGTCCTGAGCTCTGTTGTAAGCCTGTATGGCTTTGTCCGTTCTCATAAGCTGACTTTTTGTTTACATTTTAAAGGGGATCTAAAGTATAAAGACTTCTGCAATAGGACAGCAATTTATCTCTTCCCATCTCACAGAACTAGACAGAGGCAGCTAGTAAAACCAAGAGGCAAAAGCCTCTTTCTTATGCTGGATATGTAGCTTAGTGGTAGGGTACTCACACCATATATGGAAGGTCCTGAGTTCAATCCCCACCACCACCAAAATGCTGTAATTTCACTTGCTATAAATTACTTGATGATGAAATCATTAATTTTAGAGTTCACTCAACTGAGTAATATACTATGGGTCTCCTGCTAACTCTGATGTAGGTAATACTTCTGACAGGTGTTATGATGTCAACAGCAGCCTGAGTTACCTTTCAGGGAAGTGAAGGCCATTTTTGTTGAAACCACCAGCCCTTCAGTCGGATCTGTGCAGATGTGCAGAGGACCTGAACAGATCATGCTAATGCCACATTTTTTGAACACACATCCCATGAAGAGCCATACGATTGATTACAAAGGCACAGACCACTGATTACTTCAACTCCAGTCCTCTTACCCCACACCTCAGACCTCCCCACTTCTTAATTCCATAACTACCCCAAACTACATCCTCAGGGAAGCAGATTTGAGACTTGAAGCTCTCCCTTCATGCTCAGCCACCTTGCAAAGAAACTTTTTTTGCAAAACTAGTTGTTTTGAAGCCTGGCATCCTGCACAGTGGGCAAAATAGGCCCAGTTCAGTAACATTAGAAAACGATGTGTGTTTCTGGTCTTGAACTTTCCATGTCACTTTGTGTATTCCAGGAGACATACTCCCCTGTGGGGATCAGGTGGGTCAGGGAAGACTTTGTCCTCTTCTACAGACAGCCCACTCAACCAACCTACAGGCTGCACATCCTGCTCTGTGGTCCCCAGACAGGAACACATGCTAAGAAATAGCCCTATACCTGCACAATAAAATGTTTCTAGATGTGGCACATTAATTTGTTCAGGATGCCATAACAAATTACTAGTGACTAGTTGGTTTTGCCAACAGAAATGGATTTCATCACAGTGCTGAAGACTGGAAGTCTGAGATCAAGGCACTGAGATCAGGTTTCCTCTGAGGCCTCTCTCCTTGGCTTGTAGGTATCTTCTTCTATGTCTGCATATCAGTTTCCCTCTGTACATGTCTGTGTCCTAATTCCTCTTTCTACAGGGACACTAGTGAGGCTAGACTAGGGCTTACCCTAATAACCTCATTTTACTGTACTTACATGTTTAAAGACTCTATCTCCAAATATACTCATGTTCTGAAGTACTGGAAGTTAAGTCCTCAACCTGTTAATTAGGGGAGGGGCAGGAGAGGAAAAGAATACAATTCATCTAATTAAAACATGGCCAGAGGATAAGATGGGAAGCTTGAAGTTTATTAGAAGGGTGCTGCTAGCCCTACTCATTGGATGGGGATTATGCGGTGAACTCAGTGTCTGCTCAAGAGGTAGGAAGGAATCCCAAGATTACTGCATGGGACCAGGACATCAATGGGATGAAAACAACAAGGTGGAGAGGGAAAGACTGGGTTCAACAGCTCCAGAGTTTAGGGGTTAGGATGAGTCTAAAATGCTGTACACTTTATAGCTTTATACCTCTACTGTGAGTTCTGGAGGATTTGGATTAAACTAGATAAACTCAGGGAAATTTCTTGTCACTGACTGAGAGATAACAGAAATTCACAAAATTCAGGATCTACTATTCCAGTCGGAGGGCATGAAAAACTTTAAAAATTCATCCCAGTTGTAAGTAACCCTTTTTACTTTAAGTCATGCATACCCATGTCATGATTACCTAGAAGCAAGGCTTTTTTTTTTTTCCAGTACTGAGTATTGAATCTAGAGCCTTAGCACTTATCTCCATCCCTAGCCTTTTAAAAAAACTTTTATTCTGAGACAGGGTCTCACTAAGTTGTTCAGTTCAAACTTGTGATCCTCCTGCCTCAGCCTCCCAGGGGGCTGGGATTATAGGTGTTGACCACCACAACCGGCTGAAGCAGCTCCTTTTAGCAATTGTCTAAATGTACTAGGCCTGACTATTCCCTTTTTCTGTTGAAGTGCCCCACCTTCACCAAGGGGTTTCCTGGTATTTAATTTCGTGGTTTGCTCATCTCCTGCCAAAAGGAAAAGGAGCAGGTTTTCCTAGTCTAGACCATTCTCAGAGACTTCTCCAATGTTAACAGACAGGCTTGCTTCTCTTTAAGCCCTTCTTCAGAATGACCTGCTACTGGCAGCCAAACTGGCCTGCCCACATGCCACAGAGCTTGGGCTTTCTGGAGAAAAAGCAGAAGCTGGCTTCCTTGCCTGGCTTGTTCCGCTGCCTTGAGAGTGCATGAAAAGGTATGAAGTCTGCCTGCCTCTCCGTATGGCTTGTCACTTGCCTCTCAACCTTTCCCTCACCACCCTGCTTCCACCCTTTCTTCTCTCATAGGTTATTTCCATGCTGCCCGCTTTCTAGGGCTAAACCTTCAGTGCAGTTTATGGGCAACACTCAGCCCTTCAACAATTGCCCACTGCAGGCCTAAATCAACAGACATTTCCTCACACTTCTCCCCAGTGGTGGAGGAAATTGGAGATCTGAATTTTGGCCCCACTTGGGCTGTGTAAATAATTTGTCCTCTCTTAACCTCGGTTTCCTCATCCATAAAATGACCATGCTGACCTAAGCGAAAACCAGCAAACAGATTTCTGGAGAAGCCTCAGTCACTTTTGTAATGGTCTAAGTACCCAGCTGCTTGCTAGACTGACCCCATGCTTGACCCCCGATTCACCTCAAACAGCTAAAGTCCATGTACGGTAACATAATTATTGTTTAAAGGTTCCTTGTTCTTTCTCCGAAAGAATTCAAAGAGCATTGCCCGTCCCTGCCAGAAACAGGACAGTTACCCAGGCATAACGTCCCTGCTACACCTGTGTATTCATTGTGGTTTTTGTCTTTATAAGCCCTGCATACAATGGGCTCGGGGCTCTCACTTCTTAGCCTTGAAACAGAGGCATGAGTGG
The DNA here is from genome assembly GCA_004027595.1 of Dinomys branickii. Classification (NCBI taxonomy): domain Eukaryota; kingdom Metazoa; phylum Chordata; class Mammalia; order Rodentia; family Dinomyidae; genus Dinomys; species Dinomys branickii. The sequence continues at coordinate 91,796 of PVLD010001727.1, read as the reverse complement.
GGGCCATTGGGCTCAACTATTAAAATCGCTACTAAATTCTAATTTGGCTGTTTGGGAGTTTATTGTTCTTGGACCCGTGTCAACTTTCCTTGTCGCTGGGACAAAATACTGATACCTGCAACTTAAACGAAGGGAATTTTATTTTGGCTCATGTTTTAGAAGTTTCAGTCCTTGCATGGTTGGCTACAGGCAGAAGCAGCATGGTGGAAGGGTCCACGCAAAAGAAAGCTGCTCACACATGGCAACCAGGAGGCAGAGAGGAAAGGGTAGAACCAGGGAGGGAGGCAGACCTTCCTTGGCTGCCCTCATAACCCGCGTCTTATAACCAGGCCCCACCTCCTAACAGCAAGTCAGCTATATCCCCTCCATAATCCAATCATATTTCAAAAACCCCACCTGTGAGCACATGAGACTTGGGGGGACATCCACAGATAAACCGTAGCAGGGGAGCTGTGTTCAGGAAGGGTCTAAGTTTATGTCTAAGTCATTAGGGAAGGCCATCATGTTTGAGGTATGATGTTGAGCATGGGAATAAACTGTGGTGGACCTGGGGAGGCCCAGCCCCAGCCCTCCAGGAACACCGAATACACCACAATGTGTAAATCTCCATCGTCAACACTCAAAGCACAGTTTCTTGAGTTCACTGCCAGTCCCTACCTCTGATGCTACTTCCCGGGACTGCAACATATCTCATCAAGCTTCAGATCCCCTTGGTCAACACCCGAGCACCAGGAGAACCAGGCCTGAGTCACACTCTTCTCCTGCACTTGCACTCCCTACTGAACCAAGTGCTCCACACTGACCGCAACACGCCTTTCCCACTGGGCCTTGGGGCATCCTGACCTTTTAAGGCTCTCCTTGACAGCTTCCTTGGCCTGCTTGCCTTAAATGAAACCTGAATGTCCCCGAAAGTCACTGTTTCTCTTCCCAACTCTCACCTGGCGTGGTTCCCTATCTGGGACTCCTGCAGTGAGTCCCCAGTTTCCTATAAGGTGTTACAGTGAATGGTGAAAAGAAGGAGAAAGAGACAAATTGCAAGGCAACCGGGATCTGGGATAACCATTTGTTTATGGGAACAACAGGCCACTAGGCAGCCACAACCTCGGTATTTACTGATCACATTTACATTTACACTGAGGAAGATGGTGAGGAGATTATCAGACAACTCAGAGGATGGCAGTAGTCTTATGCTGAGAAGGATCTTATGTTGATGAGGATCACTTTGGATGATTCAGAGGGCAGCAGTGATCTTTAATTATGATCTTATGTTGATGAGGATGGTGGAGAGAGGTGGCAGGTTAATAAGAAGTTGGTCCTTTCTCTGAGGTGAAACTTCTCTTTTTATTACTATTCAGTTCTCAAGGAACCAGGATGTCTTCAGCTGATGTAATCCTACCTTGGAGCATCACAGCATCACCAGATTGTTGAGGACTCAGCTGTGACTGGAGGCACACGGAGTTGTTTCCACATATAACCAGCTTGCATGGCAAGATACTAGGCCTCAAACAAGTCCAAACCACATGTGGATTATGAAATGACCTTTCCCAAAAAATTATATAGAATGGCCCTCGACAGTTCCCTTTCTCATTTCCCATGTGTCTCAAAGTCCAGGTGGGGTAAGAATGCTCATCCCTGTTAAAACATCCAAACCACCATTCTCCAACTCTCTTCCAACCCTGCTCCTCTGATGCTCATGCTGCTTGTATTAGTAACTATGCCCAGCCCTGTTCTTTAAGTCCCTGGGGGAAGGAAGGTGGGGAAGGTGGAGAAATAAAGATAAGAGGAAGAATACAGAAAGCTGAGGTCAGGCAGAACCCAATCCCTGGAAAGGAGGAAAGGAACTGCTTAACACTTATACACTAGGTAGCTTGATGTCACATGACACCTCTCTGCCTAGCAAACTGTTCACTTGGATTGCCCAGGGTGCTTGGTGTGCTCTGGACTGGAGCAGTTTGTTCACATGGCTCCTCTCGGGTGCTCTTTGTTCTTGGGACTGGCCTTGCTCCAGCCCCACATGTGTGATCAGTCTCCAGCTTCAGCTTCTCCCCACAATTAGTCTGTTTTCTATTGCTATAACAAAATACCTGGACTGGGTACCTTATAAAGAAAAGGAATTTATTTGGGCTCACAGTAATGCTGAAGATCTCTTTGGTCTCTGGTGAGGTCCCTTTTGGCTACATTACAACATGGCAGAGAAATAGGAAAGGAAATAGCCTGACATAGCCTTGCTGTATAACAACCCACTCTTATAAATTAATGAGATCCCAAGAGAACTAAGTTAATCTTTTTTGAGGGTGACACCCCCCATAACCCAGCCGCCTTCCACTAGGCCCCACCTCTCAGAAGTTCTACCACCTCCCACAGTCACCAGACTGAGGGCCCACAGTTTCAGCACATGCACCTTAAGGGAACATACTCAAACCATACGTGAAGTGTAGCGCCACTCCACAGCATCACCCTCTCCTTTGCCCTTGGTGGTCTTTGACCAGCCTCCTGGCTATACTCCTCAGTGATAGAAGACTTAACAGCCTGGAACATAGCTTCCCTTTTCACCCCAGCTATGTTATCATCTTCAGAAATTCTACCTCTGAATGCTTCCTGCCACCCGTTCTATAGTCATACCTGCATTTATTTTTATTTCATATTAAAAAATACACACTATATACATACAGAAAACACAAATAACAGTCTATCATCAACCCTTTTTAAGTATACAGTGAAATTCATTCACACTGTTATGCAATTATCACCACCATCCATTTCCAGAATAATTTTTTGCAAAACTGAAACTCTATACCCATTAATCAATGATTTCCCGTTGTTTCCCGCCCCGCCCCCAGCATTTGGAAATTACCATTCTACTTTCTTTCTCTTAAATTTGACTATTCTAGGTACCTCATATTAGTAGAATCATATCATTTATTTCTTTCTGTAACTGGCTTATTTCACTTGGCATGTCTTCAAGGGGCTGGCTTGGGTTATAACATATGTGTAAATGTCCTTCCTCACCTTTGTATTCTGTATGCACCACAAATACCTACCTTGGAAATTCTGAATTGATAATCTTAATTCTCTTTTTTTGAAGAGTAGGCAATGTTTACTGGGAAAGATAGCTCCCAAGAGACAGGAGGGAGAGAAAACAAATGGGTTGCCAACCAACCCACTTCTCAGAGGAGGTTTTATGGAGCAAAATCCGAAGGAGGGTACAAGTTCAGACAAAACTATGATCAATATTAAGATTAAAAGTACAGTTGTTTAGATAATGTTGATCCAGTGAGGAAGCAGGTCACATAGCAAGTGTACATGGAAAGAACAAGATCCTTTTTAGGAAGAGATGAGTCAGAAGGTCCTGGTTCCTTACCCGGGCGACTGACATCTATCCAGACTTTATTGGACCAAGTGATACCAATTATAGTATATTGCTTATCCCCTGGGCAGGCAGGTAGGCCTGGTCATTCCATCTTTACCTTGAGGCCTGGTCTTCAACGATGCACCTCCAGCCAGAGTTGTAATGCAATCTCATCCTCTGCGCTGACTGCCTCGAGGGCCCAGCCTTGTCTGACTGTCCCGATTATTTCTACCTAACTTACCTGTCTATAATAGGTATAGTTCCTGGAGACCTGGGGATTCAGATTCCCTTTCTTCCAAGGTCTCTTTAGGTAATTTATCAGAGATGCTTTTCCAATCTTGTTTCCCCGATCTCCGGAGGATACTCCCTCTCCATCTGGAATACTCCGTCTCTGCCCTTGTATTCCCAAGAGCCCATCAATGTGAGGGACCCTGAAGCTGAAGACCCAGTAGCTTCTCACAATCCGGCCACCAGCTAGTCTGAGTATCCCTTCCAGAGTGGATACCATGTCATCCTGCACACCCCCGTCACATCCAATTCATGGCCTAGCACTGAGAAGGTGCTTAGGGTAAGTTCAGGACTGAGAGGCTTAGTCCTTCAGACTACTGGTGTCCCCTAAGGAGATTGGTGCAGCCAGACAGAAAAGAGGCAGAGACTGGGAGTGGATTGCTCCCTTCCACCAGAAGGGTGCTGGATGACTTTGACATAGTCCCACTTAAGGACACGCTCAGAGCTCAGTCCTCCCATATGGGTCAACATACCAGATGGGACAGGAGCTCACAGTCCCATTTCACAGATCAACAGAAGGTGGAGTGCCAACAAGGCCAGCACCGGAAGTTTCTTTGAGAGAAAAGAAAGCCACAATCGTATTTCTTGACCACACTTCAGGCTCATTTGCTTAAAATCTCTCACTAGGTGAAAAAGTGGTCTCAGACTCAACAGGTATTAATTGCATCCCATTGGCTGCATCCTAACCCAGAGCATTCGGCCTTGCATAAAATCAAGGGTCTTTTAGAAAACCTTCTTTTCTAAGACAAACCTGCACTAGGAATGTTAGAACAAAGGTATGGTTGACTACTCCTCTCCAGAACTGAGGAGGGTGTCCCAACCCAAATTTTGATGAGTCCAACTCTACCAAGAAACGTGGTAAGTAACTGGCAAGCAGGTAGGTAATTATTAATTTTTCCTCCAACCAAGTGTGCGGTAAATAATCTCAACTACTGACAAACTCTGAAAGCGCTCTGAAACAATGCATGCCAACAGTCTTCTCTCTGTTCAGGAGTTTAAAGTCTTCACTGTGAAGAATCTAGAATAACTCAAATAAAAAGAGCTCTTTTAACCCAAAGGCTCTATGCAGCAGTTCTGCCTAGAGAAATCCCCAAGCTTTTCTCCTCAGCAAACAACTTTCCCCTCAGTGTATCTCTTCAAAAAACTCCTTGAAGATTGTATAGGATAGGGTGCAGCTCAGTGGTAGTGTTCGCCTAGCATGTACAGGCTGTGGGTTCCGTCCATAGTCACACACACACACACACACACACACACACACACACACACACATATCCTTGGATTTTCATTTGTGATTCTGCTGAATCATGCAGTGCTGTGATTCTGAAGACTGTAGAAATTAAGAAAAATTAGTTCATCAAACTGAGAAGAATAAAAATAGTATTAGTTATGACACCAAATTTATCTCATTTAGTCGTTGTGCTTTATTAGATTGTATCCATTTCCCTTTTATAGAATTAAGAAAACTCATTTATGAAATAATGATAAGAGTAGGAGGAAGGTTATTTGGAAGAGTTACGTCTAAGTCAATCTTCCAAATTAACTTTGCAGTTTTTCTGGTAAAATCTCAAATCTGAGAGTCATTGAGCTTGAAGTTACATCACTCTTATGGAAACTAGCCCACAGTTTTCCTGGCCTATCTGGAGGGGGAGGGGCAATGCAGCCCTGGCCTGGGATCACTAGCAGCAAAGTGGTCCCCGACCTATTTTTCTCCTAAAATGAGTAGGCATCTTCTTGGATTGCTTCGATAATTAATCACTGCTAGCAAAACAAGGGGGGAAATAGAAGAAAGCACACCCGGATTTAAGAGATCGTTGCTGATTGTTCTCATTACACAACCCCCCAAGCCCGACATCTCCTCATAGGGATCATTGTAGCTGAGCTCCTGGGAAGACAAGGTCATCCCAGGGTAATGCACTGGCTTTCCTCACAATGACAGGACACAACTGTAGGCAGAAGGCCAGAGTACCAGCTCCACAGAAAGATGGATAAGAGTAAGACCTATCTTGCTCAGGACTAGCACAGAGCCCAAAGGTGGCTACAACTGACTAAAGAACACTGGCTGAAGCCAGCTTCCACTGTCTTCAGCTCTGGATATCTACCACTTGAGAAAATGCACCAGTCATTTCTTCCCTGAGCCACTGAAGATCTAGTCCTGGGTTGTTCTCAGGCCCCCTTTCGTTTGCCAGTGAGCTGTAGCTGTGGAACACAGGGATAGCCTCAGGCACCTCTTCTCTAATTCAGCCAAGCTTACAAGGCCCGGATTGGCAGCCGTACTAGCCAGGAACCTACTTAGGAGCTGCAGTGCCCTGGAAATGGAGAGCTAAGGAATTTGATCACATTCCAGTTATACTTATAAATTCCAGACACAAGGGTATGACACTTTATGTGGCATGTAAGCACATCTGAACCGTGCTTTGTTGAATCTCCGTATCAGCTTCGTAAGAACTACGGTGTGATAGCTCCCAAAGTAATTGTACAAGTTAAACTTTAGTTATCTTTACAGGTTATGACTACTGTCAAAACAACCTACGCATAGTAAATGAAATAAAATCTTTAAATATATGCAACAAATTTTCTCTTGCCCTGGGACAGGACATGGTTTCTAAGGCCCTAAGCCAACATGGCTAGTTTTCTGAAAGTGGGCAGGGCCCCAGCCTCCAGTCAAAATGCACACCTCTAATCTTGCTGTTTTGCTATAGCGAATTGCACACATTCCAGGGAACTAAACTTACCTTCATAGAGGGCAGAATTATCTCGGGCCAGCCAGGGTGTAACTGCTACCAGTGCACTAAAAGCAACGCCCCAGCAGCTCAGTGAGCCAAAGGCTAGGTGTAAACCTTTATAGTAGGACAGAATCTCAGAAAATCATCACCCTCAGCCTCTTTCCCAACACTTATAATTAAGAAAACTCAAGATTCATATTTTTAACAATAATCAGAAAGTACAAAAGGAAAAAATCTTTCTCTTCCTATGGTCAATACCACGCCTCTCACTCCAGAGACTATATGTCGCCAAGGTCAGAGAACGATGGATTATTTTCTCTAAAAGCAACATACTCTTTGCCTCAGTAGAGTCCCTCAGGGATGGCTTATGCCTCAAGAGATATCAAAGGTGAATTCTTAATAACTCCACTTCCCCTAGGACATCCATTTGTGCAAATGCTTTCTATTTCTGCTTCCTAATTGAAAAGCCGATGGTTAAAGCATGCTCTGTATTTCTGTTTCCCTCGTGGCATGGAGGAAGCATGCATGGGTTTCCTAGCACAAGAAGGGCAGCCCTCCTTCAGGGTATGGCACACAGACTCAGGAAATGCATGCATGCAACACAAACAGCGCCAAAAGAAACCATAGGGATTGTTTTATTTGCTCTTCTCGTTGCTTAGACAAAATACCTGACACCCAAAGTTAAAGGAGGAAAGGTTTATTTTGGCTCACAGTTTGTAGTGGTTTTAGTCCATAACCAGCAGGCTCAGGGTGTCTCCAAGGCAGAGGAGCATCACAGAGCAGAAGACAAGCAGCAGCAACAATAAACAACATGCGATAAGCAATGAGCCTTTCTCTGTCCCTTATATTTTATCCAGGTTACCTACCCTTAGAGAGGAAGCAGTACTCACACCCCTTATCCTAGCATCACACACTTGTTCTGAGCATTACACACTCTAGATCCAGCCTCCTCTGAAAATCCCTATGGCTGCATGAGGCTTTGAGGGGACATCTGTATACAAGTTACAACCAGGATCTGGGCTGATATGACTGCAATAATCTTGGTAGTAACCACCATTTTACCCAACAGGTGGTCTGGTATACCTCGGAAACCCTACTGGACAATCAGTTATTAAAATAGGTATGTTGTGTTAGCCTACTTGAGACAGGGACCGCACAAATGAGAACAAAACCATCAAATGCTGGGAAAGGGTCCCAAAGGATCATGCCTATTTTATCCTTTCACAGCAGAAGCAAACAAGTACATAAAAGTGGACCGAGAACTGACATGCAGCTCTGGAGTTAAAAATATGATGGCTAAAAATAGAACCTACTGACCTAGATATAAGCAAGTGTCATCCTCCTTAAAACCTACCTTATCCAGTGAACTGACCAATGAGCGGCCTATAACTCAGCTCAGATACTGGCTAATCAGGACTAAACACTCACTGCAAGTTGAATCCCGTACTTGTATGAGGACCCAGATGAGAACTTTGGGTAGGAACATCTTCTATATCAGCTACCTCTTTCATTTCTTCAGAGAACGATTAGCTTACCCTGCCCTTGATCAGAGCTGCAGCTTTCTTCTGGGTCAAGCAGAAGTTCCAAAAAAAAGCCTTGCCTGAGCCTGGGATGGTGGCACACACCTTGGGAGCCTGGAGTAGGAGCACTGCAAGTTTGAGCTCAGCCTGGGAAACTTCACAACTTAGCAAAATTCTATCTCAAAATAAAATAAGTGTAAAAGAAAAGGGCAGAGTATGTAGCTCAGTGTGAAGGCCCCAGGCTCAATCCCCAGTACTAGAAAAAAGGAAGGATAAAAAAGCCTTGTCTATGCCTACATTTCCTCTGGATCTGGTCTTGTTTCTAACATTTCTGGACCTGAGAACCTGGCTGGGATAACACAGACAGTTTTTCTTTTTGTTTTCCCAGGACTGGGGATTAAACCCAGGGCTTTACATATGCTAGGCAAACACTTTAGTGCTGAGTTCTGTCTCACACCGTTTTCAATTTTATTTTAAGACAGGTTCTTGTTAAATTGCCCAGGCTGCCCTTGACTTTGTAACCCTCCTATCTCCGCATCCTGAGCTGCCGAGATTGTAGATGGTGTAGTGAGAATTGGCCTCCGAATCCCAGCCAAAGTAACTCCTTGGGTGGTAGACATTCCCTGCTTCCGCACACTGGCAGGTGCTGAAGCTGTGTGCCAGGTTGCAGCATAAAAGTTCATTTGTCATTTCAAATGGCCAGCGCTTGCTGAGACCAGTGGAGTTTCCTGACAGGGATGAGCTGACAATGGGATACACTCAACTTTTCCTCCTTTAGGTTATAGGTGTCAGGTGTTTGTCTAGTGTAAGGAAAACGAATAATACAAGTTGGTAGCAAGATCATGCTCAGATTTTTAACATGAAGAAATTGGGAGAGATGATAAATGTTTTTGTTTCATGAAAACTGATGATAACAAGATTAAATTGTTCTGGTCAGAACTATCCAAATCAGAGCTAGAAAGTAATGAAGAGGCCAGACATGGTGATGCACGCCTGTAATCCCAGCACTCGGAAAGCTGACGCAGGACAATCACTGAAAGTTCAAGGCCAGCCAGGACTACATAGCAAAACCCTGTCTCAAAAAATTAAAAAAAAAAAAAAAGAAAGTAATAAAGAAAAACAGGTTTATGCCTTCTCATCTGAAATAAATACTGTTTCAAGAACTTTTTAAAGACCCACAAGAGATTCTTTCTAGTTATACATGCACCCCATTCTTTGCACGCCTGGAACTTGTGCCCTGATTTCTGTAGCCAAGTTTATCTTTAACATTCTTTAAGAATGAACAATGCAGACAGGTTGCTCTGGACAGAACACCTATCCAGCAACAGCTGCAAGAGTGACGTGATGTAGATTCCTGCCTTGTGTCTCTAAGACCAATAAACTTTGTATCCGAGTAATTTAACTAAATCCCTCTCCTTTTTGTGGTTGTTGACAGTGTCCCACTATATATTCCAGGCTGGCCTTCGGTTCACCAGATTGGTCTTGCACTCCCTATTCTCTTATGTCAGCCTCCTAGGTGCTGGGAATATAGGCACGCACACTTGGCTTAAATGTCTGCCTTTTTGTCTTTAAAAAATCCCTTTTCCTCAACTTCTTTGAATATACCCACAGTTTTGCTAGGGTTTGTGTTTTCCCACTGCAGCATCATGTAATTTCCAAATAAATAGCACTACTCTCTGAGAAATTGTTCTCTTCTGTTTAGATTTACCTTCTGTCTCCCCAACATGACCTTTCAGCTCCAGCATTTCAAGGCTAAATAGACCGTGGCCATGTACTACATGTCACCTTCCTTCTGAGACTGGAGTTCCTTCCACCTATAATACTAGAGTGCTACCTGATTTGTCTGATTCTCAGGGTTACTCTGAGGTTCCCAAGCCTTAAGACAAGATGATGTTAGGAAACTAGGTAACAAATAGATAACTTATAAGTGATACCATTCCCTCAGTGAGATATCAAGGAACCTCACATGATGTCACAGCATCGAGATAATGATGTTTTATATCTGCTTCCCTGAGCAAAAGCCAGGAAATAGTTCTTCCACTGACTTCTAGAACACGTGTTCCCCTTCTACCCTGGGCTTGAGTACATGGCTCCTAGAACTGTGGCAGGTTTAAAGACATTCTGCCTGATTTCTATCTTGACATTTACATTTAACTATTGGTTTTTGTTTGTCTTAGTTGAGACTAAGGGAATCTTCCAAACATGAGGAGGTTTCATTTTGAGGAAAGCTTGTTTATTCTGTTCCCATAAGCTATAAACACATGCCTATGAAGTAGACCCATTACATCAGGCTGAGCCATACCGCTCTGCCCTCCACAGCTGCCTCAGGCTGGGGATTTGAGAACATGTCCAGAGACCTTCGTTTCTGTGTCACTGTCCACACCAGAGGCGAATATATATATATTTATATACTTTGACTTCAAAGAGATATGTTAAAAGATACAGGTTGTTGGGGGTATTATAAATTATCCACTCAATATGACTTAATTGCACCTGGCAACTTGCCTTATTTACTTTTCTATTATGTACAATATATTAAGTGATAGTGATCACAAATTATAAATTGAGTCTAGAGGCCTTATTTACTTTTCTATTATGTACAATATATTAAGTGATAGTGATCACAAATTATAAATTGAGTCTAGAGGATGTCTGAGGCCATCCTTGTCCTGCCCTTTAAGCTGGACTGGAATGCAGGAACTCACCACTTTCTCCTGGCCACAGTTGAAGGCTGTGACTCACAGCACAAGACAAGACCTGCTCAGGATGACAAGGATCTTTAAAGCAATGTAGTAACAGAAGTAAAGGTTTTACTTGGGGAAAAAACAGTTTCCTTATTGAGCCTTATCTCATCCTTGCAATACTGATTTCTTCTTTTTACTAGCCCACAGCAATCACCACCCTACTCCGGGAAAAGTACACTTCCCCCTTTGAAAATGTGTGCATGTGCTCGATAAAGAGTGGCAAGCCTGGAGGGTTTTGCCTTTGTCCACCCTGGGGTACTGACCTCCCAGCCCCCCTTTAACACATTATTAAATTGTCTCTGTCTCTTATTTCATCCTTTACAGTCCTCACACAAGCAGATGAGGATCGTGGCCGGGTCCCTGGCAATTAAGTATTTAAAATCAGACTACAAAATGGGGTATATACTATGAGCCCAACTATGTCACAGAGAATAGCTTTAAATAAATGTGTGTGTGCACAGCAGGAAGAGATAATAAAAATGGCAGTGCCAGGTGTCTCTGCATAAAATTATTCCAGATATTTGTTAAATTGTCCTACCTTTTCCATTTTAAAAAAAATAACAACTCATAATTTGCATAACTGGGAAACAAACAGAGCCCTCAGGATCTAGAAGTCAGGAAATGAATTTGCATTTGTGCCCTTACAATTGCCAGCCACTTACTAGATGTCATTTGCCTACTGAGACTTGAGTTTCTTCACCTATAAAAAATTAGAATGCTGTCTGAGTCTCAGGATTATTATAAGATCCTAAATTCTAAAACAAGATGATGCTGGATGTAGTGGCTCACACCTGTACCCTCAGCACTCAGGAGCCTGAGGCAGGAGGATTGCTGTGAGTTCGAGGCCAGCCTGAACTACACAGCAAGACCCCCATCTCAAAAGCAAAAAATAAAATATAAATAAATAAAAGAAGATGATTCTGGGAAACTAGAGAATGAATAGATAACCTTCAAGTCATACGACATTATCCTTGATTCTCTTATCTCTGTGGCCAGAACTTTTCAGACTTTCTTTTTCTGTTTTGTCTATCTGGCTGTTAAAAGTGAGTTCTTCTGGGCTGAGGGTGTATCTCAGTGGTAAATTTCTTGCCTCACGTGTGTGAGGCACTGGGTTCAATTCCCAACACTGAAAAACAAAGTGAGACACTCACTCTCTACAGCTCTCTCAAGACTACTTCACCTTCCCGGTTGTCAGGGTTAAGATCTAGAATGCTGCCCAAAGGTCTCATGCATTCAGAGGTGGGACTTTTGGAAGGCGAGTGGAGCATGGGCGTGCCATACCCACCGGTAGATTAATCCACAAATGAGATCAGAGCTACACGTCCTGCTATGAGGGGGGCCTGGTTGGAGGCAGGGCGGTGGGGGCGTGGCCTGGCAATATATATCTCCTTTCCCAGCCCCTCCCTTCTCTCACTGCCTCCTGCCGTGGTAACTTGAGTGGCTTTCCTCTGTGTCGCCCTTCCCGATGCTCCTTCTACCTGCTGACCATGGACTGGAACTGTGAGCCAAAATAGACATCTCCTCCTTTAAGTTGTGCCAGTTACTTCCCGGTGATAATGAAAGTAACTAAGACACCAACCAACTCTCTCCGTAGATGAGGTCATCTATTCTTAAGACTTCAGTTGCCATCTAGATGACTCACAAATTGATGTCTCTGGTCCAGATTTTCAGATCTAAATAGCCAACTCCTTTTAAATACAAGAACTTGATCCCCTCACAGGCACTTTAAACCTAACATATCCAAAATCAAATTTAAGACCTTCACTGATCCCACCACAACAAACCTGCCATCATGGTTTCTCAAGTTTGCTTCAAGCACATAATCAGAGGCATAAACTGGAAATGCCAAGGGCATCCCTAATCCCTCTCTTTCCCTCGTAAGTCATGTCTGCCCCATCACCGTCTGCCACCCCAAACATCTCCAAAACCTTCACTCTCTATTTCCACCACATTACCATGCCCCAGATCTCCACCGTTCCTCACCTAGATCATGTCCACAACCTCCCAACTAAACCTCCTGCGTCTGCTCATTGCTTCCTCCACTTCACTATCCGTACATCCAGAGAAAGCGTTTCTTCTAAAAATTGAAGCTCTATTAAAGTTAATTTATATATAATAGAATTCACACATTTAGATGAATGAGTTTTGACAAATGTATCTGTCTATGCAATCATCACCCAGTCAAGACAGAGAAGAATTCCAGGGCCCCAGAGTTTCTTTATGTCCTTCAACTCATTATCTCTGCCACTAGAGGTCCCAGACAACACCTCATCTAATTTTCTTAAAATATGGCTTTTAATCATAATTTTGCGTGCCCTAGAGTTTCATATAATTGGAAACACACAGTAACTATTCCTTTGTGTCTGGCTTATCTTATTCAGCAAAATGAGAAGGTGGGCACTGCTAGCTGCTCCCTTATTGCTGGGCAGCACTGCACTCTGACCACAGCTCTATGGTTCTATCTGTTCACCCCTGATGAGTGCCTGTGCTGGCTCCAGACTTGGCCTACTCAGGATCGCCATTTTGCCATTCTCTTGCCAAACTAACTGGGCCTTGATATTTATTAAAGAAAATAATAAAAAACAATACAAATGTTATGGAATTTCAAAACAAGATGATAGGGAATTAACAATGGTTATTATACTGCATACTGTTATCCTCAGAGTAGTTGCTCAGATTATCAGAGGTCGGCATGTAGAATTCATCAAACAATATAAGCACTAACTGTTCCTCTCAATGAACTAATAGAAATTAATAGTACAATTACCTTAGCTATCTTGTGTATTTATTTATTTTTTCATTCCTTCTTTTCTCCTTTCCCCCATCCCAGTTGTTCTTTCCTTTTGAGCTGTTTCTTTCCCTTTTACAATATCTATTGTACCTTTTACTTAAAATGCATCTCTTGTGGGCACGAGAGTCTTATTTTTATCTCCTTTAATGATCTCTGCTCTGGGGTAGCAAGGGCAAGATTAACGGATTTGTTAATGGGATAAGTATATCAGGCAGAAAGTATTTATTGATCCTTGCCTTTCATCTTCCATTAGAATTTAGATGTTCACTGCTAACCCAGCCATTTTAAAGTGTGGTCTGTGGACCCCTAAGGCTTCACGGAAACCTCTTAGGCTTGTGCATTCTATTGTCAGGGTAATATTAAGTATTATTTGTCTTTTTCATGATATTTCTGTTACAATTTGCAAGCACCACCCTCGAAAGGTCTATGCGTTAAAGGCTTAGATCCCAGGCCCTGAGAGGTGGAGGCTCGCGGAAGCAAGGTCACTTGTCACCCTAAATCCATGCCCCTGAGGAGGCTACTGTCTTTTATGGTGTATAAATGAATGTCTCCCCAAAGCCTCATGTGCTTAGAGGTCGGGCTTTAAAGTGTGACTGAATCATGTGTGTGTTACAGTGAAATGTGACAGCAGGAAGTCAAGCCTGGTGGAAAGAGGCAGGTTGCTGGGAGTGTGACCTGGTGGCCTGGTAGGTCTACTTCTCTCCCTGGTTATTCCCTTTACTCTCTGCTTCCTGCCCACAGAGCGAAGGTCTCATTCTTATCACATAACATCAAAAGAATACACAATCAACATGACTTACTGTGTTGATGTTGAGCTTGATCACCGAGACAGATGAATGTCTGTCAGGTTTCTACACCGTAAAGTTACTCTGTTTTCCCCTTTGTCCATACTATACTCTGGAAGGAAGTCAAAATGTGCAATCCTTACTCAAGGAGTGGGGAGCTATGCTCCACCTGCTTGAGGGTAAGGAAGCTACAGAAATTGTTTGGAATTATTCTGTATGAGAGATTTGTCCATTTTTCCCAATGTACTCAATCACTTTTTTATGTCAGTATAGACTATGGATATTTATTTCAAACACTGAGTTATACCACAATACTGCTTTGCTGTCCACATTACACTGCTTTGTCCATTTGTATCACCTACTGTGTCCTTTTGACATGCTTTTGTTTTGTTTTTTGAATCTTTGGGGAACTACAAGATTTTCCATGTAACCTTGTGTATTCTCAACCCCAAACTTCAAATCAGCTGTTTCTCCAGGAAGTGTCCTATTTCACTAGAGAATGTCACCTGAAACCAAGATTTATTCATTTTCACCCAATTTTATTCAATTTTATTTTTATCAATTTGAAGTAGCTCTTTATACATGTTTTGGCTTTATATTTTAAATATACATACACTCTGACATAGCTATCATATTTCCAGGAATTTACCCTAAAGAAATAATAGCATGACCACAGAATTGCTTATATAGGCAAGAAAATTGGAAATAACCCAAGATTCATCATTAAGAATGCTTATAAATTATAGTGCATCCATCCATCAGAACAGTACACATCCATTTTTAAAATGATGCAGCTCTAGGTTATTTTTAAATGCTGTCAATAAGATAAAGCTCAGAGTATAAAGTGCACTGAAAACAAAAGAAACAATACAATCCTAAGGAAAGAACCTGAACATATATATATGAAATAATTCTATAAAGTAAGATTTCAAGACAGGAACTCTTCTGTTTTACTTAATATTTTCTATACTTCCTGAGTTCGATCCCCAGTACCGCAAAAAAAAAAAAAAAAAAAAAAAAAATTCTATACTGTTTTGGGTTTCTATATTATTTGATTCTGTAAAAAAGAGTGTATCAGTTTTGTAACATAAAAGTGTTCTGAGTACATGTTTCTAAAGAGAAGACATGAACCATTGCAATCAACCATTGGAGTGAACTTACCCTGCACTTTGATCCTAGCGTTTTACCGAAGCCGTTACTGCCACCTGGTGGTGGGCATGATGTTATGGAAAATTTCCTTCCTAAAGATATTTTGACCTCAGCATTACTGTCATTTGGTATTTTGTTGTGGGGGTTATTTGATAGTATCTCTAGCCTCTGTCTCCTAGATGCCAAAAACACCATCTTCTCCAAGTTGTCACATCCAAAAATGTCTCCAGGCGGGCATATATGGGATGAAATGGGAAAAGCACTGATTTCCAAATAGCTAACCAATTGAACTAAAGCCTTTATTAAATAATTCCTCCTTTTGTTATTAAATTGAAAAGTACACATTGGCAATTGTTCGCATCACTGGAAAAATCACTCTTATTTGAGAATTACAGGTCTAAAAGAATGATAGTTGTTTGAGTCCAAAGTATATAAACAAAATGTGTGTATTCACTTCCAACCATTCTTTCAAGTATATCACACTACACAAAGTCTGTACAAGGTAATTTTCTAATATCAGGATGAGTGATCTCCAGCCTCTTGCTACTGTCACATAGAATTCTCATAGCTTTGAGACATTTTGAGATTTAAACGCAGTAACAAGAAAATCTCCTCTTGATCAGGAGGAGGTGGGAGGTGAAGAAAGGGCTTCTGGCATCAAGGCAATGGGACAGAGCCAAAAGGGTCACAGAGGGCGCCCCCATGGGGGCGCGTGCCCCGCAGCTGCTCCGCTGAGGGCCCCGCGGTGGCTCCACAGTGGGCCCCGATGCTGCTCCGCTGCTGCTCCACTGTGGGCCCAGTGGCTGCTCCGCTGAGGGCCCCGCTCAGGGCACCTCATGGACTGGACCCGCCCCCACCCATAGCATGACGACAGGGTGGAGCCGGGCGGTCCGCTGTGAGCATATGTGCTTTCCCACCTCCAACCATGGCAGTTTGTATACACACCTGTATGTTATAGTATAGTCTGAGGCAGCTATATCTCTTCCCAAGGCGAGAGTCCAAGGATATAGATAAACCCAGGAGTACAGTTATTATCACAGGGAAGATGACTGATTGAGTGGTAGGGCAACGGAGATGAGGGAGGAGAAAAATTGAATGATCAAATGGGCCATCATCTGTGTAATTGAGTAACAAAGGGGAAGGTAACATTATGTAGGACAGCATCCAGAGCTAATTCCCTTCTATGTTCTCTATAATTCTGTATTTCCTCAATCGTTTTTGTATTAACAGAAGTGAAGATAACTTTATATTACACAGCATCCAGTGCAAATTCCCTACTATCTTCTCTATAATTTGGTATTTTCTTTAATGTTTTTGTGTTAGCTAATGTGAAGATAACTATGTAATACAACATCCAGCGCTAATTCCCTACTATATTCTGTATAACTTTGTATTTTCTGTATTTTTTATGGCTTTTCTGGTTCATATGTCTCCATTCTTTTGTCTTTAAAATAAAATTTAAAAAAAAAGAAAATCTCCTCTTATCTAGTGAATCCCCAGTTGCCTCAGCCAGAAGCAAGAAGAATGCAAATTCTGGTCATGTGCACCCCACTGTACACCCAGGTCCAGATCCGAGGTTCACAGCACTATGCTATGACATCCTCTCTCAGCTCCTGTCGTTTACTACTGGTAAATCATAAGGCAGTTCCCTCCTGTCTCCCTCAGCCTATTTATTTCCACCATTGTACTAGCCAGTTTGTGTTGCTATAAGAAAATGACAAAGGTTGGGTGTTTTGTAACAGAAAGTTTTATATTGGCTTTGGGCTCTGAAGGCCCAAGGACATTGTTCCAGCTCTGGCTTCTGGTGAGTGCCTCTTGGCAGCTGGCATCATATAACAGGAGCACATGAAAGACAGCAGTCACATAGTGACAGAAGCAAGAAAACGAGCCGAGGAAGCCAAATTCACTTTATAAAAAACTGCTCTCATGAAGATTAATGCAGCCTTGCAAGAACTAATCCACTCGCTTGAGATGCTCATTAATGCCTCTGATGGTAGTGTCCCCAATGACCTAATCACTTCCCACTGGTCCCTACCTCTAAAAGGTTCCACCAACTTCTCCCTATCATTACATCAAGGACCAAGTCTCCAACACAGTAACTTTTGGGGGACAAACCATAGCACCCACTAGAAGCATCCCTCATGTTCATTCCTCTTCCAGTATGACTTCTCTGTGGTCTACATGTCATTAAGAGGTTTTGTTGTTGTTGTTAGTTTATTTTGTTTTTGTTTAAAAATCTGTGGGAGTTCACCTCTGCTATTGACTACCATCTCCAAATGGTGTGGGCCTACCATCTAATCCCTGCAGATCTCTATCTCCTTGTTTGTAAAATAAAAGACCTGTAATAAATATTTGAAGTTCCCTCTTGATTCCAAAATCTATGATTGAGGGTGATTAGAAATTGTGATTAGAAACTATAGCAGTGATGGCAAACCTTTAAAAGACCGGTTGCCAAACTGCAACCCCAAATCCACCTATTTACTACAAAGTACCAACACTGTAATTAACTTTAGTTTAAAGAAAGCTCATATATTAACATCCTTTTTCTTAAAAGAAAAACACAATAGAACACATGCCATAGATTTACCACTACTGCTCTATAAACTTTGTGTATGTATTTTGATATAAGAATTACAGTGTAAACCATTACTTGGGGTTAGTAGAATCTTCTTAGAGTTATAGACAGTAATTTTAATCAAATGACCCCAAGTAACTTAATCTGGTGGAGTTTTTGTTTTTGTGGCACTGGAGATTGAACCCAGGATCTCAAATATATAGAGAGTGCTAGGTAACACTCTCCCGCTAAACAAAATCATCGTTTTTTTTATACAGGATCTCACCAAGTTGCCCAGCTTAGCCTCAAGCTTGCAATCCTCCTGCCTCTCCAGAGTAGCTAAGATTACAGGTATGCACAATTATACTTGGCCTAATCTGATATTTTGACACATATTCGCATATTTTTGCTAAAATATTTTCTAAAAGCATTGACTCAATCTTTCCCAACTTTTTCATCAGAATTGCATGAGACAGCAGCTACTGTGAAAGGCTGGCAGTTTCCATGGTGTTTTACTTCCTAAGAATCATAATTCCAGCCTTTAGGAAACAGAAAAGAAAGAAAAATCTAAGAAGAGGGAGATGGAAAAAGCAAACAGAAGCAAAATAGATTCTTCACTAAAAATGGCAGCATTAAAGATTTTGTTTGTTTGTTTCTGTAGTAACAGAGATAGAACGCAGGGCCACGGGCATGGTAAAATTGCTTATAGAGATATTGTGAGAGAATCAAATGAAGATTCCCTGAGAAAGCAGATGTGACAGTTTGATCTCACTTTTGACATCTGGCCATTGATAGCATTTAAGCTTCTACCCTATTCCTTTCCCCTCCCCCCACCGCACATCTTGGACTTAAGGAAATTCATGGGTATCTTCTGAGTTCTCAGAACTGGCAGGAATTTTGACCCATCCAATTCATACATGAGAGTATGGATCTTCCAATGCTGTGCAAGATGGGCACTTCTGAAGGTTTTCTCACATTCCTCACATTCAAATGTTTTCTATCCAGTACAAGCCCTCTACTGTTGAGTAAAGGACAAACTCAGGATAACGGCTTTCCCATAAACCTTACAGCTGTTTCTCTCCAGTGTGGATCTTCTTGGGAGAGTTGAACTCTAACTAAAGGCTTTACCATACTCTACATTTGTAGGGTTTTTCTCCAGTATGAGTTCTGAGATGTCAAATAAGAACTGATTGATCATTAAAGACTTTTCCACACTTAGTGCATTCATAGGGCTTCTCTTCACTATGAACAAACTGATGTTTAGGATAAATTGTGACTGAAGGCTTTACCACATGCATTACATTCATAAGGTTTCTCTCCAGAATGAATTTGCTGGTGATGAATAAAATGAGTGACCTGAATAAAGCCTTTTCACATTCATAGGATTCTCTGGTATTAAATAAGAGATGAGCTGTGATTAAAGGCTTTACCACACCCACTGCATTTATGTCGGGTTTTTTTCCCCCAGTGTGAATTCTCCAACATACTCTTAGGGCTGAATAATTACTGAAAGTTTTACTACCTTCATTCCAATCCTAAACTTTCTCTATTTTGGATTCTCTGATATAGAATCAGTAATGTATTCCGAATTAAGGCTGCTTCATGCACACTACATTCCTTCTCACTGAATACTCTGATGATGTTGGTAGACTGAAATTTCCACCTTCATAAGAATTCTCTCTAATACTACTTTTCTGATGTTCAGTGATACACTATGACCAAAGCCCTCCTCACACTGATAACATTTCCAATTTTTCTCTTTTATACAAATTATATCATGTCGAACATAAACTGAATAATTCATGAAGATTTTAGAACACTCATTACACTGAAAACTCCCTCACCTGTGTTATCTTTCTCATGTTTAGGGTACCCTGGCTGCATATCAAGTCTAATTTCAGACTAACATGTTCATCAAATTCAATATATTCGGGCTTATTATCTGTTATAGAAGTTCTTTTCTCACAAATAACTGTTGCTTGCTTCATAGTCTCTTCTCTTGAGTTTCATTTGGTCTCCAAGTAAACACCACCTCTTCAGGATCCTATCAAACTAGAGGTCCTTGCTTCAGCCTTTAGGTCTCTCTCCGTATCTATCCCCTGGTTTGATTCCTTTTCAGGAAATTCCTTCTTTGGTTTTAACTGTGTGGTCTCTAAGTCTGGAAGGAGATTGAGGGGAGTAAAAAGGTTCCCTGTACTACAAGAATGAACAGCTAAAGTATAAATAAGATGATACTATTATAAATGCCATTAGTCACAAAGGTAAGTCAAGCAGTCAAAATATTTTTATTGAATACCTGTTATAATTTAGGCACTGTGTTTTATGCTAATATTTAATGATAATGCAGATATAGTACCTGCACTTTTGAAATTTACAGTCTATTGGGGAAGATAGGTATTAATCAAATAATTTCAAGCATAAGGAATGCCAAAAAGTATTAAGGAGATTTCAGTTGGGGAATAACCAGTACTTTTAGGAATAGCAACAGCCCCTAGCCTCTAACTGCTAGAATATTTTCTGGCTTTTGACATTCACTCCCCACCCCCATGCATTGATTTCAAGCCCAGCTAAGAGGACCGTTCAGTGCCTGCTTCTCTTGTGTCCACAGGGAATGCCCCTTAGAAACTCTCCTTGGTTACTGCTGAGGTTGCTATCCAATTAATAAGACTATTTTCTACATTTTCTTATGCTACCCTGAGTCCTATACATTTGCCAGGTTTACTTCAGCCTCCATTGTTTTCCTCCTCTCTGAGCCATGCTCCCATTTACCCACATACACACCAACCAAAGGCTTAAGGACAGTGAAAATTTGGGAGACACTAGCAATTTTAAGAGGATCAGAGGAACAGGCCTACTACATGTATCAGTTCAGTTTTATTATGGAGGAGCCACAAGAGATATACTTTTTATTGTTGTAAAGTAGGGTTTTGTACACTGTGGATCTTATAAGTACTCTTTTCACCATAATATAAGTAAAACAAGCAATGCACATGTCTTTGTAAATTGAGAATTATTTTTAAGATAATCCCAGTATGTGGACTTGACAACCTTAGATAATATAGGAAAGTGAAAGTTAAAAGACAGCAGCGGAAGTCAAGCAGAGGACAGAAGTGTTAGCAGGGAAGCTGGTCAAAGGGAAGGAACAACTAATGGACACATCTGAGAAGCATTTTTTTAGGTCTTCTGTACTTGACATCTCTAGCTCATAATACTATGAGCCCTTCCCTCCTCCTTAAAATTCTCTCTTCTATCAGTTCCACAATAATCAATCCAATCCAACCTGCCTTTCCTCTCTACTGTGACTACTACTAAAATGCCTTTCAGACTCCCTTTGCTTAACTTATACTAAGAAATTTTTAAAATACAAAAATTGACAGGCAATATATTTTATTGTCATCTTCCTTTGTTAAGAATTATCTTCTACTATTTTCCCCGATGTATTTACTTCTGGAATATTACACAAGAGAGAGAGAGATTTTCTCCAGATGCTTGAATGTTTAGAGTTCTAGGCTTTCTGGCCACTTCACACTCTAGGAGATCTAATCCATTCTTGTGGCTTCAGTCACCTTCTATTCTCCAACGATCCCCAAATCTGTTTCCACCTATGGTCTTTCCTTCACAAACATCTATTTCATATACCCTTGTTACATTCATCCTCCCTCTAAACATCTCAACTTCAGACGAGACTTTCTCAACTGCCACACTATTGACAATTTGGGGCAGGGGGGCTGCTATCTTGAACGTTGTAGGATGTTTGGCACCAGCCTTGGCCTGCACCCTCACTAGACGCCCACAATATCTCCAGATAGTACCAAATGCCCCTTGTAGGGCATAACTACACCCTGGTTGAGACCCTTGTAGGGCATAACTACACCCTGGTTGAGACCTAACAGTTTAGATCTCCTACAGATATTTCTAACAACTTAGGATAAACTGAACTCATCTTCCATTCCCCTCTTCACAGAAGAGAACTTCTGTTCACTTACACATCTACAATGGTTTAGATGCTAGTGACCACCAAAAGTTCCTGTGTGCTACCTGTGTAGCAGTTTGATCTCCACAGTGAAGGTAATGAGAGATGCTGTGGACCTTCAAAAGGTAGAGTCTAGTACTCCTAGGGGTCATTGGAGGTATAACCTAAAAAGGGATTGGGTCTCTCTCTCCCTCTCAATTGTAGTTCAAAATGTGACTGCTTACTCCTATACAAGTCCCCTATTATGATGGACCAACATCCACGGCTCTCAGCAGAAGCCAAACCAGTGCAGCCACCTTATCTTGGGCTGTGAACTTCCAAGACAATGAGCTAAATAAAATTTTCTCTTTATAAAGTTAATTATGTCAGCTATTTTGTGATAGAAATGAAAACTGATTAAAATAACATATAAACCAGAAACCAGGAATGATCTCTGTCTGTTACTCTCTCACCTCCCACATTTACTCAGCAAATTCAATTAATTTCATATCCTTAAAACTATTCAAATTCCTTTGTTCTCTTCATATTTTTAGATATCAGAAACAAAGAAACAAAAGCAGGTATGATTAGGCCACTGTAAGTGGAGAGACTTTGACCACTAAACAGGAAAAGAGAATGACTTCATAAAATGCCTAAGGATAAGGCATAGAGGGATCTCTGGATCCAGTGTTGAGAAGAGGAAAGTATCTTCCTATTAGTTTATCTCTACTTTTTCCCCGACTTCCTTGAGCTAAGTAGAGGTAAGTTCGCATGAAAATATATCTCTTCTTGAGTATGGGGTAAAGTAGAGGAAAACTATCAGGATACTATATGATTTGCATAAACCTAGTTTACTCTGAATTTGATCCTACAGAGACTTCAACATTTTCTACAGGCGTGGAGGAGTTGGGGGGAAAACTCAAATTCATGTTTCAAATGAAGTTATCTACCTTTTTCTCACTTACATATACAGCTGCTTCCTTGCACTTTTCTCTCCTGCATTTGCATTTGTGGGTTTACTGCTTGTTCCAATTGGGAGATGATATCAGGTTTAGAAAATAGAAATCCTATTCAAAGGAAAGAAATAGAATATGATTGTAAGTGCAAATGGCAAAAGGCCATCCCATTCTCAGACCCACTCTGTTTAATTTTATAGAGCAGAGGACAGGATAACCAATTGTCAAAAGCAATTGAATGCTTTCTATTTAAGTAGGATGAGAAACTGTTTAAGAATCTGATATTAGCAAGTATCTAATACTTGCTGTTTTACCCTAAACAGGAGTAAAGAAATCTTTAGAAGGCAAAAATATTTCAAAAGACCAATCTGGGGTGAAAGGAACCAAGCTTATCCAAGGAGACCAAGTTCCTATAATTCTCCAACATGACAATCTTTATACAAGGTTCTCTGAGCAGGGTCCAGTTTTCTTCATTCTTCCTCAGTAAAATCCCTTAAATGACACAAAAGTCCTGCATGGTGCTCCAAAGAAAAGGCTGGATGAGGGGAAATTAGGGGAGATGGATGGGACAGAGAGGAAATGCATTCAACCATGTTCACAGTGTCAAATGTGAGATTTTTATTGACTTGTACATTAAAGAATCTTCTGCGTACTCTTCTGACATAATTTTGATACTATGATATCTAGAATTCAATGATAAGAAAATGATCAGAAATATGGTGTAAGAGTTATAAACAAAAATCGTATCTATTTATAACTTAAAATATCAAAATAGTTGTAAATAACCTAAATGGTTGAAGAAACTGCTACTTGTTCACTAAAATACACCTCTTCCCCTCCTTACTAAGTATACAAACATTTCTTATGTTCCTCTGCAGTCATTATGGCCATACGAATGAATTCTACCAATAAAACATAAGCATAGAGGATGGGCACAATTTCCACGCTGAACTCACATATGTTCCTCCATGTTGGTTTCCTCTTCTGACTGGCTAATGTATGTTGGGAGCTGGGGGAGCTGAAATTGGCCATACGTGTGAGGGCAGGACAGAGCCAGAGTGCCTCAAGCAGTTGAGCTACCTCAGTCTTGAGAAAAGCATCCTGCCTGGACAATTCAGTCATTAGCCCCCAGACAACCTTGCCTCTCGTGATACTAACTTTGCAAAGGTATAAATAAATGCCTCTACTGTTGTTGTGCAAGTCCTCTTACTCCTCAAGTAAGAGGTTGACTCCACCTGACCCAGCTCTAGTCTATTTTTCCTTCCTAGCGGCCACCATTCCCACCATTCCCCCCAGGGTACACTGAAAGAATGACAAGTCCGTACAAATACAGACATAATCTCCACAGTGAGTCTGGTGGTTTTTTTTTTTTTTTTTGGCGGTACTGGGGATTGAACTCAGGACCCTACGCCTGCTAGGCAGGCGCTTATTCCACTGAGCTATATCCCCAGCCCTCCACAGTGAGTCTGGAAGCCATATGGTAAAGACGCTACGGCGGTTCCAGAGAACTCAGGTTCCTGAATGGCCATCCTGTCAAACTAGAGACCCATTTCTTATATGGTACTGACAGTATGAAATACACTTTTAGAAAGGTCATTATGCACTTTGGGTGCACTAGTTATGGCAGTTATTAGTTGGCCAACTTAACCAATTCAGAAATTAGCATCTTGAAGTGAGAGGTTCCACAGTAAACACCTACAATATACAGGTACCATTGGTTTGACAACTAACTGACAGGTTTCAAAGAAATGGACATTTAAGATTTGAAGGATGTAGGCTTTTGATATACAATGGCAAAATAAGTAGTAACTATGAAGGCACATCAAATGTTCACTGAGAGTATGGCTCTGGAGAATAGGTTGGAAAGAGTGAGAATTCTAATTTGTGTAAGATACTCCAGGATATATTTAGTAAAGAAACAGTTGGGAGGCTGAAGCAGGAGGATCACAAGAACCCTGCCTGTGCAACAAAGCAACTTAGCAAGATCCTAAAATAATTTTTTTTTAATGTAAAGGGCTGAGGATGAAGCTCAGAGCAAAGCCCCTGGATTCAAACACCAGCAAGAAAAAGGGAAGGAGTGCAGGGAAGGGAGAGAGGGAGAGACAGACGGGGGTGGGGAAAAGTCAGAGAATTAAGGGGGAGAGAAGGAGGAGGAGGAAGGGGGACAGAGAGAGCATAAGAGTGAGAAAAGAGAGGGTGGGAGGGAAGGAGTTAGGATGGATGGATGGGACAAACTCAAGAAAGAATTAAGGCAATTTTCAAGCCAAAATAAAATGGCATAAAGTCTAGACATTTGACGCATCACTTCACTGGAAATGCAAACTGTTTCTAGATCTTTTACAGTAGGAAACATGTTTATCAAGGATTTAAGTAACAAAGTCACTTCTGTTTAAAGTGACTTAACCCAGGGCTGGGGATATAGCTCAGTGGAATAAGCGCTTGCCTAGCAGGCGCAGGGTCCTGAGTTCGATCCCCAGTACCGCAAAAAAAAAAAAATAAAGTGACTTAACCCTACACAAAAGGTAGGGCCACTAAGGATGTGGCCTTCCCACCCAAGCCTCCTGTTCACCGAGTGCTAAGGTTATCCTCATTAAACTAAGAAAGAAACATGGTAAGGAAAAAACTAAGAAATATACCAAACTTGAGAATTATACCTGGGAAAGAACTTTGGCTATGATTATTAGTACATATAAGAAAGCAAAAAGATCAGAAGCCTTTTTGAGGTTTTGTGGAACCCGTATATTCATGATCTAATACACTTTATTTTTTTTGGTGTCAGAGTATCAAGGAAGTATCTCTCCTTGATTCTAAATCATTTATGTCACTGACTTTCTACATATCTTTCTTTTTAAGAATCCATTTCATCCTTTAGGGCCCACATTAAATCTCACAGCTTTCATTATCATGAGAGCTGTTCAAAATGATTTTAAAATAATGGTTGAATAAATAAGGGAGTGGTGGTGAACCTAAGGCACACACGTTATTGTGTCTTGAACCTATAGTATGCAGGTTATTGTGTTTTAATTTTAAGACAAAAGATGTTAATGTAGGCTTGTTTTTCTAAACTAAAACCCCACTATTCAGGTTTAATTGTAGTATTGACACTTTGTGATAAATGAGTGGTTTTGGGTTACAGTTTGACACTCAGTCTCTAAAAGGTTCGCCATCACGGAATAAGGCTTTCCCAACTCTCTCTTAGCCAGACACAGTTGCTCACTTTCCTCTGAATTCATACAGCATTTTTTTACAGCATTCTATTGTAACATATATAAACAGCAGAGGCTAGCAGGCTTGTGTAAAGGGAAAATGGCATGGAATTTATTGTGCCTAGGTTTAGGCAGAGAGTGTGATAAGACTCAAACAAACAGCCCCAAACAAAGAGAAGTTGTGTCCCTATCATAGAGATAGAGATAAGACAGGGTACATTAGGTGGGAAGATCCCAGTGAACATCTGTGGCTGCAGTTTTCTGGCAATCCTGCATCTCAGTGGGGTAAGTCCTTTGAAGTGTCTGTTATAAATTTCTAGGTATCTCTAGATGTCTCCAGGACCTGCAAAATTCCTCACCCTATCTTATCTCCTTTCCTGTGTTTGCCTGTGACATCCTGAGTGCTGCGCTGAATTCCCTGCAGAGTATTGCCTCTGCCGGCAAGTAGACTGGGAGAGTCAGGTCTGGTTAGAGGCTTACAGTTATTAAGTAGACCTTCAATAAATCTGCTGACCTGTACCACATAGACTTGTGCATACCTTTCCTCCCTAAAAGATTCTAGGAATGTGGAAGCAAGAAATGTCTCAGGTGCCTTTGCATATCTATGCCAAATGTTTGGAGTGGATAAACAGAAGCTTGATTCTTAACTACTTTCTGAAAGTCATCCTCCCTAATTATTTGCTAATGAGGGCTTATTATCACCATCCCCTCTCTAGATTACCAGCTGAGACTCTTGATATACTTGTAAGTCAGCACTAAGCCTCCTATCATCGCTACTTAAACACAACTGAGGAACACTCAAAAATCATCTTAGAGATGAGGGAAGCCTCCGTGAGCTGCCTGGGGACCCAGATCCTCCAGCCCGGCCCCCTGCTGCACCCTGAGAGCGGCCTTGGACTCAGGAAGCCTGGGTGAGCTGTTTGTGTGCCCTGGTCCTCTGGCTCCAGCCCCTGCTGTCACCTCAGGAACGATCCTGAATCCCCGGAAACCAAGGGAGATTTGAAAATTACGAAAAAAAAGAAGCAAAATGCAATCTCAGCCAAACACCCCTTCCAGAACAAGCCCAGGAAACATCAACATGGAAGAACATGGAAGTCACACACCTGAACTCTCTGAAATGATAGCAACTGAAGTAAAGAACCAACCACATCAGACTATAGAGGAAATCAGATCAGAAATAATTGCTCAGAAATGACAACCACAGTGAAAGAAACGACAACCATAATGAAAGAATAGTTCAGCATACCAAAAGAAGGCAGATAAAAAAAGTAGAGCACAGAAAAATGACAGAAACCTTGAATGAACAGTATAGGAAAGAACCAGAATGCATGAGACAGATTCAAAGACACATTCAGGAAATTAAAAATGCCACTGAAAGCTGGAAGAACCGCTTGAATGAAATGGAAGATAAACTAAATAGAAGAGCAAGTGGACTGAGTAGACCTTTACAGAGTATTTCACCCAACAACATTAGAATACACATTCTTCTCAGCTGCACATGAGACATTCTCTAAAATAAGACCATGTGCTAACACATAGAACACGCTTAAATAAATACAAAGGCATTGAAATTATCCCATGCATATTATCGGACCATAGTGCAATGAAACTGGAAATAAATGACAGAAGAAATTGCAAAAGCTCCATAAACACATGGAAATTAAATAACAGCCTCCTGAACAACCAATGGGTCACAGAAGAAATTAAAGTACAAATTAAATACTATTTACAATTAAATGAAAATGCAGATACAAACTACCAGAACCTGTGGGACACAATGAAAGCAGTCCTCAGAGGGAAATTTATAGCAGTGGATTTCCACATTAGGAAAATAGAACAAACACAAACAACCTTACAACACAAAGTTCCAGAAAAAGAAGAGCAAGTTAATCCCAAAGCCCGAAGAAGGAAGGAAATTATAAAGATCAGAGCAGAAATTAATGCAATTGAGACTAAAAAAAAAATAAAATAAAAGAATTAATGAATCAAAAAGTTGGTTCTTTGGAAAAATAAATAAAATTGATAAATCCCTAGCCAACCCTATCAAAACAAATGAAAGAAAAAACTCAAATCCATCCAATAAGGAATGAAAGGGGGAATATCACTGCAGATCCTGTAGAAATTCAGAAGATAGCCAGGGGTGGTGGTGCACGCCTGTAATCCCAGCATTCAGGAGGCTGAGGCAGGAGGATCGTTGTGAGCTCTAGATCATCCTGGGCTACAAAGTGAGCTCAAGGCCAGCCTGAATTGCCTAGCAAGACCCTGTCTCAAAAAGACAAAAAAAAAAAAAAAAAAAAGAATTTAACAGAAGAAGATCATCAATACCTACTTTGAAAATTTTTACTCTCATCAGATGGAAAACACTGAAGAAATGGACAGATTCCATATGAATCCATATGAATGGACAGATATATATGAATTACCAAAATGGAATGGAGAAGATATGAAAATCTTGAATAACCCAATATCAGCCAAAGAAATTGAAAATGTAATAAAAAAAATACCTTTTGTGTTTTTTTTTCCCGGTACTGGGGATCGAACTCAGTACCTTGCGCTTGCGCTTGCCAGGCAAGCGCTCTACGCCACTGAGCTATACCCCCAGCCCCAAAATATTTTGGGTTTTTTTGGTTCTTTTTTTTTTTTTTTGGCGGTACTGGGGATTGAACTAAGGACCCTGAGCCTGCTAGGCAGGCGCTTACTCCACTGAGCTATATCCCCAGCCCCATAAAAAAAATACCAACAAAAAAAAAAGCCCAGGTCCTGAGAGATTGACAGCTGAATTCTACAAGAAATTTGGAGAAGATTTAATATCAATTCTTCTCAAACTCTTTAAAGAAATAGAAAGGGAAGCAATTCTCCCAAACTCATTCCTGGATGTAAGTATTATCCTGAAACTAAAACCAGAAAAAGAACTAACCAAAAAAGAGAACTATAGGCCAATCTCCCTAATGAACACAGATGAAAAATTCTCAGTAAAATACTAGCTAATAGAATGCAGCAAATCATCAAAAAGATAATACATCATGACCAGGTGGGATTCATCGAAGGAATGCAGGGATGGTTCAATATATGCAAATCAATCAACATAATACACCACATCAACAGAGCTAAAGACAAGAATCACATGATCATCTCAATAAATGCAGAAAAAGCTTTTGATAAAGTCCAACATTTATTCATGATAAAAACCCTACAGAAAACTGGCATAGATGGACTTTACCTCAATCTGATAAAAGCCATCTATGACAAACCAAGAGCCTACATCATACTAAATGGACAAAAACTGAAAGCTTTCACTTTAAAATCAGGAGCAACACAAAGATGTCCACTGTCACCACTCCTATTCAATGTAGTTCTGGAGACACTAGCCAGATCAACTGGACAAAAGAGAGAAACAAAAAGAATGAAGAACAGAAAGGAAAAAGTGAAATTATCTTTATTCACAGATGACATAATACTCTACAAAGAAGACCCCAAAAACTCCCCCAAAAGACTCCTAGAATTAATCAGCAAATTCATAGCATAGCTGGATACAAAGTCAACACTCAAAAATCAATAGCATTCCTATACACAAACAACAAACATACTGAGAGAGAAATAAGCAAAACCATACCTTTCACGATAGCATCCAAAAAACTGAAGTAGGAATTAATCTAACAAAAGAAGTAAAGATCTATACAGTGAAAATTACACTACTCTGAAAAAAGACATTGAACAGGATTTTTAAAAATGGAAAGATATTCCTTGCTCATCGATAGGAAGAACCAACATCGTGAAAATGGCCATACTCCCAAAATTGTACAGATTCAATGCAATTCCAATGAAAATATCATTGGATTACCTCACTCACCTAGAGAAAACATTTCTAAAATTTATCTGTAACCAGAAGAGATCCAGAATAACAAGAGCAATCCTGGGCAACAAAGGCAAGGCAGGGGGCATCACAATCCCTGATTTGAAATTACACTACAAAGCTTGGCATTGGCAAAAGCAAACCTGAAGATCAATGGAACAAACTGAAGGATGCAGGGCTAGTGATATAGCTCAGTAGCATAAGCACCTACTTGGCAAGAGCAAAGTCCTGAGTTCAATTCCCAGTACCACAAAGAAAAAAGACTGGAATATGCAGACACAACCACAAAGACACTCAGCCCCCTTATCTTTGACAAAGGGACCAAACATGTTCACTGGAAGAAAGACAGCCTCTTTAATAAATGGTGCTGGAAAAACTGGCTTTCCACATGCTGGAGACTAACACTAGACCCAATCCTATTACTATGCACCACAATAAACTCAAAATGGCTTAAAGATCTAAATATTAAAACAGAAACACTAGATCTAATGGAAGAGAAAGTAGGTGGAAGTCTAAGACACAGGAGTAGGCAGACAGTCATGAACAAAAACCAAACTGCACCAGAAATACTTCAAAAAATCAACAACTAGAATCTCATCTTATTGAAAAGTTTTTACACATCAAAAGAAATCACCAACAGGGTTGTTATGGTTGATACATTGTGTCAACTTGGGGAGTCTAGAGGTTTGGCTGAGTGACTCAGCAGGAAGCCAAGGTGCTTACTTTGCACACATCCTGACCTTGCGGAAGAGGAGGGCATGGAGATTGTGTGAGAGCTACAGGCCTCCTGGGTGGAGGATAGCCTGTTTACAATGTAAGGGAAGAAAAGAGGCTGCTTTGCTGCCAGTCCTCCCTTTTGCTGGTTGTTTGTGCTGTGCTTTGCTGCCATGAATGTTTGCCCTCTGCCATGCGCCACTCTGTCTCTGAGCCAGCCAAGTACGGACTGAAACCTCCACAAACTGTAAGCTAAATAAACCTTTCTTTCCTTCATTTTGGGCGTTGGGTATTTTATCTCAGCAAGAAGAGAAAAGTAACCAAGACAAGGGTGCAAAGAACACCTACGAATTGGGAAAAAATTTTAGCCAACTTTCCCTCAAAGGACTCCTGTCTAGAACATATAAAGACTTCAAAAAAATCAGGCCCCAAAATTCAAAGACCCAATACAAAAATGGACATCTGAGATGAATACACATTTCTCACATGAATAAATACAAATGGCAAATAAATACATGAAAAAATGTTCAACATCATTCAAGAAATGCAAATTAAAATAACACTGATATTCCATCTCACCCCAGAAAAAAATGGCTATCATCAAGAAATCAACCGAAAGCCAGGCATGGTGGCACATGCCTGTAATCTCAGCACTTGGGAGGCTGAGACAGGAGTATCGTTCCAAGTTCAAGACCAGCCTGGGCTACAGAGTGAGCTCAAGGCCAGCCTGAGCTGCATATTGAAACTCTGCCCCCCCCCAAAAGAAAGAAATCAATGGATAACAAATGCTGGAGAGTCTGTGGGGAAAAAGGAACTCCTCCACTGTTGGTGGGTGTGGAGACTGGTACAACTACTGTGGAAATCAGTCTGGAGATTTCTCAGTAAACTAGAACTCAAGATCCCATTCAATCCAGCTATTGCCCTCCTGGGTATTTTTCCAGAACTAAAAACATCATAGCACATATGTGCACCCATGTTTATAGCAGCACAATTTGTAATAGCTAAATCTTGGAAACAACTCAAATGTCCATCAGCTGAGGAATGGATAAAAAAGATGTGGTATTTTTATACAATGGAGTATTACTCAGTTAAAAACAAAGATAAACTAGAGGATTTTATAGGTAAATTGATGCAACTAGAGACCATACTCATTAGTGAAATAAATCAGATTCACATGTGTCAACATTGTATACCAGTACTGCAAAAAAAAAAAAAAAAAAAAACATTGTATTGTCTCCCTAGTGTAAGAACCTGAAAGAATAATAAAATTTGAAAAGTATAATAGATATGGTGAAAGTCAAAAGACACTGCTCAAATAGGAAGGAGCAACTGGGATTGAGGGGAGAGGGAAAAGAAAGAATGAAGAGGGAAAAAATATGTGTATATACACACACACACACACACACACACACACACACAGGATAGCTAGGATAATTGTACTACTAGTATCTGTTTATTGAAAGGAACTGTTAATATGTAATTGTTTGATCAGTCTTGTATGCCTATATCTGGTTATATGTGCAACCATTTTGAAAATGACACTGTGTAGTATAACAAACATTGTTGATATCCTATCACCATGTTTTAAAATTCTGTATCATTTTTATTGCTATTTGTTTTGTTTATGTATTTGTTTTTGTTATTTTGGCTTTTTAAATGAAAAACAAAATTTATATATATATATATATATATATATATATATGGATAGCTGGAATAGGTGTATTGCTGATGTCTAGTTTATTGAAAGAAACAGTCAAAGCTTAAAATTTTCTTTTTTTCTTGACCAATTTTACACATTTAAATTTGGCAACTAGAATGACTGGTCTGAAAACAATATGTAGTATAAGAACCATTGTTGAACTCCATTTTGTATGGTGAAGCTCTGCATCATTTCCAACTTTTAAAAAAATTTTTTTAACTTGTTATTGTCTTTGATTGTTTGATCAATCTTACATTCTTATGTCTAATGCACTGAGCAACTTCGTTGAAGATAACTGTGTAATATAGCAACCATTGTAAATTTCTATCATTTTGTCTTGAGGTCATGTATCATTTTTGTTGTTTTTGTGTTGTTTTGATTTTGTCTTCATTGTTGTTTTGTCAGTTTATTTTTTAATTTTTAAAAGAAAAAAATCATTTTAGCAGTCCATCCCACCCAATTGAGGCTATCTTTTCAAACTTGCTGATAATGTGACTGGCAGGCTTCATGCTAAGGAAGAAATCTACTTTCTTCAGGAGTTAAAATGAGATTTCAGGGAAGAGAGGAAACCCACAATATATCTGGGACGTTGCTCTCTGGTGAAGAGCATAGTTTTTCCTCAAGGAAACTTTCTTAGAAAGGGTAGGATCCTTAGACAGCAGAGCTGGAAGGAAAGAGTTATAATAGGATCCAATTCATCTTCATGTATCTCAGACCTGGTGTATTAGAATTAGGAATTTATGACAAAAGTATCTCTGACACTGGCTGTCAAACATCTAGGTAATAAACACCAAGGACAGAATAAATGTAAACTTAGGGAACATTATGACCATTAATTAGGTTTGAGATCTGCATGCGCTATTGCTCTGAGAATGAGGTCCCTGTGATTAAAAAAAATGATTGAGCATTGTACACATGTATTGAAATGTCACATTGAACCCCATATATATGTCTAACTACTGGGTTAGAAAAAGTTTTTTAAATACCATTAGCCCCAACTCCTTTATTAAAATACAGAGAAACTGTCTAACTTTATAGAAAAAAAAAAGAGGCACAGAGGAGAAAGACTGCAGTGCCCTTCCAGTAGTCAAGGTCACTGAGGTCTTCAGTTATCACACCCTCAGTATTGCAGGCCTATGGTAAGCCTCGGGCCATCTGCTAAGATTTGAATGTCCCCTCCAAAAATCTCACATTAAAATTTAACTGCTATCATTATGATATTATGAAGGAGACCAAGTAATTAGATTTTTTATCACAGAAGAACAGTTATCACAGGAGTGTGCTCCTGATAGAAGGATAAATTGAACCTCCATCCTCTGTCTTGTGTGCTTGCTTGCCTTTCTGCCTTTGGTCATGGGATGATACAGCAAAAAGATCCTCATGAGTTGCTGAGCAAATGCAGGTACCATACCCTTGGATTTCCTCCAGAACAAAGTCAAATGAATTTCTGTTAATTATAAACTACCCAGTCTGTGGTATCCTGTTATAGTGGCAGCAAACAGACTGACACCATCTGCTCTACCACACGTGATCCAACCACAAAACTGCAATGTGTTATCTCATTCACCCTGTATCCTAAGCACCTAACACAATGCCTCTGGCAGATGGGAAGTCCAAAGAACCGTGAGTGAATAATGGGCAGTCTACCTAATTCCCTTTGTCTGATTCCTTCTCCATCAAGGAACTTTTTAGTCATGATTTTTTTTTTTTATGGTGTTGGAGATAAAACCCAGGGCCTTGTGCATGCAAGGCAAGAACTCCACCACTACTTCTTCATTTTGAGTCTTTGTCTCTAGGGAGAAATTTGCTGATCATATTCAAGTACTTTTTTATCTCTGGGTAATAGGGACACACACTATTTTATTCTGTATATAATTATCTATTTCTCTAATAGTCTATAATTTATTTCTTCAAAACCTCCCCCATGAAAAAAGCAATACTCAAAATCCTTTATGTATTTGTTTGAGGAAGAAGTGGGCATTTCTAGCCTAGTCATTATGAACTGTATATTTCACAATTTTAAAAAACTCCATGTCTTCTGCAACCCTTTCTCACTGGAACAGTGGCTCTATAGTCCTCTTGCGGGCTTTCAAATCTTGGCTCTGTATGACCAAAGCCAAGTTTCTTCTGTGCTTCAATTTCCCTATGTAATAAAGGAAAAAATAATGCTACCTACGTAATAGCATTAGCAATTAACACATATGAAGGACCCAAACCAGTATGTGGTTCAGAATTAATACTCAGTAAAGGTCATTTAACTAGCAGGTCATTATTATTCTCAATACTTTTTCCACATAAACATTAATCAAGACTTTTTATCTTTACTTTTTGTTAGTACATTTGCCATTCATAATAATCATATTCATAATAATCATAATAATCAAATCATAGGGAATTTGTACCTGTACATAATGTATTTTAATTTTTCCCATTTCCCTTCCTTCCCTTCAACCTTTCTTCCCCTCTCATTTACAAAAGCACTGTTTCCATTTTTAATTCTATTTTTTTAAATCCCTTTTCCCTTCCTACTTCCTACCCCATTCCTTCTCATTTGAACAAGCTCTTCCTACTTCCCAATATCTACCCTTCATTTTGCTACTTATTAACACTTTGGGTTTCTCACACTTGAGAAACAATATGATTAAACTTGTGTGTCTGATTTTACTTAAGACTACGGTCTCGAGATGCATCCATTTACCTAAAAATGCCTTCACTAACCAAGATTTTGATGTTTTCTTTTTATAATTTGTTTTATAAAGACAAAAGGTATAATCAGTATGTTTGATCATACTCCTAACCTCCTACTACCCCCACAAGATGCCTACCACTTCCCTCTACTGAACACTGATGATCAGGAAACGGTAAGGTAGAGAGAGAAACTTTTAAATTCCAGATCTCAAGAAACCAGAAGGTTTGAGGGTGTGATTCTATTAAAAAAAAAAAAAAGCCAGAATAAAGGTAGACTGTGGAAGTGCTTTCTAACTTGGGCCACCCTTTTGTACTGCTTTAAAAGAGAGCACTTTTTAAGAAGGAATTGCCAGGGAGTCGAGGAGTAGACACTAATTCCGCCAGGCCTGGTAAGCAGGGCCAGGGATCCCGAAGATGTAGGCCCCGGCTCTACACCCAAGCTTATGAAAGGTTCTGGGGATCAAAGCTCCCCTGTATGCTACAATCCCACATCAAAGAATCAGCCATGTCTATTTCCTTTTCTCCTCCCATGGACTTGCTCCCTCATCCTTCACAGAGGCAGCCGGTGTAACAGACAAAGTATAGGGAGTGAGATCCCTTACTTTCCTGGAGCCTCAGGTGAGAAAGGATGACAATAGTGACATCATTACCCTTATTGAACACTCCACAGGTGCCAGGTGCTTTCTATAAATCACTTTTTATAGATCATGAAACAGCTAACGTTTCTGTCTCAGAGATGCGTACACACATTTTACAAGGTTGCTATAAAGAAAAACTAAAAATTTATGTGTGCACATTGCAGGTGCCCAGCTAATGGCAACATCCTCTCTTCTTGTATTTCTCATCTCTTTCCTGGAGTCTGTGGCTCCGACTCTATGGAACCACAGCCTTTGTACCACCACCTGGTATAGCAACCCTTCCCAAGACCTCCACATGTCTTCCTGGGAAATGTCAGAATTCTCTTAACACTTGGGCAAAAAGACTCAGAATTGAATTTTAAAAATTGTATTTCTTTTTCCATGCTTTGCTCTGTATAAAGCAAAGAGGAACTAGGAAGCGGTCTCTTTCGAGCTAAGGCTAAGAACTTCGGCAGCCACTTGTCTCCAGGAAGCCCTAAACACCAACAAGCCCCACTGCCTTTTCCCCACGGCGCTGCAGAGGCAAACGCCCAGCAACACTAAGACAACCGCTGACAACAATAAAGATCCTGTTACCAACGTGCCCGGTGAACATACAAGTGCAAGGCTGGTGGAAAGTATCCCGCTAGGAGTGAGGGCGCCCAGATTCTAGTTGTTACTATGTGCCAGTTGACTGGGTGTCCCAGAAGAGGTACTTTTTCTTCCAGGGTTTCTGTTTCTTTTTATGTGCAAGGGGGGAAATGGACACCTACTATTAATAATAGCTACTACAGACAGAGCCTTTACTTGCTACCTAGTCCTGTGTCAACGGTTTCATATCAAAATTCTTTCTAATTCTCACAACTATCCCTTAAAAGAAGGTGCCAATAAACTACGTTTTGAGATAAGGAACATGAGGCAGAGAGACCAGGATCCGGCTCTGTGGTTCACAAAGCCACGTGGCTTTCTCCAAATCCTCTCCTACAACCATCTACTCCCGCGGTAACACTTGTCGCTCTAGAAAAACCACACTGTAGGCTGCTGAGACTGGGCGCGAGCTCTTTGGAATCAGACCCAGAAGGAGCTCTGGGAGCCTTGCTCCCTACCCTACTCCCCTTCCCGAAAGGCGCTTCGAGCTCTGCGAACCCTTAGCAAGAGTTGAGGATAACTGAGATATTAAACCCCCACACACACACGCACGCACGAGCGCGCGCGCGCGGCCGAGAGACACTCCCGTGGCGGATCGAAGTGGCCGAGCCTACCTAGACACACACTAACCCAGGTCCAACGGAAGGGGTTACGGTCCGACAGGACGGAGGAAGGAGAGACACAATAGGGGACAGCTGGACCCCAGCTCTGACAGTGCCTTCCTGGGCACACACTCTTAACTAGCATCTGATACACCCGTTGTCAGGACTTGACTGGAATCTCTACAGATTACAATGTGGAGAACAGAGATTCACCGCTGGTCCTCACAGAAGGACCAGAAGTGGAAGTGAGCGCCGAGCCTGCTGGGAAATGTAGTCCAGCACAACCGGGTAGCTGAACTGAACTGGCTGAGGGTCCTTGGATTGCATACTCTCCCGGGACCTCAAAAACCCCCAGATACTGTAGTTTTGCCAGCACAACAAGTCCTTGCATGCCACTGAAAGCACAAGTTTACATTAGCTGTCCGGACGAAGGCAGAAGGAAACATTGCGTGCTATTAATAAACCGTGAAGCACTGTTGTATTAGGGAGAGAAGAAGGGAAGTCTGGGAGCCAAGACCGAGATGGCGTCCAGTGGATTTGTCCCATTGGTCTTAAGCTATACTCTAAGCGGGACTATCGCACTCCTTCAGAGAGCCTAAAACAACAATCCCACATTTTTCTCCACGAATCCAGGCAGGTGACCAGGCCTTCACTTTTTGGTTGTGCTGCACCACGTCAGCTGACCCTTTCTATGTTGGTTCCCATGCCTCTGCATCTGTAGCTCAAAACACATTGTCTTTTGATAGATCTCTAGGCTGCTATCAACAAAGTACTTAATCCATGGAGCAGTGGAGCGCTTAGTAGAATGCTTACATATCTTTGTTAAAAAAAAAAAAAGTTATTGTATTTGCTATATCCTGTTCCCTAGCTGTTTATATATCCATCATAGTTCTCCAAATACCTGGGGGATTAATTTCACGTGTATGCTCCAGATGCACTTTTTTCTGCTCTCTGGATGCACATTCTGCATCCCATTCCATGATGGGCTCATCAGGATGTACTTCAACTCAGCTCTGCTGGGACAAGAATGAAGACAGTTAAATACATTGTTATCTTTGTCACTTCCAGAATAAGATGGTGAAAGGGTGTGTATTCCGATATTTAGATAGTTCCAGGCTTGCAATAGCCTCAACCATGGTTACAGGGGAGAGAAATTCCCAACCTGCTAGTGTCAGGCACAAGTTAGTGTTCTTTAAAATTGAAGAATGAGTTTTAGGAAAAATGGAGATTAACAGCAGAATATATTTATTGGGGAAAGAAAGCTTCTGTTCAAGAGAGAGACGGGGTCCCTAATGGGTTGCCAAGAACCCTGCCTTTTCTAGGGATTTTTATAGAGCAAATCCACAACGTGAGGCAGGTCCAAGGTGGGAAACATGGGAAATCACAAAGTAGGCATGAAGTAGGACAAAATTATAGTCAACCAATAAGATTACAAGTATAATTGCTCAGATAAAATTGATTAAATCAGGAGCAAATAGGGAAGCAAGTCATGTGGCAAGGGGCATGAATACAGAACAGGGGTTTTTCCTGTAGGGGGTTGGATTAGTGACTCTTCTTGGCTTTCTCAAGGTGATAGACACCTATCTAAAATATCAATCCCTGATATTTATCCTTAGGGAAGTATGTAGGTGCATTTGTTTCATCTTTCGTCTTGAGGTCTGGCTCTCAACTGGAGGTTCCTGTCTCCCTCACAGTTGAAAGGCATCTCATCTTCTACACTGGCTGCTTTGAGGGCCTAGCCCTGACTGTCTATAACATTTTATCTAACTTGGTTGCCTACAATACCATCAATTGTACTTCTAAGGTAATAAAGCTTTCTCTACCTGAATTCAAATTACATATGGGGTCGTCAGCCCTATGTTCTGGGTCCTGTCCTTCTAAGGACTTTCCTGGCCAGATTGGTCTGGGCATTCACAAAGATGTTTCTTGTATAGAAAGAAAAACAACAACATGCCATCCCTATAATAGGATTTCTAAATCATGTCAAGGCCTGTGAACAATTTTAGGTTCAGCGACGAAGACAGAAACCTAACAGGGCACTCTTTCAGCTGGATTTCTCATCCCCTGCAAAAAAATCCTCAAAGTCCTCAGTCATGCAATAATTTATTTAACATATGTGGAGTAATAGATAAAACAGAAATGGCAAATTGTTAGCAATTGTTGACACTGGTAGATACATGAGAATTCAGGATGCTTTGCCCTCTACTTTTGTGTCTGTATGAAATTTTTCAGGAAGTACATTTTAACAACAGAAGTTAAAGCATAGATAAAGCAAGTTAGATTGTTCTCTTGTCCTTAAAACTTTTTTGGTTGGCTTCCCTTTACAGAATAAGACCCAAAGTTCATACTAGATAAGTCTCCAATCTCATATGCTTCTCCCTTACCCTCTACCTCTTTCCTTTCTCCATTTCCATACTTCAGTCTGCTCCGTCCCTCTTCCCAGTCCACGTGCCAAGTTATGCCCTCAGGTATCTACATAGCTTGCTCCTTCACCATCAAATCTCTTCTTAAACATCTTTAACACCAGCGTCCTCCCTCAGTGCCCTATAAACACAGAAGCCCTGTAATATCATTCGCTATCTCCCTTACCAGCCTTACAATTTCTTTATAATATTTATCTTCATTTGACATTACGTGTTTATGTGTTTGCTTGCTGTCTCCCTATCTTGACTCCAAATACCTCTGTTGCTTTGACCATCATATCCAAATGAAGCACCTAATAAATATTTGAATTGTCCTGTGTATTCCTTTATTAAGTCAGTTTCTAGGTACTTTTTGTTGAACTTATAATTGGTATCTTAAATTTTTTATTATTATATAAATGTGACACATGCAAAAGAATACATAATGCTAAAATAGTAAATGCCTGTGTATCCGCTAGTCAGCGTACCACATACTGGATGTGGTACATTATTTTCTACTGCTTCTGGTGTACTGAGGAATATTATTGATATTATTAGTAAAATGACCTTCAATATGGAAACTTTGCTAAGCTTTATTGTTTTGTTGATTATTTTAGATACTCTAAGTTGATAATAATCTCAAACTACAGCACCAGGAATAAATAAAAACATAAAATGTACATATTATGAGCTCATTTTACTATGAGTTCATTTAATCCTCATATGTATTAACTCATTTAATTTTCTCCATCATCCTAGGAATTAGATATTCCTATTGTCTGTTTTACAGATGAGAGAAACTCAGTTACAGAGAGGTTAAGTAACATACCTGAGGTCAAACAGCAAGCAGCAGAGCCAAGGCTTAAATTTCAAACCTGTTCACATGGTTTGAGGGCCTCGTTTCTTAAGCACTGTTTATACTGACTCCAAGTAATTGTCATTAACATTTCCTCTCTTCTCTTTCAGACTTCTAGCCCCTTCTAGCTTCTACCCTGTGTGTGTGTGTGTGTGTGTGTGTGTGTGTGTGTGAGATTCCTGTATGGGACAAGCATTCCTCTATAGTATACTAAATAATAGCAGTTTAAAGAGAATGCTCCTAAGATCCTTGGTTAAATTCACATTTTCTCTGGAGTTTTGGAGTGTAGATGTTATCCAATTAAGAAAGTAAACAGAGTCTTTTAAAGACACATAATCATTAATAGATCTTGAACTCTTTATAAATGATGTCTCAATTACTTTCTTGTTACTGGGACAAAATACCTGACACCTATGAGTTAAAGGAGTAAAGGTTTATTTTACCTCACAGTTTGCAGAGGTTTCAGTCCATAGTCTGCTGGCTCCAACACAGGGCAGTGTGGCAGAGGGGCAAAGGACAGGAGAAACAGTCCATGGCACGGCAGGCGGAAAGCAGCAAACCTGCCTTCTTTCCTTTTACATTTCATCCAGGCTACAAGCCTACTTGGGTTGGTTCCCTCACATCCAGTGTGGGACTTCCATTATCCACTCCCAAAACCATGCTAAACCAATCAGTGGATTGATCCAGGTGTCACACCCTTCATCCAGTATCACACACCCATTATCCCAGTGGATGTTGGAATGTGCTCCAGAGGTGGGCGCTTCCCCATCTGGCGAAGCAAGAAGAAGCCTCTGCTGAATGCAGCCTGGAGGTCAAAGGAAAGCAAGAACTGGCAAAAGGAAAGCCTTGAGAGCTCCTCCTAAAAGCAGCAGCAGCAGAAAATGGAGCTCTTTGTGAAGCAACCTGTACCTGACCAAGAGTTCAAGATTACTGACACCCGGTCTGCAGAAGGCGATGCCGTTGGAAACAGCTACACTGAAGATAGCCAGGATGACAGCAAGATGGCAGAGCTCTTGTCCTGCTCCCGGCAACGGCTCACATTTCAGGAGTCTGTGCTAAAACTGTGCCGGCCTGAGCTTGACAGCAGTCAGACTCACACACCAGCACTGCCCATGGGGGTCCTGATGCCTGTCTTCCGACGGGTGTTGTACAGTGACTTGGACCTCAGGTCATTGGAGCAGTTGTCACTCGTGTGCAGAGGATTCTGTTGTGGTGGTTTTTTTTTTGTTTTGTTTTGTTTTTTTTTTGCGGTACCGGGGACCGAACTCAGGACCCTGCGCTTGCTAGGCAGGCGCTTATTCCACTGAGCTATATCCCCAGCTGTGCAGAGGATTCTGCACCTGTGCCAGAGACTCTGAAATGTGGTGTCTGGCCTGCTTGCAGGTGTGGGTCAGAAGCTGTGTTAAATTTGCTCCATACTCATCCTGGAGAGTGATGTTCTTAGAACAGCCTTGAGTTCAGTTTCATGGAGTGTGTATCAGTAAAACCACATAATTCATCAAGAAGTCTCTTGTAGTTTCTCCAGAGTCTGGCACGAAGCGGAATATTACAGGTACACAAGATTCTTTCCGGCTGTGTGATGATGCGGACAACCCCTGAGGAGCCTTAGTCCATTGTTCCCCAATTAAGAACCAGAAGTACCAGAACTGATGAAGTTCTACTGGGTCATTATCACTTGTCACAAGATATAGACAATCAGGCCAGAGTATCTGCTGCAATAGCTAAGAAGAAAGAAGAAAAACCACTTGATTATAAATACAGATATTGTCGTCGTGTCACCGTACAAGAAGCAGAGTATAATTTTTATGTGAGACTACAGCTGTGTTCCAGCAGCTGCCCGAAATTCAACACACTTGGATCCATCGTGCTTGTCACGTTACTTACAACTCAACTGGTGAGACAGCAGTCAGAGCCTTTGAGATTGACACACTGTACACCCCCTTGTTCTTCACCAGAGTGAGGAGCTACACGGATTTCTCAGACAGGTCTCTGTGGAGCCTCAGGTCCAGCCCTCCACTGTTGCATAAATAAAAGCATATGGCACAAAAGAGCACCTAAGTTATAAATATATATATGTATATGGGATTGGAATTTATTTTAAATGGTTGGAATTCTTCTAAAAAGAGTATAAATTTTTTTAAATTTAAAGATATAGATGGTTGTTGGGGTGTTTTCTTTTAGAACTATAAGTTCCTTAAGTACATTTATGTTGTGAAAAACCTTTAAATGGGGTGTAAAGCCAGGCATAGTGGCACACAGTTGTAATCTCAGCTCTCAGGAGGCTGAGGCAGGAGGATCACCATGAGTTCCAGGGTAGCCAGGACTACATTGTGAGTTCAAGGCCAGCCTGCACTATTTAGTGAGACCCTGTCTGACACCCCCAACCCCGCCAAAATGAGGTGTAAATTCGTGTTCTTTTTCAAGCAGATTTCTGTGATTTAAGTTATCTTCTGCCTGATTAACCTAATGCTTAAGCACATCAGGGAAGAACTTCACTGGTCTATATTTTATTTCCTGCATGGTACAGTGTCTTTGCACTAAAAACTCAAAATGTGAACATCTTTCTGGATTTGTTTGAAACTGTATAACCAGTAAAGATTATAAATAAATATTT
This sequence comes from Dinomys branickii, assembly GCA_004027595.1. Taxonomy (NCBI): domain Eukaryota; kingdom Metazoa; phylum Chordata; class Mammalia; order Rodentia; family Dinomyidae; genus Dinomys; species Dinomys branickii. The sequence continues at coordinate 49,086 of PVLD010001727.1, read as the reverse complement.
CTTTCAAGGAAAAAAAACACACACCACTCTTTTTGTCTTACCTCATATTTTCTTAATCTGTCCATTGAACTGGCTTTTGTTTTGATAATCTTTTCCACTGCTTTTTATGTATACTACTTCATTGATTTGGATGATTAGATTAAATCCCCATTTATGAATGGATTTCATTCAGGGAGAAGATTCATAAGTCAGATTCATTCATAAGTCCAAAAAAATGAGTCTTATAGGTATCTGTGCAAGTGTGCAACTTGAATGTTCATAAATTGTATTTCTATCTTGTTTTTTTCTGTTTAATCTATTCATTTTTTAACTCCTTGAATGAACTCATTAGTTCATTTGTTTCCAATTTTTCTTAAATGTATTTGAAATTATATATTTTCTTCCAAGTACTATGTCCTACAATTTTTAAATGAATTTTCTAATTGTAATTCAAGACTGAGTATTTCCAAATTTCTCTAATTATTTTCTTTTCAGCTCAAAATTTAGTTAGTACTTTTGCCTTTATATTTATAAATGGAAAAATGTTAGTTTTTTTCTCTTTTTTATTTCTATTGTCAACGGATGTGATCAATGAGAACAGATATATGTTGTCCAGTATAGTAAAAAGCACCCATATGTGGATATTGAGCCCTTAAAATGTGACTACTCTGAATTGAGACGTGCCATAAGTGTAAAATAGTGGGGAGAAGGATAATGGATTTGGTTAAGGGAGATCCTAGGAGATCCTAAGAACATCATGGAAACACATACATTACTAACCCAAAAGCAGATCAGGCAGGCTCAAAGGGACAATAACAAAAGATCTAACAACCTTAACGTCGTCTCAAAACTGGATGAAAAAGAAACTGGGATCAAAGAATATTTAAATAAATGATGGTAGATAACTTCCCAAATTTGATGAAAGATACAAACTTAAATATTCAAGAAGATGAACAAACCCAAAATAAAACAAATAAATTTATCCTAAGACACATCATAATTAAAATGCTACAAAGGAGAGACAATGAAAATATCTGTAAGAACTATAAAGAAAAGTTAACATTATAGCAGTAACGGAGAACCTTCTAGAGACCAAGTGTCAAACTGCAATTCAAAACCCACTTATTTATCACAAAGTGCCAACACTGGAATTAAGCCTGAATACTCAGGTTTTAGTTTAGAAAAAACAACTCTACATTAACATCTTTCATCTCAAAAGGAAAACACAAGAACACATGTACCATAGGTTCACCACCACTGATCTACAGGGCACTACCAATTTGAATGACAGCATGTTTCCCATGTGAAATCATGGAGGTAAAAAATAAATGGTAGCTCAGTGGTAAAGCACTACCTGAAGATTATTCATGAGGCCCTGGGTTCCATACAGAAAGAAAATGGAGTAGTTTTCAAGTGCTGTCCACTCGAAAGAAAAGAACTGCCAACCATTAGTTCCATATCCAGTGAACCTAACATTTGGGAATAAAGTGAAAATCTAGATATTCACAGATTAATGGAAGCTAAAATAATTTATCTCTATCAGACTTACTTTTCAAGATGAACTAAAGAAATTATTCAGATAAAAATAAAATGATGGATGAAAGAATTGTAGAGCACCATGAAAGAAAAAAGAATAACAGCAATTGTAAAAATATATACAATAAAAAACGAGTTTTACAAATATATAAAGTCTATCTTTTGTCCGGTATGTCTTTATCTTGAATGTAATTTTATTCATAATAACATTTTTATCTGACTTTTAGTTTATATGAGTTTGTAAAAGTCAGTTTATCTTTTAGTTTATATAAAAATCTATTTTTACCTCAAACAGAGATTCTTTTCCTGTTGATAGGTGAATTGGCTCATTTATAGCTATTGTGACAGGTAAGACAGGTCTTTTTTTTCTGTTTTTATTCCACTAACCAAAGTTTCTTTTTTGTTTTCTTTTTGTGCCTGAGCATCTATCGAATAATCAGTTCTTTTCTTCTGGTTTGAACATTATGCATTCTCCTGTTGCTTGAACATAATAATATCCATCTATGTGTTTTCCCAGCCTTCCAATCCTTTTCCTGAGTCTTTCAATGTGTGAATGCCACCCTGATCAAGACAAGTAACTTTGCTACTCCCACTTTTTCATTTCTATTTCCCACATTCATCTTCAGTGCTATAATCTAAAATTCTAGTTTAAATTACTATCTGTGTAGTAGCTGTTATCTTGCCTCACTAACCCTTTTCCTTGCTCATTTTAAGATAATAAATCATTTAACAAATTATTATTAGTCTTTCTATCTTGAAGCATCTTTCTGAAATTTTTTCTTCTTGCGAAAATACTTCTTCCAATGTCTTTTATGCATATGAATATACTTATTTTGCCTAATTTGCATGTTTCTTAAATAAAATAGAAAATCCAACATTCAAAAAAATTTTTCTTCTTACAGTCAGTGCTGCTATTGACAAATCAGACTTGCTTACTCATTTATTATTTGCTAAGATGCCACAAAATACTAGGCACTGTTTTGGTTTGGGTTGGTTTTGCCTAGTTTGCAGTGCTAGGGATTTTGCCAGGGCCTCGAACACACGAGATAAGCGCTCCACCTCTAATCCATGCTCCCAGATCTTGGGATTCATTTTTTATTCGTTATTTGTTATTTTTTTGTTTTGTAGATGTTGTGTTTTGTCTCTGCAGAGTTTTATAATCTGTTTTACTATTAATATTGTAAAAGATTTCACTGATATGTGGTATCTTTTCATAATTATCTTGTTTGATTCTCAAGGAACTTTTTTTTTTTTTGATAGGATCTTGCTCTGTAGTTCAGGCTGACCTTTAATTCATGGCAATTCACCTGCCTCAGCCTCCCTAGTGCTGGAATTGCAGATGTGGGCCATCACATCCAGCTCAATGAACATTCTTTTTTTTTTATTTTTAAAAAAGTGTGATTTTTAATAGTAATACTATACACATAGATCAGATATTCAAGTGTGATTTACTAAAACACAAAATGTGTACATTTTAGTATACTTCCATCATTGAGTATCTTTTCATGAAAGTAAATTGCCATAAATATTTTCTATTACTTCTAAAGGTCTTCTCCACGTGAACAATTATCAAAGTAGTTTCAAAATAGTCTCACACATACAGAGTTTCACTTCACTGTGATTTGTTTCACATATTTGAAAATACCCCTGTATGCTTTCCCACATTGCACACATACACCTGGGCCACAGTGTGACTTCATTCTGAAGGTTAGCATCTCTGACAGCAAAATTTCCCCTCACATTTCTCATATCCATAATTACTCCCCAGTGTGAAGGGAATTTTATATTTATGAAATGAAAAACCTTACCACAAATCTTCTCCATGCCTACATACATGGGGTTTCCCCCTTGTCAGTAATTTCTGGGTACTTGGCGGCATTTTGGTACACTGAATGCTTTCCCCCATTGTTCACATGCATAGTGTTATGTTCCATTGTGAAGTTTTTCATGTCATTGACAATCACCCTTGCAGCAGAAAGATTTCCCACATTTCTTACATGCATACTGTTTCTACCCAGTGTGGGATCTTCTATGTCAACAACAACTGGCATTATCAGCAAATCTTTTTCCACGTTTCTAACACAGATATGTTTTCCCCCAGTGTAATTTCTTCCATGACTTTTACAGTGATTGTCTCTGTGGAATGCTTTTTCCATTTGCTTACATATAAGGTTTCTCCCCAGTGTGAATTCTGTGATGTCTTTGTAAGGTACAATTATGACTGAAAGATATCCCACATTGCTTGCATACCTAAGGTTTTTCCTCAGAGTGAATTATTTCATGTACAAGTAGGTTAGTATATTCACTGAAAGATTCCCCACAATGCTTACATTTATAGGGTTTCTCTCCAGTGTGAGTTCTGTGGTGTCTTTGCAAGGTATGATTATCAATAAAAGATTTCCCACATTGCTTACATACATAGGGTTTCTCTCCAATGTGAATTCTTTCATGTATTCTAAGTGTACAATTTTCCATGAAAGATTTCCCACATTGCTTACATTTATAGGGTTTCTCTCCAGTGTGAATTCTTTCATGTACTGTAAGTTTACTATTCTGAGAGAAACATTTCCCACATTGCCTACATACATAGGGTTTCTCCCCACTGTGAATTCTGTGGTGTCTTTGAAAAGTATGATTATCAATGAAAGATTTCCAACATTGCTTACATTTATAGGGTTTCTCTCCAGTGTGAATTCTGTGGTGTCTTTGCAAGGTATGATTATCAATAAAAGATTTCCCACATTGCTTACATACATAGGGTTTCTCTCCAATGTGAATTCTTTCATGTATTCTAAGTGTACAATTTTCCATGAAAGATTTCCCACATTGCTTACATGCATAGGGTTTCTCCCCAGTGTGAATTCCTTCATGTACTCTAAGTTTACTATTCCGAGAGAAACATTTCCCACATTGCTTACATACATAGTGTTTCTCTACAGTATGAGTTTTTTTGTGACTTTGAGTGACTGTGTACTGAATGCTTTCTCGCATTGCTCACATGCATAGGTTTTCTCTATAGTGTGAAATTTTTCATGTTGTTGAAAGACATTACTAAGAGCTAATGCTTTTATATATTTCTTAGTTAGATGAGGTTTCTCCCCAGGATTTCTTCTCTCATGTATGTGACTATAATATGAAGGAGTAAAACTATTCTCACAGTGCTTGTACAAGTATGCATTCCCCAAATTGCAATTTCTTGTGTAGATTTCACCAGTGGTTGTTGTTGAGGCCTTCACACTTTTCTTACCTATAAAAGTTTTCTCTCCAGGGTGACTTCGTTCACTAACATGAAATCTGGCCTCCCCATATTGTTCATATCGATAGAGTTTCTCTCTAGTCTTTCTCATTTCATGCTTCTGGTTTTTTATTTATTTATTTATTTATTTTTCGGTACTGGGGATCGAACTCAGGACCCTGCACTTGCTAGGCAAGCGCTTATTCCACTGAGCTATATCCCCAGCCCCTCATTTCATGCTTCTGAAAGGACAGGAAATCACTGCAGGCTTTTCCATGTTCATTACATTCGTAGAGCTTCTCTTCCAATTCCAAATAATTGTCTTCATCATATCTTAGATTTCTTGGCAATTTTTGTCCTTTTCTTCAATTTGCTGGTTATCCCATGTTCTTCCTACAGCATGAATATTCATCAGGGTTTCCCACATCACCCCTCAGTAGAGCTTCTTTTGAGATGGAGTCAGCAAAGCCCACTCTGTGGAGCTGAAGTTCACAGCTACGTCCTCAAAGGTCACTGTCTCCATTACGTGGCTTGAGGGTCTCCCAGGATCCTTTGCAGGCCTCAGTAAGAAGTAACACAAAAATTGTATAGCCAGCAGCGGGCTCTCGGCAATGAACTCACCTCAAAGAACATTGTTAATGTAAGATCATTCTTATTTCTCATTATTCTTGCTTATTATTTTTTAAAGTATTTTTCCTATTTTCTTTTTTCATTCTCTCATTCTCCATATCAGTAGCACTTCTCTGACATTTTTCAAGTTTTTATCCCTTTCTCTTCTTATTTGAGAGCAAATTTCCTTGACCTTATATTCTAGTTTCAGAATTCACACCTACTTTGCACATTCCACTATTCAACCCATTTACAGAATACTTTATTTGAACCATTCTATCTTTCCCAAAAAGTTTTGCTTTTATGAGAAATTCTTGGTTGATATTTCTTATATTCTCTCCTTTATTACTTTCGGATATAGATGGAGATAGAGATAGATATGGTTCATTAATTCTGGCCCATCTGTTAGACTGTTTTTCTTTTACAGTGGTAAAATTCTTCAGATGTTTTATTTTCCTCCCATGAGTTAATATTCCCCAGGCTCAGTTTATAAGCTAGTAACATAAGGAAGGAAGAAAAGCAAAACCCCGAGATATTTCCCATACCTCCTCCAACTCACTAGGAGAAGTTACTCACCCTCAAAAGAAAGAAGTTGCACAGGGTGATACACAAGGGTGTTACACCAGGAGGCGCAGGTACCGGGTCACATGTCCCTTTTGTAGGAACTGGAAATCGCTCTTCCCTAAAGTTTTTAAAAGGCACTGGAGCATTTTAAGCAGTAAAATGATATCACTTCCTTGCTTTAAAATGATCACTGGCGAGAAAGTTTGGAGACTAGACCAATGGGAGTGGAAATTTCAGTTATGGAACAGTTAGGAGACAGATTATAATCCTAGTGAAATGGCGGTGGTTTGAACTAAAGTAATCACAAGTGAGAAGAGGGAAAAATGAACAATTATAGAGTTACTTTAAAAATATAATACATAGACCTGGTAGTAGTGGAAGAAGAGAGTTGAAAATATTCTGTTCTGGCTTATATAAATTGATTCAATGGCAGTAACATGATTCAGTGAAGAGGAGCAGTTTAGACATAAGTTTGCAGTAGGAGGATTAGTCTCTTAACAGAATTGGAGAGACTTAACCATTACTGAGACTAACTAGACTGTTTTCCCGCAAAGAACCTATTGTTCAAAGTTGTAGAAACTGGTTCCATCTTTTCCACTCTGGTCACTGTAAGGGGTTTTAAGAAGGATCTCTTGAAGGAGAGATGGAGAGTTCAACTTGTCCCCCACTTGCAGAGTAGGTTGTAGTTCTGCTGACTTATATCACAGAAGGGAATTTTAGAACACCTCACTGAGAGACAGATTTATTAGATAAAGTAAAAAAGGTACACACACACACACACACACACACACACAAGAATGCAGTTGCTCCAGGGAGAGGTGCATTATGGTCTTGGCCTGGGAATATAAAGGTTCTTGAGGATGTCCTCAAGACAAATGATTTAGACTGTGTATGCCTATAATGTCTTGTCAAGTTATCCATTAGTGAGCTAAATTATAATGAAAACCATTTGCCCATGTTTGGAGTTTAGAGATATGATATCCAATTAGTAGTGCTGTATCCTTGAGAGTGGAAGTGTGTAGAATTTTCAGGCTCAATTTACAGATGAAAAACATAGGCCCAATTTATAGGCTTATTGTATTTCTAATAGTCTTAGAGTTTCTGTTTTGTTTTGTTTCGAGTACTTTTTCTGGAAACGGAAAAAGGCACCGTAGTCTTGGGTGTCTTTGTGTCTTGAAGCTGTAGTTTTCTTGGAAGTACAATTTCCCTTGTCTCCTTTCTACCTCTTTGTTTCTTCTATCCTACTTGACTCTCACAAATGTGAATTTTTAGGACTGCAAGATGTCTGTAGATTAAAGAACATAGGAATGAGTATGCATCCAAAAATCTATTAAAAAAAAAAGCCTGCATAGTTTTTGAAGGCAGAGGATGAGTTTCAAGAGTACAAAACGTGACAGCAGAGTAAACTGGGTTGGATTGGCAGCCCTAAATAGTGTGTAGATAAAGAACGGGGAAGGCCAGGACTCAAACCAGTGCCGCCAGTGTTTTTGTTTTGAAAAGACACAGAGCATATCTTCCTATACCCTCGCGAGAGGAAAGGTGCTGGCTTGTCTTCACATTCTGTCCACCTCGCACCATTCACGATGCTACCTGCTGAGAAAAGTAGTATGGAAGCGCGGGGGCTTCTGGGGATCGTAGTTCCGGGCGGAAAGCGAGCGTTCGGCCTTGTTCCCCCACCGCGGCTTACCACGCATGCGCAACCCTAAGCTGGCCCAAGAAGTTCGTAGCCTTTGTTAGGACCGGGAGGGGAGGTGAGTTGCTTGGTGGGGTGTTGCTCCCCTCTGTTCCACCTCGGAGGTCGCCCCGGGGTCGTACTGTGTGGAAAATGGGCTGGAGCGGGCGGATGTGAAAGGGGCCTGGCGGGCAAACCTTGAGCCGGACACAGTCACGTTCTGGCTGGAATCCCGCCCCCCAGGCCAGTTGAGAGCTGTGCCGGCGGGCGCTGCGGGCCGGGCGGGCAGCGGAGCGGGGGTCCTGGGCGCGACCGAGGGCGGCGGGAATCGTCTGTGCTTGTTTTGCCTTGACTGCAGCCCAGAGCCATCTCTTTGGACCACCGTCTACCCCCTCCCCTCTGCCCTCTCTCTTCTCCCGGGACAGCTCCCAGCGGGAGGGACCGTTTCAGGGATACCGTCCCTGGGTTTCCAGGCTGCCGCTCCGTAAGGCCGAGGCAGGCTCCACGGTGAGGAAGAAACCGGATCCAGTCTGACCGCCGCAGAGGAGAAGGAAAGGCGCATCCCGCCTCCTGGGACTCCTTGCTACTTTGCATGGAGAGGTCTGGATTTGAGTGAAGAACACGATCACCGGGACTTGGAGGAGGTGGTGATCATGGAGACAGATTTGGTCCAAATGCCTGAGAAAAGAGGTAGAATTGCTCAAGTGTTAAACCTGTGTCGTGGTAGGGTGGGATTCTTCCTCCTAAAGGGAAAATGGTTGCCTAGGGACAGATGACTTTTCTCAGAGAGGTGCTGTTTGTCTCCAGTCTTGGGGATGGATGGATGCTGTCTGAGTGTGGAGGAGTTGGCTTGGATCACTACCCGCCCTCGCGAACACACACACACACACACACACACACACTCTCTCTCTCTCTCTCTCTCTCTCTCTCTCTCTATATATATATATATATCTCCGGCGTAGTGCAGTGGAGCCTTCAAAACATTCCCCAAATGTGAGCGAAATGTTAAGCTTCTGAGGTGTGAGGATACTACTTTTCTCACGTTTACTTCCTTCCAAGTGATTGTATCCTACTATCCTATCTATTCGTGGGGCTGTGAATTAAGCTTTGTGGTTGACAAAAGTATTTCCACATACCTGTAATCCCGCTCTGTATAGTTACCGTATGATTTTAATACAGTACATGATTTTTGTTTAATATACAGAGAAGACAGGCACAGAAGTCAGAGACAGACTTCCTAGACCAGTGTTTTTAAAAGTTTGGTCGGTGATCTTATGCAGCAGAATAAGATGGACTTGTTAAGAGTTCTGTATTGCAACCCAGATTCTGCCAATGATGAGTACTTTCAAGTGAGGTCCAGCCCTTTAAATGGGCGTTCAGAGTACTTTTGAGAACCATTGAGCCTACTTCTGTACTGTTTTCATAGGTTAAGCCGGGAAATTATTATAATTTCTAGATCAAAGAGTGTCATCTTCCAGAACACATTGATTGTAGCAACAGAATTTAAGTCCCAAGTACATTTTCCATAGTCCTGGGAGGTGATCTGGGTTTGGGGCTCTGAGCACATTTATATGGTGGAAGGGCTGTGAGACTTGGAAGTCTGAGTAGCAAGATAGGCTCTGTCATTATGGTTTCTTGCCCATAGCTCTCTCTTCCCAGAATTCTTCCCAAGAGAAGAACACAGAGGAGGGACAAGAGGCAGCTTTGCGTCTCACAGCCAGGTCCCAGGTGAGTGTATCTAATGATGATGGAAATCCACCTTATTTCTCAGAGTGCAGATACGCACTGCCCTCTTTTTGATGTGAAGTTTCTTTGTCCACAAGAGCACACGTAGACAAGCTGAATTCTAAGAGATGAATGGAATCAGTAGAAAACATTTTGTGCTCCTCTAGTACTTACTGTCCTTGTATGGCAGGTAGGCAGTGTTTCCCTTCTTTAGCTAATTACTAATTAGCTAATGTCTGTGCTTGGTAATATAGGAAAGTATTTTTAAAATAATACGGTACGTCTTAAAAGTTATGTTTCTCTAGGGAAAACAGTGTGCATATGACTTTAAGGATTTAAGAAAGCACTTTAAATGCTGAAGACATTAGAATAATAACTGAGTTCATGTCTCGGGATGCTGAAAAATGGACTGAAGGATGTGGGAGATAAGCAGGAAGAACGTTTATTAGAGGAAAGTTCCTGAAAACAGGAGGGAACTTCAAGTGGGTTGCCATGGGACTCTTTGTCTCAGGGTGTTTGTACACCAAAATGACCACATCTTAGACCGTTTGGGGCCAAGCTGAGTTCAGCCTGTAGGGTTACAAGAAGGAGAGTTTGACTAGAAGTGGGCTGATAGAAACTCAAGACATGTAGTAGGTGTGCTTTTACGAGTACCGTTAATTGCAGCTTTTCTGAAATTATTAGCGCAAGCAGAAGAATGGAGACATTCTTCAGAGGGGTATGAATGACCCTTGGGAGTTCTGGTTATCCAACACCTTGTTTTTCTTGCTTTCCTGGACAGGAAGATCCCACCAATTTAACATGGAACCTGTATTCCTTAGACTTGTGGAGCCCTGGCGTTGGCCACTGTGTCTCCATCTTGGGGCCTGGTTTTTTGTTTCAGGCTTTATGTTACCTTTCTTTCACTGGATCTTTCTGACTTCCTGTTGCAACTTTCTCATTAGTAATTGGACTATTTTCTGTATTTTACTTACTAGATTTTTTTTTAAATATGGCTTTGATTCTTGCTGATTTGACAAGAAGAACAGCACAAACTATAAAGATAATATTACTTTCCCAAATTCATTCCCTCATCTCTCCGAATCAGTGATAACAGGCTAATGTATGTTTTTCCATATTTGCATTGAGCTTGCATTACTGTATTCAGGCTTGTGACGTATATTTCCCACCATGCTGCCAACCTTGGAGTAATATTTTGTTCGGAATAGTCTATTCTCTATGGCTTTTTAAAAAAAAATTTAATTTTACGTATTTATCTTTTTGTGCAGTGATTTACATTTTTGTTACGATTTTTTTCTTCTAATTGTTTGGCAGTTAATTTCCACTGAGTGTTGATTTAGCTATTTTAAGATCAAGGTCATCTTTTCTCATATCTTTTATATTTAGTGGCTACTGAGTACTTTTACATTTTATTTTATTTTAAAATGATGATTCTTTTATTTCTTAAATCTCAGTTTATTTCTATTATGTAAAGTTTGCTTTGAGAAATTATTAGACTTGAAAAATATTACAATACAGATATCTTTCATACTGTTTATCCCGATTCTCTAAGTTAATGTTTTACTTGTTATTATTGTTTTTCCAAAATTAAGACATTAACATTGGTATAAGAATGTAATCCCAGCTGTTTTCAAAATTTTTCTTCAACTTGACTTGTATGTCCTGCTCATTTATTTACATAATTTTTTAATGAAATGAAAGTATTTAAAGTTATGACATTTCCTGTAAGTACAGTGTTAGTCATTTGACATTGCATTTCACATTTTGTTTCATAATTATTTTTATATCTGACCTGATTTTTCAGTTATCAGTCATTATTCTGTTCCATTTCTATTTTGAATTTATTGAAATATACTTTGTTTTTACAAATACTGCATGAATGTTTAAATAGATGTTTTCTATCCAATTACAGTGTTTGGTATATGTTTGTTCTGGTAACCTTGGAATTTTATACCCATTCCCTGTGGATTTATTTAAAGGGACGTGTTCAATATTGATGTTTCTATCTACATATAGTTTTTATATTTTTGATCTTATAGAGGTGATATAATATGTAAGATTTTAAGATATAATGGTCATAGAAATTGTAATCTTGATATTTTACACATAAACATTTTAAAATTAAATCTGTAACACTAATCAGTTTGTTGCAGTCATTTTCCAGTTTAACACATTCTACCTTGAGTTAATTGTGTGTTAACTGGATTTGGTACTACTCACTCCTGGTTTTTTTATTCAATGACTTCTCCATTTGCAAGTTCTTTAATGCAGTTCATCTTCTGAAAGTTAGATCGATTCTTCAAGTTTTTAATAGGACTCACAGGGGAATTGGTAGACATGCCTGTATTTTTATTTCCCTCTACCTATATTATGTTCATTTTGTCAAATTATACTGTTGACTCATTGGTTTATATTTTAATACTGTATTCCCCAGAAAAATTGTCATCTTTCAGTGGAGCCATAATGGGCTTATTTCACTTAATTCTCATGTTAGGTCTGACACAGTATGCCTCGCTTACAATTAATTCTCAGTGACTTTACACAGAATAATCAGAATTTGAACATCATTGGAAAACTTACCACTTCCTTTTTTGAGTGTATCTCAGGCCTTTGCTCCAATGAAAGCAGAAATAGTGACTAAAAGGGAGCCTCCTAAGTGAAACGTAGTGAACAAAGATATGTTTTCCCTTAGGAAACAATGACATTCAAGGACGTGGCCATGGACTTTACACCAGAGGAGTGGGGGAAGTTGGATCCTGCACAAAGGGATGTGATGCTGGAGAACTATAGAAACCTAGTCTCACTTTGTAAGAATGTATTATCAACTCTGACATAAAATTACTCCACTGAAAATGAAATAGCTTAACAAGCCTTCAGTTTTACATTAGAGATCATAAAGTATTCTTTTGCACCTAAAGAAAAGTCTCTTTCTTGTTTGTTTTGGCGCTGGGGTTTGAACCTGGGACGTTGCTCATACTAAGCATAAACTACTACTGAACATCTCTTGCTGAGGAAAATCTGTGTCTGCTCTAGGTTCTTGATGAAATGTCTGTGATTGCTGTGTAACAAGACTCAAGTGAGAACATGATTCATACTAGTTTAAGAAGAAAAAAATCTTGATTGAAGGAATCAAATACATTATCAGGACTTCTAAGTAAAATTAATTTAATCCATTGGCTTGGCTTGGCTCTACGTGAGCTTTCTTCTCTCTCTTTTTTTTCTGCTTCCCCTTCCTCCTTCCCTTTCTTTTTCTTTGAGACAGGGTCTTCCTAAGTTTCTGAGGCTAGCTTGAACTTGTAATTTCCCTTCCTCAAATTCTTGATTAGTTAGGATAACAGGATGATGTATTACTGTGCTTAGCTGAGCTTTATTCTTAGGGTCTCACTGTGTGGCAGAGATGCCCATTGGTGGTTACATTATTCTTCCAGTTAGAAAACTAGGCAAAAAGACTAGGCAAAATGATTCTGTCCTGGGAGTTGCAGCAAATAGTGTCATATGTCTATCAGAAATAGTCATACAGCCATAGGCTTCTGTCTATGCTCTGGCCTGTTCCGGATCTTGTGTCCACCACTGTATGTGTGTAATTTGTACAGCAATAGAAGGGACAATGTTAGCCCCTCCCAAATCTCATATAACAAATGCCTTAAGAAAGTTATTTCTTGTAATTGAAGAAAGAAGAAAGAGAAACTTTTAGAAGACAGAAACTGTAGTTAACATAATCACTATCATATGGTCCAACTGAGGTCCAGTTTTTTTTCCATTTCTCATAAGGTAAAGACTAAGATGCAAAGTCATTAAAAAATTTCTGCACATGTTAAGGAAATTAACAGGTATTTTCTTTCTTTGACAGACAAAAACATTCGTCTTTGCAAACGCAGTTTAACTCTTTATCGGGCTTAGATCCTGCTGATATATGTGAAGATCCATCCTCCCCTATGCCAGATCCTCCAGTAATATATTATCTTTGTAGGTCAAAAGGCTAGGATTATACTCCAATATAGATCTTTGTGACCATTATAAATACCTAAGTTCCATTTCTTTTTACTTTCTTTCCCTTTTTTTCCAAATAGGGCTCCCAGTTTCCAAACCTGAGAACTATAATTTGGACAATGGAAAGGAACCATTGAAGTTTGAGAGAAAAGCCCCTAAACGCAGCTACTCAGGTAAGTCAGGTAGATGAGACTCTTCAGAAATGTCCAGCAGGACAGTGAATCAGTGTCACTTTTAAATTCTAATAAAGAATATTAGATGTGCCTATGTGTCTTGGTCTTTAAAATACTTTATTTTAAATTTTAAAACATTTTAAATACATAAATCCAGAAATAACATGTATCCATCACCAAGATTAAACGCTTGCTAATATTTTACTTTGTGTCTTTTCTTTAACTTTCCTTTTTTTGCAATATAAAATATAAAAGCATTAGAACTATACTACTCTGTGAATTTTCACAAATGAAACACATTCATATAACTAGTACCTCACATCAAGAAAACAACTTTGCCAACACCCCTAGAAGCATTCTTATACCCTGTCTCTTTCACCTTCCTCCTCCCAAGGATAACCTTATCCTAACTTATAATACCATAGTTTAATTTTGGACTGTTGTTGAATGATATTGTATATATTCTTGTGTCTGACTTCCTTCACCGAACATGAACTGTAAGATATATACATGACATAGTATGGTATATTGTAGTTCATTCTCATTGTTGTACAGTCTTTGCTTAAGTTTTAGTGTTGTAGTTTATCTATTCTCTTGAAGATAGACATTTGTATAGTTTACAGTATTTGTGTATGTAAATAATGCTGCTGTGTATATTCTTTCACTTGAACACGTATGAATTTCTGTTGGATATGTACATGCAGGTACAATTGTTGAGCCATAGGTTAGGTGCATGTTTATTTTTGGTAGAAATTGCCAAAAGAGGTTTTCAAGATTGTCATACCAATTACATTACTGCCATCAGAGGATGTGAGTTCTAGTTGCTCACATGTTTATCAGCACTTAATATTATCTGACTTCAATCTAGCCATTCTTATGGATTTATGATATCTTATACTTTTTAAGAAAGAAAAAATATTAGAGATTTAAAGTCCTTTCATTCTTTCGTTCTTGTTAAGTAAGCACTATAACTAACTCAATGGTGTGAATCATTCTGTTTGCATGTGTATATGTTTGTATACAAACATATATAAGCATATATGTTTGTATACAAACATATATATGTACATGAAACAATATGTATATTGTGTAGACACAAGCATAAATAATAGGTATGTTTTATTGTTAAACTTTTAAATTTTTTTAAATTTTAAAGCAAATAGTATAAAAAAAGAACAATAGCAAAATACAAACAAAACAAAGCAAGGTCATAAAAATGATACAGGGTTTCAAACCAAATGATGGGGATTTACAGCGGTTGTTATATTACATATTGTTGTCTTCAGTGAAGCTGGTCAAATTACCAGATGTAAGTATAGAAGATTGATCAAATTGTTAAAGGGAATAAGAAAATAATAATTTAAAAGAACATTAGAAACAATACATAATTTCACTAAACAGGATTGTAGGAATTCAGCAGTGGTTGTTATACTACAGATTGTTGTCTTCACATAAGTTGCTCAAATTTTAAATCTAATTTTTAAAACTTCACATTGTATTTTATTAATCTATATTAATGTGCAATGACTTGTGTTTATTTTAACTAGTGTGGAATAAGGCCATTGTATGAGAAACTGAACACTTTTTTGCCAGGAGTAATAGAGTTACAGTGATCATCTCTGCATTGATTAATAATCATCTTGAGAATTAGGGTTAATTAAGGTAGCTAGCTAGAGGAGGAAAAACTCATGCTTGAAGTATTGCATGTTAGTTTTACTAGGAATTATGAAAGTCCTGCCATCTATGCTAGCTAATACTTTATGTTTTCAGATTTGTTAATTTTGAAATCTGGTGGATGCAACACGCTGTTTCATGGCTTTAAGTTTGCATTTATCTGAATGACGAGCATGAGTGAGTGTGAGCACTTCCTGTTGACGTGCTGCTTGGATTTTCTCTTTGTCAATTATCTACTGATGCTCTTTGGCCAGTTTTAAAAATTGGTCTGTTCACATCTTTTTCTCGATTTTGTGGAGGTATTTGTATATTTAAATTCTATTACATGACAGGCAGCATTATAAATCATTGAGAAAAGTTTCTTCTGATCTTGGCTAATTTTTATGTTATAACATCTTTAACGATGTCTTGAAGTTTTAAATTTTGATGTCAGATTCACTGAATTTTTTTTTTTTTTTTTTTGCGGTACTGGGGATCGAACTCAGGACCCTGCGCTTGCTAGGCAAGCGCTTATTCCACTGAGCTATATCCCCAGCCCCAATATGTTTTTTTTTTTTTTTTTTTTTTTTTTCCCGGTACCGGGGATCGAACTCAGGACCTTGCGCTTGCCAGGCAAGCGCTTATGCCACTGAGCTATACCCCCAGCCCCTCACTGAATTTTTTATACTTTATTTCTGTTAATTATCTTTCTTACCCCATTATCAGAAACATAATCTGTCTTTTATTTACAAATATTCATGTTTTGTGTTACATGTATTTTTGTATGTAGTGTGAAATAAGGAACTAATTTTATCTTTTTCCATCTTTACAGTCTATAATCAAGCATTATTTGTTGAGTAATCTTTTGCCCCTGATTTGTAATGCTGTCTTTATAGTAAGTCCAATTCCTCTATGTACTTACATTTGTTTCTAGTCACTCTGGTTTATTTGTTTATCTGTACTCTAATACCATACTGTTTTAATTATTATACTTAATATTGTGTGTGTGTATAAATCCTTTCTGAATGTTCTTTTTAAAATTCTATTTGGAATACTAACAGAACTTTAAAATCTTTCCTTACGATTATGGATACATCTATTTCTCCTTACAGGCCTGTCAGTTTTTATGACTTGGCTACTCACCGCTCTTATTTTGGGGGTATTGGAATTTGTTGTGTCATTTTCTTTTGGATATTGCTATTTTCTAGTGATTTTGAAGAGCTCATGAGGTATTTACCTTTTGTTACATTATAGCTCTTTTTAGAGTTTTACCTTTCAGTTTTCCTGTGCTTCTTGGTGTACAAAATTAATGTTATAATCTTTTATTTTCTGCATTTTGAGTACTGTTTAAGGGCCTTCCATATCCCAAGATTATATAAGTATTTGTTCCTGCTTTCTAATATATTTGTCCTTTAATTTTTCCTGTAAGTCATTAATTCATTTGGAATTGCCTCTTGCTTTTGGGTCTATCTTCTTAGCTTTCTTTTATGAGCAATTACATTTTTACTTGATGAAGATTTGATTTTAAATTGGACATGATGGTGCATGGCTATAATCCCAGGACTCTAAGAGACTGATGCAAGAGAATCAAAACTTCAGTCCCAGCCTGGCCAATTTAGTGACACCCTGTCAATAAAAAATTTAAAGAAGGCTGGAATGTAGTGCAGTGCAAAGACGCTGGTTCAATCCCCACTACAGTGTAAAATCTGAAACTATAACCATACATTTTTTATACTCCACTACATTAAAATCTGTATTAATTGCTTAGAAAATACTGATTGACTAAGTTAAACAGATATTTTAAAAGTTGACACTTTGCACTGTGTAATTTTTTTTAAATTACAATTTTTAGTGACAATAATGACCTTAGGAAAATCTTTACATTGTAGGAACCTCTCAAGTTTTCTTTAGTTAGTTTTCCAGAACTCATCGTTTCTGTCTGAAAACTCAAATTTTATCAAGTACTGTAATTTGTTTTCCTTGAAATGATAGGTTCACTTTGTTAATTTTTGAGAAATTATGTACAAGATACTCAACTTGGATAACAGTTTTTCACTTTTTCAAGTAGAATTCATGGTCCCTAAGAAAAGTAGTTTAGCTCACAATTCAGTCACACAAGTGTTTTTCCTCACAATAGTCATAATGTTTAACTAATAATGTTTATCTTTTCCTTAGACATTTTACAAAAAACCTGGCTCTATATGTCTATATTTATATCTATATATACATATATACAGGTACATAGCACTATATATACCTATATGTATATGATAGAAAAGAATATAACTACTAATAAGTTTGATGTCATTGTTTTCATCCTTGTTAAACTGTAAGCAATTTTACCACCACTATTGCAACATCATTGTAAATATGAAAACAGTTTAAACGGCAAATAACATCTAAGTATTATTTTGAAAGTAGTGTTATAGCCTTCTATGGGTCCACATACTGTACTTTGAGATCTGTTTCTACTTATCTATGTTGATTTATATTTTACTTAACAAACACTTATGTAGCACTTATGCTGTGTCAGTGTTTAGTTGCATAATAAATACTCTAGTGCTCATTCAAATAAGTTTTGTTATTATTCTTCATGAGGTCTACCTGTTATTACCCTATGTTATGAATAAGGAAATGGAATAGAGATACTGAAGTACTTGCCCAAGATCACACTGCTAGTAAATGGCAGAGTGGGGATTCAAATTCATATGTTCTGTTTCTGTAGTCTATATTCTTATTCACAATGCTTGAATGTCCTCCTTACCTTGCAGTATGTATATATATCCCCTAGTCCATCTGTCTGGAATGTGGTGCTTTTGCACTCTAGAACAGTAGTACATGCAGAACACTCACCTCAACCCCAACTCAGTTTTCATTCAGTGAGTGATTTACTTTTTCAGGGAAAACTCTCCCTTCTATTCCTGCCTCTTAGGGTTTTCTGTAATATCATTTGCCTTTTATTTCTCAATACTTTCAGTAAATCCAGTTTGATACTGGTCCGTGTTAAACAAAATTCTGTCTACCTTTGTGTGCATAGGAATTGTATTTCTTTTACTCCAGAAACTAGCATAAAGCTTAACATATACAGGGCTGGGGATATAGCTCAGTGGAATAAGCGCTTGCCTAGCAAGCGCAGGGTCGTGAGTTCGATCCCCAGTACCGCAAAAAAAAAAAAAAAGAAAAGAAAAAAGCTTAACATATACAATAGGTATTTCCTGAATAGAAGAGATAGATATATGAATGCAGAGGTAAGAGAATAGAATTTATTTGTGTTTATGAAATGAGAGATCTAACTTAATTTTCTTTTAAATGTTTAGTTGTCATGGCAACATTTTGTTAGAAACACATATCTCTTGTTCAGTGACTGAAATGTGATCGTCCTATTCTTATATGTACTATAAGACTATAGTTTATTTCTGAATTCTCTCTTCTACTTCACTGTTGTAATTAATCTCTTAAGCTACTGTTTAAATTATTTCATCTTTATAAAATAGTTTTATATTGGATACAAAATTCTAATGTTTATATTGGACATAGTTAAAGAAGCTTAGCTCCTATTTCTGCCCTGTCCTTTGTTCTGACATTTCCCTATATATGATCTTTTTATTAGTTTTTCATTATACCTCACATTTTTAAAACATACTTAATATATCCTGGAGATCATAGCAATATATAGATATCATTTATATTTTCAGGGCTGGGGATATAGCTCAGTGGAATAAGCACTTGCCTAGCAAGCGCAGGGTCCTGAGTTTGATCCCCAGTACCACAAAAAAAAAAGGGGGGGGCTGGGGATATAGCTCAGTGGAATAAGCGCTTGCCTAGCAAGCGCAGGGTCCTGATTTCGATCCCCAGTACCGCAAAAAATAAAAAAATTAAAAATATATATATATATTTTTTTTCAAAAGTTACATACTACTCAATTTGTTATATACATTATAGTTTATTCAGTCTTTTCTCTATATTGGATATTTGAGATGTTGCTAGTCTTTGGCTGTCTTAGTTGATATTGTAGTGAATATCCTTGTCCATTTATCATTTCATAGATCATAGGAGATTTTTAATAGAAACATTATAAAAACATTGCTAGGAAGATTATACCGGCAATGGAATTATATGTAATCATGAACACAGTTAAAGGACTGTAAACTTAGAAATTATAACTGTATGGCAGTTAGCATCTTACTGTAGAATATAGTTATAAACTGCCATAATATTTACTACAGTAAGTATTCTGCAAAAAGTATTTTATCTCGCATATTCATTGTCTCTCATTCATTGATATATTGCTTTATCAATATCCCTTTTTCTCCTACATTCTTGGTCATCTTTTCCCTCTTTTTTTTTTTTTTTTTTTTGCGGTACTGGGGATCAAACTCAGGACCTTGTGCTTGCCAGGCAGGTGCTTATGCCACTGAGCTACAGCCCCAGCCCATCTTTTCCCTCTTCAGACACTTCTGCATATGCTATACTCCTTTTCTGTGCATACACTATTTTTCTCCATTTACTTCTTTTTTGGAAATAATCTAATAAGAATCAGACCCATTTATTCCTTAAAAGTATACTTCTCACCTTCATTAACTCTTACCTATTGCAGAACTGCATTTTTGTTGAGCACAGAAAAACATAGGAGATTTACATTTTCAATGTT
Organism: Dinomys branickii; assembly: GCA_004027595.1. Taxonomy (NCBI): domain Eukaryota; kingdom Metazoa; phylum Chordata; class Mammalia; order Rodentia; family Dinomyidae; genus Dinomys; species Dinomys branickii. Next base: position 29,299 of record PVLD010001727.1, on the reverse strand, counting down.
TTTCAGACATGGAGACTATACCTGAAAGCAAAGATTCAACTTCAGTGCAAGATTTTTCCAAAGAAGAATCATGTCAGGATGTAATAATGGACAAATTAACAAGAAATAGCATCTATGACTCCACCTTGGAAACAGCTCTTGAATGTGAAAATTGGTTAGAGAATCAGCAAGGAAATCAGGAGAGACACTTGCGAGAAGTGTTCACCCACATGAATTCACTTGCTGAGGAAAGAAATCATGAGCATGATATATATTGGAAAAACTTTGGTCAAAAGTCTGTCCATATCACTCAAGACCGAGTTCCCAGAGGATCCTATGCATTTCATACACTGGGTAAAAGACTGAAGCAGAAGTCAAGCTTAATGAAAAAGCAAAGAACTTATAAAGAGAAAAAACCTCATAAATGTAATGATTGTGGTGAATTCTTCACTTATCATTCAGTCCTAATTCGACACCAGAGAGTCCATACTGGAGAGAAACCCTATACCTGCAATGAATGTGGGAAATCTTTTAGCCACAGAGCTAATTTAACTAAACACCAGAGAACTCATAATAGAGTTCTCTTTGTGTGTAGTGAATGCAAGAAAACCTTTACAGAAAGCTCATCTCTTGCAGTACATCAGAGAATTCACATTGGAGAGAGACCTTATGAATGCAGTGAATGTGGGAAAGGTTTTAATCGAAGCACACATCTTGTGCAGCATCAGTTGATTCATACTGGAATAAAGCCTTATGAATGCAATGAATGTGATAAAGCTTTCATTCATTCATCAGCACTTATTAAACATCAAAGAACTCATACTGGAGAGAAACCTTATAAATGTCTAGAATGTGGGAAAGCTTTTAGCCACTGTTCATCCCTGACCAAGCATCAGAGAGTTCATACTGGAGAAAAGCCGTATGAGTGTGGTGAGTGTGGAAAAACCTTTAGTCAGAGCACACACCTTGTTCAGCATCAGAGAATTCATACTGGAGAAAAGCCCTATGAGTGCAGTGAATGTGGGAAAACTTTTAGCCGGAGCTCAAATTTTGCTAAACATCAAAGAATTCATATTGGAAAGAAACCTTACAAATGCAGTGAGTGTGAAAAAGCCTTCATTCATTCATCAGCCCTTATTCAGCACCAGAGAACTCACACTGGAGAGAAACCTTTTAGATGTACTGATTGTGGGAAAAGTTTTAAGTGTAGTTCGTCCCTCATCAGACATCAAAAAATTCACACTGAGGAGCAGCTCTGAAAAGTTCCTGAACGTGAAGAAATGTAAGTTGGCTTTATCACTGTTAAATACCTGACTGTTTAAGTGGAAAACCAGTAATGTACACCTAGTTTAACTTGCCTAATACATAATTTTGTCATAGGTAAGATGTTATTTATGTCTTTATCTGATAATTATGAAAATATCTAGCTACAAATCTTACAATGCTAATTCTCAACCTCCCAAATATCTACCTGTGGGAATTCAGGAAATCCCAAGAAAGGATATCAGGATAAACATTGTGAAATCCAATTCCCCCTTCTCTTGTTTGTACCAGAGCCCCATAGTAGCTCTCTTTTTGGAAGGAAATAATGTTGTAGGTTAGTCTGCATGCTCATATCCTTGTCATCAGGAAGACACAGAGTTGTTATTCTAAATCCAAAGTAGAAACCTACATATGTATAATGACATTTCTTCAGAGAGTGTCATTTCTTTTATAACATGAGCCATAGGAATTATAAAGAGGAAGTCTTGAAAGTTTTTTAGGATTCCTTTCCCTCAAAGGCTGCTCTCTAATTTGTTGAACATAACTAAAATGTACTTAACAGTAAGTTCTAAGTTATGTTCCTCTGGATTATGCTGGTCATGTATTTAGCTACTTGTTATCCTTCTGTTGAGGAGGTCTGTTTTTATTTTCCAGCTCCCTTCAGTTACTCTGAAGTAGAATGAGTCAAAATCTTAACTGTATTTGCTGACCTTTTCTTATTCATGTCATTGATTAAATCATTCATTTTCTAGAATCAAATGGTCAGGGAGACTTCATTTCACTACATCACTTCTGCAAACTGCACTGTATCATGTTTAGAAAAAGCCTTAGGGATATTCACAGTCTGAAAAGTAGATAGATTAAATGTATTACTTTACTTAGGGGCCCAGTCAAGAAAACTGAAGTAGCTATGAGGTGCAAAGGCATACCTTCCTGTCATGTATGGAGAAAGGTCATGGGATGATCTTTAAGTCACTAACTTGAAGATAAAAAGCTTTCCTTCATGAAGAAGTTGCTGTTTCTCTAGCCTTTATGGTTACCCACATTTTTTGTTCTAGTTCATCATATATTGGTTTGTGTTTATCCCTATGCTATTGAGAAAGTGAATAAGGCATGCTATCAAAGTGATGTATTAGCCTAAGTTACATAGGTAACCAAAGACCAGTGATAGGATTGGAAACAAAAGTAAGATTTCAAATAAATATTTAGTAAAACACCATATGTATGTCAATTTTGTATTGTTACTGTGTTACATATTACATATTATGTGAAAATTATGAAAAATTATAGGAAAATCACAACAGATTTCTTCTCTCCTGAATCCTACCCTTCTGTCCATGCTTTTCTCCCCTCTGCAATAATCAGCTTAAGATTGGAAGTATACACCCCTGGGTTTGCTCACAGAGGTATCAATAGTGAAAAATAACTAGGTATTTCTACCAAATGTTAGCATCTTCTTTCTTTTTTAAAGACACAATTTCTAATTTGAGCTTATAAAAGAGCCATCAGGTGAGGAAGACAGGAAAATATAAACATTTATTGAGACTCATACTGAATAGTTCAATTTATTTTATTAACTAGTAATAGCAGAATGCAGGGGATTAGAATCCTTTAATTGGTATATAATACATGACTGTCTTAAAGAGGAATTGATCTGATTCATCTATGAGAACATATTAGGGACAATAATGCATATGAAATAAACCTAAGTGGTTCTTGCATTTCTCCTGCTTGTAAGTGCCACATCATAGGGTCCAAGGAAATAGATTATATTTGCTTTATTCATTTTTTATAATAAAGAATATGATAAAGTTGACACAAGGCAAGAAATGTATATTACGATTAAGATCTAGGATGTCCCCTGAGGCTTCATGTGTTCAGGGAGAGGACTTTTGAAAGATGAGGTCATAAAGCACTACTCATTAGTGAAGTAAGCCAGAGATAAGTATGCTGTAGGAAGTGGGGCTTGGTCAGAGCAGACAGGGTACTGAAGACATGAGTTGGAAGCATATTATCTCCCTGCTCAGCCACCCAGACACTCAGAGGATGCTGAAGCCATGACTTAAGGGGGGCCAACTTCTCTTCCAGCTGGCAGCAACCCTTTACCTCATTCACACAGTGCTGGTTTTACAGGCATGCAGAGTTCAAAAGTTACGGGGTCAAGATTTCCACCCAAATTTTAGAAGAAGGCCTGGAAACTAGATAATGTGTCCCTGAGTGGCCAGTGCATGAAGCTGTGAGAGTAAAGCCAAAAGTGGAGACCCCAGGAAGTTGGAGAAGCCAGAAACACGGAATGTGTGCTGAAGTCAGCTGTAGGCAATTAGCAAAGTCAACTTAAAAGAGGCCATGAAGGCTAAACCCAACAGTGTCATGGCGGCAGGGCCACCCAAACTCTTTGGAGCTCACACCTGACCACCACCTGCCTCCTCAGGTGCCAGACATGAGTTAGAGTATGTGATGTTTGCCCTGCTGAGTTTCAGTCCCCTCTTGGTCCATCCTTTTCTATCGTATTGCTCTTTTGAAATCAGAATGTGTACCTTGTGTAATTTTATGTCGGCAGTGTTTAACATTCGTTTTGATTTTCACAGGGGCTCACATCTAAGAGTTTGCCTCAAGTCTCCAGTGGATACTTTGGACTTGGACTTTTCAGCAGTGCTGAAACTGTCAACTCTTAAAGATAGGCTAAATGCATTTTGCATAAAGAAATGAATGCAAGTCTTTGAAGGCCAGGGTGAAATGTTGTTTAGATCGAGAACGTCTCTCAAAGGCCTCATAAAGCTGATTGGATCATGGGGTGCTGTATTCACGTGTGAGTTACTGTGGATGAGTTCGGAGCTAGTTTGCTCTTGGAAGTGGGGCCTGGCTGAAGGCGATGGGTCACTGGGGACATTACCTGAAAGAGTATATCTCTCTCTGGTTCCTCCTTGCTATCTGTTTCCTGGCAGCCATGACATGAGAATATGAGCAATTTTCTTCTCTTCAAGCTCTGCTATCACACTGTTTCTGTATTTAAGCCTGCCAACATGGAATAAAACTTCTGAAACTGAACCAAAATAAACCTCTCATCCTTTGTGTTGGGGGTATCAGTTACTATATTCTGTCCTAGCAATGGGAAGGTGACTAAGACAGTGTAATCCTGGTGAGAGGCAATCTCTGCTGTTTCAGCAAATTGCACAGAAACAATAACCTTTCACCTCCTCTTGTAAGAACAAACTATCATTTAAGCAAAGATATAACCTAAATCTAATCTTATATTAATATAATGTTTGGAATAAATATTTGACAAATATTTGAGCAGATGAGCCTATCAAAATCAAGTCAGTCAAAATCAAGTCAAATTTTTAGGACATTTCATTGCCTTTTTCAGTATTTGCAGCTATTATAATGCACAAGTAAAGTTCATTTTTCCCTTCAACCTTTCAAAACTCACCGTTTACTCCAGTTTTATATTTCACCATTTTTTTCCACATTTTGCCAATACCAGACATTTCATTTTGAGACAGAATTATTCTTTTTTTCTACTTGATAAACCAAAATGACATGTTTTGGGTGCCCAAGTCCATTCCCACTCACTAAGATTTATAAGATACAGTATATAGCTAACCTCAAAGTCATTAGAGAATACCCAAAGTTTTTACATGGTGCTAGACATAGGTACCCTCTTGGCTAGCATGAACCCAAACCTCACACTTCCAGAAGGAAAGCAGATGTTAAGCATAAAACACATTGCATACAGAATTCCAGAAGAGTGAACCACTCTTACCAGTTCTGGAAATGTCAGGAACTATCCCAAAGTCAAAATTCCCAGACACCACCACTACTAGTAATTAGTCCTCTGAAATGTAAGCATGCTTACACTTGCTTTGTTAACTCTGCACAGTTTTATTGCCACTATTTTTCCTATATAATCACACAAGTACACATCACAGATTTACTAACCAAGGTTATTAACTGGGATATAGATGATAAAGCTCCAGAATTCATACAACCAATTCAGCAGATGTGAAATTCACAAAAACACATAATATGACCTACAATCACACATTTTTACATCATAAAATGATAAAAGTGAATACATATGTAGAGGGGCATCCTAGATCTGTCCACAGAAAAGGGTCAGAAACAAAAACAACCCAATTGCAATAATCCAGGATCTATTTGACCTGGATCCAATAAAAACACTGGGTGTTTCTCCAATAGGCTTTCTTGTTAGATCATATTTCTGATATCTTTCTCCACTAAAAGGAATCAGGGTTCTCAGAGGATTGACTGATTCCAGGACTAATGGAAGGAAACTCTTAGAATAAACTGGAACATCTTATTCTAGAAAATAACATAGTGCTTTGTACATTATGAGTAGGTCACAAAGACATAGAAGCCTACCTGAAGTGTGGTCTTCATTGATCACATCTGGGATAATTTGAGAAGCAAAACAGTTAATATAATGAATGATAAGTCATTGATGAAATAATCCATGAATTCACCTTGATTGTAAATAAATGAGAGGACAGAGGGCCTTTGCTTATAGCAGAATACCCAGTGCCAAGTGGTGAATGTACATGCAGTGCTGGGGAAATTTTGCTTAAAATTTTTCAGATTTTGAAGGATTTCAGAGTTTGGATTTTGGGATTAGGGATGCACAGCCAGTATAGTCTACACAAATAATATATTACAAAATTTGAAAAATTCTGAAGTCTATAACATTCTGGTCTCAGGTATTTCAGATAAAGGATACTCAACTTTATTTTTTAAAAAACTGATGTTCTTCAAAATTGTTAATGTCATAAAAGACCAAAAAATGCCTAAAAACTGCTCCAGATTAAGTGACTAAAGACACATGACAAGTAATTAAATGCTGACTAGTCCTTTAAGACAAGAAATTCTAGAAAGGACATCATTGGTTTGATTTTTCAAAGCTGATATATAATCTAGAGAGTATTAAATCTATGTTAATTTTACTGAAATTGACCACTATACCATGGTCGTATAAAGTAATGTCCTTATTATTGCAAAAAAACACATTGAGCTATTTAGAGAAAGGCATAAATTTTGCAATTCTCAAATGATTCAGAAAAATACGTGTATATAGACAGAGAAAAGGGTAAACAAAACATGTTGACAATATATGAACCTATCTAAAGGAACTTGTATGTCTTGTAACTGTATATTTTTCGTAAATTTCAGATTTAAAAAGTGAACATATATGTTAACATGACCCGAATTTAAACCTATTGTATAACAAAAGTAAGAGCTATATAGCTCATATATATGTTAAAATTAATTTTACTGGTACACTTTAGATATACATAATGATCTCAATTACCATAAGGAATTTGTACCTGTACATAATAATCCCCTGCCCCAATCCCCTGCCCTCCGGTCAACCCTTCTTCCCCTCATTTACAGAAACTTTGTTTTCATTTTTTCCTTCTTTTTTCCATTTTCTTCCTTTTCCCCCTCCCCCATCTTCCTATTTGAATATTTTCTTCCCATTTCTCAATATTTATTATACATTTTGATCCTTATTTACTCTTTCAGTTTCTCATACCAGAAAATAATCCAATATTTAAACATGCATTCAATTTATTTCACTTAAGATATGACCTCAAGGCATATCAATTTACCTAAAAATGGCTCAACTTTATTTATGGCAGAGTAGTACTCCATCATACTAAAAAATTTCACATCTTTATCCATTCATCCATTGATGGGCATTTGGACTATTTCCAAGATTTAGTTATTACAAATTGTGCTGCTATAAACATGGGTGTGCAAACATTGGTGTGACATGATGCTTTAAATTGTTTGGGGAGATACGAGTCTGGATTTAATCTTTACCATATGGAAGCCAGATTTCCCAACACCACTTAATAAAGAGGCTGTCTTTCTTCCAAGTGTAGGTGTTTGGCTGCTTTGTTAAGTATAAGGTAGCTGAATGTGCTTGGAGGTTTTGTTTGTTTTTTTTGTTTGTTTGTTTTTTTGCATCTTCTAATCCATTGATTCTTATGTCTCTTCTTGGGGGGGTGTTTTGTTTTGTTTTTGCCAATACCATGCTGTTTTTAATCTCAGTAGCTCTGTAGAATGATTTAATATCAGGGATTGTGATGCCTTCTGCCTTGCTTTTGTTGCCCAGAATTGTTTTTCCTATTCTAGAGGTCTTGGTTCCAAATGAATTTTAAGATTGTTTCATCTAATCCTGTGAGATATACCATTGGTATTTTGGTTAGGATTGTATTAAATCTGTATAACAGTTTGGGGAGTGTGGCCATTTTTACTATATTGGTTCTTTCTACCCAGGAACAAGGGATGTCCTTCCCATTTTCTGATATCCTCTTTGATCTTCTTTACAAACTATTGTAGTTTTTGATGTAAATGGCTCTTCATTCATTAGATTGATTCCTAAGTATTTCATTTTGTGGGTGCTATTATGAAAGCATTGTTTGTCTAATTTCCTTCTCAGTGAGTTTGTTATTTGTTACAGGAATGCTATTGAATTTTGGGTGTTGACTTGTAACCAGCTACACTACTGAATTTGGTTATTAAATCTAGAGGTCTTTTGGTGGAGTTTTTGGGGTGCTCTATGTAGAGTATCATCAGTTTGCAAATAATGGTAATTTCTTCCTTTCTTACCCATGTTACTTTTATTTCTTTCTCTTCTCTAGTTGCTCTTGCTAATGTATCCAGAATTACATTAAATAGGAACAATGGTAGTGGACATCCTTGTCTTAGTCCAGATTTTAGAGTGAAAGCTTTCAGTTTTTGACCATTTAGTATGATGCTGGCTGTTCATTTGTCATAGATAGGTTTTTTCAGATTGAGATAGAGACCATGTATTCCAATTTTCTGTAGGGTATTTGTCGCGAATGAATGTTGGACTTTGTCAAATTTTTTTCTGCATCTATTGAGATGGCTATGTGGTTTTTGTCTTTGGTTCTGTTAATGTGGTGTATTACACTTACTAATTTGTGCATATTGTACCATCCCTACATGCTTGGGGTGAATACTACTTGGTCATGGTATATTATCTTCTGATGATTTGCTGCATTGATTGCTAATATCTTATTGGGCATTGTTGTCTCTATGTTCATTAGGGAGACTGGCCTATAGTTCTCTTTTTTGGTTGTGTCCTTCTCTGGATTTGGGTATCAGGGTAATACTTGCTTCCAAGAATGAGTTTGGGAGTATTGCTTCCCTTTGAATTTCATTAAAGACTATTATGAGGAGTAATAGCAATTGATCTTCTCTAAATTTTTTGTAGAATTCAAGAGTGAGTATGTCAGGATTTTGGCTTTTCTTTGTTGGCAAGTTTTTAATTACATCTTCAATTTCATTGACTGATACTGAGTCATTTAGAATTTTTATATCTTCACTCAGTTTTGATAATTCGTATGTATCTAGGATTCTATCCACTTATTCTGTGCTTTCCATCTTATTAGAGTACCGATTCTCAAAGTAAGTATTGGTGATTGTCTTAGTTACTTTTCTTGCTGCTAAGACAAAATACCCAACAACTAAAGTTAGAGGAGAAAAGATTTATTTTTTTTCTCACAGTTTGCAGAGGTTTCAGTCCATAATTGACTGGCTCCAAGGCAGAGTAGCATGGCAGACAGGCATCACACAGGAGAAACAGTTCATAGCAGGCAGAAGATAGCAAAGCAGCAATGAAACCACAGCTATTTCTGTCCCTTACATCATATCCAGACTGCCTGCCTTAAAGGTATGTAGCACTCATATCCTTAATCCTAGTGCCCTTGCTCCTAACAATGCATCATAAATCAATCCCAGCATGGCACATGCTAGATCCAGCCTCCTCTGAAAAAGCCCTGCCTATGACTGCATGAGACTTTAGGGCTCATCTAGATACAAGTCGGAACGTTCTGCTCCTCACCTCCCAAAATTCATGCTTCAAAAGGCATTTAGTCAACCTCTGAGTGGTGCCAAAGTCCTAAGAGTTTCAACATTGCTGAAAATTCCAAACCCAAAGTCTCCTCTTACACTTAAGGCAAACTCTTAAGCCTTAAGCTTTCTATAGCTCTGAGCCCCTGTAGAAATGAAAAGGAAGTTAAACATTCAATGGCACAAGATAGGCATTTCCATTCCAAAAGTTACGAACAGGAGGATAGAAATTAATGAGAAAGCAAGCCCAGATTCAGCAGGGCAAACATTAAATACCACAGTTCCACTTCCAGCATCCTGGCAATCTGTTGCAAGTTGTGAAATCCAGATGGCTTGGGTGGCTCCTCCTCACAGTGCTACAGGTGGTTGTAGCTGCCATGGCTTCTGTCTGAGACTGACTCTGCTCCTTCCTTGCAGTTTTCTTCAGACAATCCACATTTCTGGTTTCTCCAAACTTATGGTGTCTCCATTGCATCTTTGGCTTCACACTCATAGCTTCACACACTACCCTCTAAGGAGCACACTGCCTGGCCTCCCAACCCTTCTTCCAAAAGATAGGTGGACCTAACCCCACAACTCTTCCATTCTGCATGCACCTAAAATCAGTACTGTGTGGATGATGCCAAGGTCCGCCATCAGCTGGAATAATAGCCAGTCTTGTCTCTTGGCTGAGGAGGTCATGTGCCTATAAAGCAAATCCCTGGGAACAACTTTCCTAGGCCACCTCCATGCTGGAACATGTGGCTCTCTTCTCAAAGGAAAGTGTTTAATATTTGCAACCCTGAGACCACAAAGGATGGAGTCCTGCTGGTTCTTGTGATATCCGCAGGCCATCTCTTCTGTTGTTTTCTTCTGAAATGCTTGGCTTTTTCTTGCTGACCTTTACAGCAAGCAATTTCTTCTCTTTTCTATCTTTGCAGGCCACAGCTTTATTTGATTTTCCTCTCTGGACAAACTCAAAACATTTTAAATCATTCTGCTGGGCTCATTCTCTTGATTCTTAACATACATTTGGCTGAAAGCCTCCAACAGTAGTCATGCCACTACCTCAATATTAGACTGCCTTGAAATTTCTTGTCAGATTAATTAGTCTGCCACCCATAGTCTCAGATTCAGGCAAAGTCTCCAGACGTGAGCAAAATGCAGACAAACTTTCTGCCAAGGCATAACACTAACTATCTGGATTCTAATAGCGAATACAGTCCTTCCCAGCAGAAACCTGAGCCAGGTCTTTTCTGGCAGGATTTCTATCTGCCTTCTGGTCTCCTGAGCTCTGACCAGAATCTCCCATCAGGTATCACCTAAGGAGTGCCAGCTCTACTTTTTCTCTGAATCAATTCAAACTCTTGCCACAAGCCATTCTCAAAGGCTCCTGAACCACATGATCAAGTATAGTCACATCAAGGACCCCACTGGTACAAAATGCCCTTAGTTACTTTTCTCATTGCTGAGACAAAGTACCATATACCTAAAATTAAAGGAGGAAAGCTTTATTTTCCTCACAGTTTATAGAATATCAGTCCATAATCAGCTGGCCCCAAGGCAAGGTGATATGGCAGGCAGGCATTGCAGAGGATCATGGCAGGCAGAAGATAGCAAGGCAGTAATGGAATCACAGCTCTTTCTGTCCCTTATATGTTATCCAGATTGCCCTTCCTTAGGGTGGATAGCACTCAGACCCTTAATCTTAGAGCTCTTGATCCTGGTATTGCACCATGACTCAATCCCAATGTCACACACTATAGATCCAGCCTCCTCTGAAGAACCCCCACCTATGACTGCATAAGAGGTCTGCACTGTGATTCTGATTGGCTTTCCTTTATAGGTGATTTGTTTCTTTCCTCTAACAGCTTTTAATATTCTGTGCTTATGTTGAATTTCTGGAATCTTGAGTATTATATGCCTTAGGAAAGATTTTCTTTGATCATGGTTAATTGGAGTTCTATATACTTCAGATAACTGTATGTCAAATTCTTTTTCTGAACTTGGGAATTTTTCCTTTAATTCTGTGAACAGGTTTTTATGTTGCTTGTGCCACCTCTTGATTTTTTCTTGATTCAATCAATCTTATGTTATTTTTTGCATTATCTAGAAGCTATTTGATTGACTTTTCATATCCCTTGCTATTTTTAGGAAGTCTTTCTTTTTCATGATTGCTAATTACAAATTTTACTTCTAGACCTGATATTCTGTCCTCCAATTAGTTGATTCTGCTCCTTGTACTTTCAATAGAATTTTTAATCCTTTCAATATCTTTTTAAATCTGTCTCATGGATTCCATATCTTTCCTATGTTGGGCATTCATAATTTCCATCATTTTTCTAAGCCTCTATTTTTTAAATCCACATCTACTTTAGATTCACTAACCATGCCCTTCCCTGTGGTCATCATCTCTTTAGTTATCTGAGAAGTTTTTTCTGATTTTTTTCTAGAGCCTCATTCATCTGCTTTAGTTACTTCTGCTGTTACCATTTCGGAGAGCTCAAGTGGGTAGCTTTTGATTTGCTCCTCTTCACTGCTGTTGGGTTTCCCTTGGGCAAGCTGGACTTGGGGAGGTCACAGTTTGCTTCTGTGTCTTCTCATTTTCTATAATTTAAATTTATTTACTGGGCCGCTACTTGTAAATCACTTATGATAGGTAGCTTTATTATTAGTATGAAAAACTTCTTAGGAAATGACTAATTTTCAGGAATGTCTTTTAGGTGTGCCTGGCTTTGGGCCTTTGTATCTGACACAACATCCTACCTCTTCAATTTATTAGGGATGAGAAGTTGCCACATATGTGGAGTAGATCCTGGTTCTTTGGTACTGGTCTATGGTATTATTTATGATTCTCAGACAGTCTCAGTCTTGGCAATAAAGGAAGAACAACTGATTAGAACAACCATATCACCTTGGCAAAGTAGTACAATCAGTAATAACAATAGGATCAAGCACTGCCTAGAAGATGACCAACTGCAGTAACTATAAATTTGCTACCTTTAACTATATGAACAAAATTTATAGCTATATAACAAAATCTAAAACAAACAAGAAACTGAGTGTGGTGGTACATGCGTGTAAACCCAGCCTATAATCTCAGAAGACTGAGGCAAGAGAATTTCCATGAGTTTGAGGCCAGCCTAGACTATGCAAGGGAGTTCAAGGCCAGCTTGCAGTACATAGTGAGACCTAGTCTCAAAAAAAAGTAAAATAAGCCAGAAAGTTATATATGGGAAATATCTCCTCAGTTTCAAAGGGGGAGGAGGAAAAAATTGGAAAATAGAAGAGAAATAAATTAGAAGCAAGGTGAAAGGACATAGGAAGATTACCTAAGCTTTTGGAGACTGCTGAAGAAGACAGGACGGAAACAAAGAAGAAACAAAGCAAGAACTGAGCAAACAAAAAACTAAAAACAATATTTACACAGATGAATGAACAAGAATATACAATCAAAAGAGAGAGGGAGCTTTTTCTGTGATTGCAAGTCTGTGGTCATCTTTTGAGGGCTATAATTTTGTGGTAGTGTCCACTTCAGACCATGTCTCTGTTGTTACCTATGGACACAGGAGGCAGACAGAGCCCGGGTCTGTACCGATCCCAGCAAGCCTGGGTGCGGTATGATGCCAGCAAACCCGCAGTGGAAATACTATGGGTTGCTGATTCACCTCCGCAGAAGTTCAGGGTGATCCTGGTCTCTGGCTGTAGGCCTGTAACCCTAGTTGTTCAGCCCACAACACTACGTGTGTTCTTCTTGCCTTGATCTCGGTTTCCAGACCCTGGACATCTCCCAGGGATGTGCCTTACATAGACAGTGTGAACCCTGAGATGAAGCCACCCCATGGCTGCTCCACCTCCTGGGATCAGGTAGCTCTATCCAAAATTAGCATCCAGTCAATCACCCTCTCCTGGGAATGTTTGGACTGAAGTCACTCACTAGCTGCTGCGGCCCGCAGCATCCACTACTCAGCTGCACTGGTACATCGCCCCATCAAGACCTTCAGGATCCCCCACAGTCTGCACCTCTGCAGATTCAAGTCTCTTCTCTCATGCCACAAGCCAGGGGTAAGGGAGAATGTGCGATTTGTCACCTCCCTCTTCTGCACTGAGCTCTGTCACCTAACTGTAGGCTACAGTTCTCCCTTCACAACTTTCTTAGATCTCAGGGATCCGCCTCCCTCCTCCTTTTCTGCAAATTTCTATACTCCAGTATCTGATCTCCTAATCTCAGAGAGTTTATATGTATCTTTAAATGTTAAAAAACACAGCTAGGTTGTTTTTCCATATTGTACTTAAAACATCTAAGTTTCCAATGATTCCAAAAAACTTTTTATTTTAAATAAAAATTTTTCCATATTCAACTTGAAAAATCCCAAGAATTTACATCAGTAAATTTTAAGGATTTAAAATCATTTAGATAGCATAGCGAAAATGCAAAAAATCACTTCATAGGCCTTTGAACATTTAATAAACAGATACAATATGCTTATGCCTTTCAGTAATTTGATAATCAAAATAAAAGAAAATGAAATACTACTATACCCTAGCCAGAGTAACTAAAATGAGAAAAATTTAAAACAGCAGCAACAACAAAAAATATATGTTTTAGCTCTTTATCCCTGAACAAATGCTTAGTGAAAATCAGCTCATAAGGAGGAAAGTTTAATTCTGGCTCATGGTTTCAGAAATTTTAGCATTTGGGCACTATGACCCTATTCCTTTCGGGCCTGTAGCAACACAGTACAACATGGTGGAAGCATGTGTGGCCAAGGAAATGTGTTCATCTCATGGCAGCTGGAAGCAAAGAAAGACAGACAGGAGCCAGTAGCCTGTGTGACTTGACTTCTCCAAACTACTCCTTCTGTGAAATCTAATTTGTTCATTTTATTTTCAGTTCGGATTCAAGAACTTTGAGTTAACTAAGGTCTTTGGAAATTATATATAAACTAAAAAGAGAACAACACCATTTCTATTATACTTTTTGTCAGAAGTAGTACAGTTCAGTAGTACTTGTCTAATTCATTTGAGGAGTCTTTATACCCTACTTATTAATCCCCTGTATTTGTTGGAAAATACTTGAAGCCACCCACAAAGAGCTAAGTGTTTCTCTCATTTATAGACAGATATAGAGATAGCTTGCTGCTTCGTTTCACCAGCCTTAATAACCATAGGTGGTGGATCAAAAGTAAACATAATTCAAAAGCTCACCCAGGCAGATCTATAGGGTTCCCCTTTTTTGATGGATATGAAACATTTTCTAAACCAATTTGAAGTTACATATAAACAAACTAGAGTTTCTGTCTTCTCCCACCTATCATATATAATATGGATAAATGTATTGATGATAAATATATCCTCAATCAGCCATACAACAGAGATTTGATCTGAGGAAATTTTCTAAAGGAAAAAATTCTAGGGGACAAGAACAGGAATACCTATAAACAATACTATTGATAGCCCATTATATAAAAATTGGAAATGCACAGACTCATTAAAAATGCAGCAAGATAACAAGGAGTGATGTCTGATGCAAAGTTGAATTTCCTATAAGAAACTTCAACTGGAAAAGAAGGTCTCAACTTCAATTTAAGTTTATCTTTATTTCACTAAAGAGTCTTGTAGGAGAGTCTGTATGTGAATGAAGTTCTTATTTAATTTCACACGTGAAAAGTTACTTGGGAGAGATTATTTTAATTAATGTTAAAGAACCTTACATCAGCACTAACACTTTATTTTATATAAGAGCAGTTCCTCTAGAAATTAATGATGCATTTCATGTGTCAAGTACCTGGGTCATAAGATACCCAGATATTTAGTCAAACATTGTTTTGGATATGATTTCAAAGGTGTTTCTGGATAAGATTAACATTTTAATTGGTAGACTGAGTAAACCAGCTTGCCATTTTAATGTGGGTAGGCCCCATCCAATCAACTGAAGACCTGCAGGGAATGAAGTTGAGAAAGAGAACTTTTCCTGTTTGGCTGTTTTAGCAGGCACACTAACCTTTTCCAGCCTTTTGACTTACTGAAATATTGGCTCTTTTTAGGTCTTGAGCCTGCCAACTTTCTTATTTGTTCTCAGACCTTCAAATTAGATTGGAACTACACATTCAGTCTCCTGGGTCTCCAATCATTGGATTGCAGATATTAGTACTTGCCAGCTGCCAGAATTGTATGTGCAATTTATACACATACTCATATCCTATTAATTCTGTTTCTTTGGAGAACTGACTAATAAAGAAACTCTATGTGAATATATATATTACATTATATATATATATATACATATATATATATATATATATATATATGAGAAGATATAATAAATGTAAAATACTGTCCTGCTACTCCAGAATAATGGAATAAAGTTTTATAAGCATCAATGTTTAGAGAAACCATCTCAGAATGCAGCATGTTGTCCACAGTCTTTTAAGCAAGATTCTTCTGCCCCTAGAATGTAATACTGACAATATGCTTGACTGGAACGTAAATGATGGGGGAATCTTGTTTAGCAGGGAAGAAAAGCACTCACTTGGGAAATGTTCACTTTGAGATGTTGAGAGACCTTGGATTCATTGCATAGCTTCTTTGTACCACCTTAACTGTAAAACAGAATCATAATAATATATGCTGGGTTTCTGATAATTAAATATATATAAAGGGCTTAGAACTGTGCCTAGCCCAGAATCAATTATACAGATGTTAATCATTATTATGGATCTAGGTCTCACAAATTTAGTTTGCACTATACATATTATCGCATTAGGAATTGTCACCATATTAATGACTGGGTTTTTTAGGGTCTTTTATTTTAAAGAGACAAAAATGGGACAAACAATTAAAAATGATACAGAATTTCAAAACAAGATGATAGGAAATTAACAATGGTTATTATATTGCATAGTGTTATCTTCAAAGTAGTTGCTCAGATTACCAAGTACAGGCATGCAAAATTGATGAAATAATATAAGCACAAACTTTTCAATGAATAGAAATTAGTAGTGCAATTATCTTGGCTATCTCGTGTATATATACATATCTTTTTTCTCCTTCCTTCTTTTTTCTTTTCCTCTATCCCAGTTGTTCTTTCCTTTTGAGTAGTTTCTTTCCCTTTCACTATATCTATTATGCCTTTTTGATCTTACTTACTCTTTCAGATTCTTTTACTAGGGAGACAATATGTTTACACATGTGATTCTGATTTATTTCACTTATGAGTATGGTCTCTAGATGCATAAAAGCCTTGAGTTTATCTTTCTTTATAGCTGAGTAATACTCCATTGTAAAAAAAAATCTTTTTTATCCATTCCTTGGTTGATGGACATTTGATTTGTTTCCAAGATTTAGCCATGACAAGTTGTGCGGCTATAAACATGAGTGCACATATATCACTGTGGTATGATGTTTTTAATACTTCTGGGAAGATATCCAGATGAAGAATAGCTGGGTCAAATAGGACCCTAATCCTAGTTTTTTGAGGAACCTCCACACTGATTTCCACAGTGGTTGCACCAGTCGATGCTCCCAACAATAGTAGGGAAGGGTTCTTATTTCCCCACAGCCCCATAATGACTGTTGATGACATGAGAGTGAGTCATCATGCAAGGAATAGACTAAGGTAAAAAGACCACCAAAAAGTAATCCATTGACCATAAGAAATAAACCCAGAAGAGGAACCAGGTTTTGGCTCTGTCATGAAGATAGTTTTGGACCTCGGGATGGTATAGGATTAGACCAGTGAGAAGAAAGCTTCTTGTGCCGAGGGAAGCAGCTTCAAAGTATCCCAATGTTGTCAGCCTAAACACTACTATGGGGGCTGGGGATATAGCTCAGTGGAATAAGCGCTTGCCTAGCAAGCGCAGGGTCCTGAGTTCGATCCCCAGTACCGCCAAAAAAAAAAAAAAAAAAACACTACTATGTGGGAGACCACTAAGCCACATTCCCTTGATAAATGAAGCTCCTTTACCTGACCTGTACTTCAACCCTATTTACTGAGATATGCAGGGCTGGCTGTATAAAAACAGATGTTCATTTAATTGTCTGACAATATGTAATTGAGTCTGTCCAAGACACCAAGATGTTTCATTGCAGCAAAGCAGATCAAAATTGCCCTACCTCCATCCCACTGATGACTGGAATGGAGGCTCAAGCAAGAGCCTGTGAAATTCTAGGGCTAAGACATGAGATAACATCTCAGCTGAGGCCGTGGGACTCAAAAAGAATTATACCTTCCTGCAAGGAAGGTGCCAGCCTTGCATACATCAAGCTACCCGTCACACTGCTAATTGGAGGGCCTCTGTGTGTGGTGCAGAATTGCTCTTACAGCCATTGCAAAATTTCTCCTTACAGCCATGCCTGTAAAGTTTCTCTTCCCTAGCACTCTGCCTCAACCTTCACCCATCTCCCTGGTGGATACCAATAAAAGCTGTGAGCACTTGGACTTGGGGCCCTTTGTTCCTCCAAGAGCACCGAGTCATCCCAGGGCCTCCTAAACTGCATAGGATGAGGGCAGGGTTGGTTTTTCCTTCTAGAATCTGAAGCAAACACAGGCAAAGGCCAAGCCACTTATGTACCAACATGGCCCCTGGATTTAAGTGTCTTAACTAAGTTCTCTGTCTTTACAGTGACTGCCTGGTGCTTCTAGGTCATCTGACAATATTTTCATACTTTTATATTCACTCTTTTTTTTTTCTTTTTTTTTTTTTGCGGTACTGGGGATCGAACTCAGGATCCTGCACTTGCTAGGCAAGCGCTTATTCCACTGAGCTATATCCCCAGCCCTATATTCACTCTTAACATGTTGTTTTCAAGGTCTGTGTAGATTTCCTCTGTGTTCATCACAGCCAGTGGGTTCCCAACACAATGCAGGTCTACAGAGCTAATAGACTCTCTCAATTTCATAACCTAAAAGCAAAGCCAAGATGGATGGGACTCTAGAGCTGTGCATGTGTAAATCCTTTTGGCTGCCAGGAAGGCAAAGTGGACAGTCTTGCCTGGTGCTGCAGGCCCCTGCAGGTGTTTCCATTGTGTTCTCTTGGTGCACTTCTCGAAGATTAGTTGATGATATCTGTTTAGATCTAGGGACTCCTCTTCTTCATTCTCCTTCACCAGTGCCTTATAGTTATCAGTCTAATCTTTCACCCCTTTAGTTAATTTTATTCCTGTCTTTTATTCTGTGAGAATGAGATTATTTGATTTTGTTTTCAATGAGATCATTGTAGGCAATACCTGGCCGAAGGAGTGCTTATAGTAAACGCGAAAAAGGAAGAGACTTTCTGGACAACATTTCAGGACTCCTAGTGTGTATGGTTGGAGTTCAGAGCATAATCTGCAGGACAACAGTCAGCAGAATTAAAATCTGTTTGTTCTCAGAGATGTTTGCTTTGGCCATTGTGTCCTCTCAGCCCCAAAGCGATTACATATATTAGGTCAACTCGTGTCACATAATAAACCATTCCATTTCAGCCCTATCCCCTGACCAAAACTCTTATACAATATATTATAAATGCTTTTCTTCTGTGTTTTTGTTCTTATGTCCTTGAGCAACAAATAAATAAATGCAGAGGTCTCTGCCTGCTGCTGTTTTCCTGAAGCTCTCTTATACTGAGGTAGAAACCCTGCTGTGTCCTCTTAGTGACTGAGCTAAAGTCTTTTCTCTGAGTAATCTTTCTCATCTTCTGTGTAGCCATATTAACAGACTGCAACAGATCAGTATTTGTATGTAGAAATGTTACTAATTTTTATACATTGATTTGGTATCCTGCAAATCTACCAAATTCATTTATTAGTTGTAATAGTCTTTTGTGAACTCTTTGGGGCTTTTATGTATTGGATAATGTCTTCTCCAAGTAGAAATAATTTTACTTTTCTATTTCTAATACAGATGGTTTTAATTTCTTTCTCTTGTTTGCTTTTGTTAGTATTTTTAGTACTATGTTGAATAGAAGTGGCTAGAGTAGGCATCACTGCTTCATGCCAGACCTGAAAGAAAAAGCTTTCAGAAGTTTCCTATTAATTATAATTTTAGGCATGTGTTCTTAAACTATGGTGTTCAACATATTAGGTGTATTAAACACACTTTTAACTTGTGTTATTTTCAATTTATGTTGGACGTATTGGGATGTAAGCCCATTATAAATCAGAGAGCAGTTGTATTCAACTTTTTAAAAATTTGGGTGTTTTTTTCCCCTGGGGGAGACTAGTGGGGTTTTTTTTGTTTAATTTTGTTTTGCTTTTCTCTTTTAGACAGTTTGGCCTCTAACTCATTAGATAGCCTAGGCTAGTTTTGTGGTAGCCCTCCTGACTCAGTCTTGTGAGTGCTGGGATTAAAGTGTGTACCATCACACCTGGCTCAGTTTCAAACTTTAAAGAGCTTAAAGGCACTGGCTCTACAATTTCTTTAACATAAACATAATAGTGTTAACCCAGTGAGAACCTGAGTAGAAAGCCATAGCACACGGGCTGGAGGTACAGCTCAGTGGGGTAAGTGCTTGCCGCTAAGCACTTAAGGCCCTGAGTTTGATCCCCGGTCCTGGAAAAAAAAAAAAAAAGAAAAAAGAAAGCCATAGCACATCTATTTTAGCACAAAAAGACCTCTGAAAATTTTTAAATTAATTATACATTTAAAAATCTTTATATTTTACAAAAATAATAAGGATGTACAGAAAAAAACAGTTCTTATAATTCCACCAATCCTACAAACATTTTATATGATTTTTGCCATATTTACTCCTTTCAAAATAAAAGTAACCTTTTTTATTATAGCAATAACATTCATTTTGTCATAAGTATAAAAATAGGGAAAAAATGTTAAGAAAGTAAGTGACCTAAATCTTACCACCCAGAAATATTATACTGTGTTTATTCTGATCTTTATTTTACAATATATTTATATTCTTTATTTTATAATGTATATTTATATTCTGGGCTTTCTTATGCAACAGCGAGCAGAAACATCAAAACAACACTCAGGATTTGGAGGCAGATTTCTTTAATGTCGATGGGCACTAACAGGGAATCAACTGTACCTCAAAACGTCAGGCCTCAAAGGCCCAGGGAGGGAGGTTTTTATGGGGTTGCAAAGGGGCGATACAGATATAGAGTACTTGGCTGTTTTTCATTCGTTCCCACAATGCATCATAGTGACCAGCTGTTTCTAGGAGACCGCAGTAACAGAAACTTAACAGGAACTATTACCTGGGCAGCTAACACACTGGCTGGGCAGCATTTTTTGCTACAATTATAATTCATGAGATAAAAGAATAAGTAACTTTATATTTCACTTTCACTTTAAAAGAGAAAAGTGAGACTCAGTGTCTCCTTCTTTAAGATGAAAATTTAGGCAAACCCCATAACATTTTGGAAAAAAATTCCCTGTGATATTTGTGAAAGTACCGTCACCCTAGATCCTACTACCCAGAAATGTAATTATATATCTGAGCTTTATTTTATAATATACCTTTATGTTCTGGATATATAATTTTCAACTCACAAAAGAAAGAAGTAAATAACTTTATGATCACCTTCAACTTAAAACTGAAAAGTGTGTTAGGTTCTTTCCTTTGGATGAAAATTCAGACAAGTTCCATAACATTTTGGAAAAACTTCCTCTGATTATAGCTGCAAAAGTACAGTCACAACATAGAAAAATACAACACATCGTCCTATATAATTAAAGGATTCAGTCTGAACTACAGCCAAATCTGTCCTTCTCTAGCTCCTTCTTGGTTTGAACACGTAATACTACAATGCAAGATAGCGTGAGCAATTTCATCATTTTCCTTTTCCCTTATCATAAGCTGCCTAGAGTTCCTCAGTGTTTGAACTAGCAGAGGGAGGAGAGAGAAGAAACTGTACTATCCTAGTACTATTGTAGGCTTGCTTTGTGCTTAATAACTTTGCAGAGGTGGAAGATGGCTTAGTATTTCTACAGGTTCTTAAGCAGTCTTTCATTGTTGTGTAATTATCTTGATGTGTGCTAATGTAGATTTGCACTATTTGCCTCTCCTTTAGTTCTAGCTTCCTTTGCTAAAGTTCCCATTTACTCTCTCAGGTAGCCCTCAGAGACAGAATTCAAAATGATCCTATTTCTATCTTCCATGTGGCTTTCATTTGGTCCATGCTCATGTGATACATATTTTACCTCAAAGAACTCAAATATAAATCATTAATGCAACCACCTCTTATTAGCAACTAGACATCCTATCTCCTATCCTTTGGATTTCATAAGAAGAGTTCGTACATCAGTCCCTGTAACTTATGGCTGCATAGAACACATATCAAATACTCCAGGAGAAAATCAAAAGTCCTTTTGTATTCTCTAACTCATAATCAGTTATAACTTTGGTGGGGAGGGAAATTTTAGTAGCCATCTAATCAGTTCTCAGCCATCTATTTTAAAATCTGGATCTTACCAGGTTTTTTGTTATCTGGTGTCTCTTACTTTGGAGTCTTTATTAGCATTTTCGTTTAATAGTCTGTTCTGGATGCTTTTCCTTAGATATTTTATCCCTACATTCATTATGCTTTTGTATTAAATAAGCAATAAATACACAGATGTAACTCAGGAAATCTAAGAAGTTTGCCTTGTTAAACCAGATGTTATTCTTGGTCTTTATTCTTCTCTTCAATGTTTACTGTGTTCTGATTGTTCAATAATAGATATAATGAATTAGAATAATATCAGCATGTTTCTCTTTGTACATATCTCTTTTTGTGTTTTTAATTGTTAGAGTCATGGAAATTACAATTAAATGCCAAGTATATAGTGATCTTTATGATATATTTCAATTTGCTTTCAGAATAGTCACACACACCACTTTACAATGCCACTATGAATATATGAATATACAATTTTCACTAAACTCACAATACCAAAATGTCAACTCTTCTTTTTTTATTGTAACTAATGTAAAGTGAATTGGAGGTTCCTAAGAGTTTGAAGGGCATTAGATGACTGCATTTATCTCACAGGTTTTTGTTTTATTGAGAATTCAATTCTCAGCAATGACAATACAGAAACAGATAATGTTGGGATGTCAGATTAGATGAGCATCTAGGAAACTCACTATGTTTTTTTTCAGGTTCCAAGGCCCCTGGGTGCACTCCTTTTAACTAATCTTTTTTTCATATCCAGAGTTTTGAGCTGAACTTATAGCGGAAGATATAAGGAGAAACGTGTCTACTCCATCTCATTTCACTACATCACTATTTTTCACTAATTTTTTGGTGCCAGGAATCAAACTTAGGCACTTGCAGTTGCCACCTAGGCACTATGCCACTGAGCTATATCCCTGGCCCTCAAGTCACCTTCACTTTTGAAATATATTTTGATGGGTATGAACTTCCAGGTTAACAGTTCATTTCTTGCACACTTTAAAGATGTTGCTCCACTGTCTTCTGGTATTTTTTTTTTCTGATGAGAAGTCATCATTTTTTTTTTCATTTGTCTTTGAGATGTTTCTGCTTTTCAACAGAGCAGCTGAGGAAGCACAAAGATAAAGATCTTTGCAAAGACCTTGGCGAGCAAGACCATCACCTCAGCCATGTGTGATGGTGCATGCCTGTAATCCCAGCACTCTCAGACGGGAGGATTGCTGTGAGTTCGAGGTCAGCCTCGGCTACATAGTGAGTTCAAGGTCAGTCTGAACTACCCAGTGGGACTCTGTCTCAAAAAACAAAACAAAATGAAAAAAGACTATCGTCTTGGAGGTTGAGCCCAGTGACATCTTCCAGAATGTCAAAGCCAAACCCTATGTAAAGAAGGGCAGCCTACCTGACCAGCAGCATCTGATATTTGCAGGCAAACAGCTGAAAGATGGCACAGTCTCTTTGACCACAACATCCAGAAAGTCTACCTGCTCTTGGTGCTTTGCCTAGGAGGCTTCACTGAGGCTTCCCCACACCAGCTCACCCAGAAGTACAATTGTGACAAGATTATCTATTACAAGTTTTATTGCCACCTGTCCCTTTGTGCTGTCAATTGCCACCAGAAGTGCAATCACACCACAACACCACAATCTCTTTCACAAGAGATGGTCAAGTAAAGGCCTCCACCACTCCTTTCTTCGAAGGGCAGCTCCCTGCTCATTCTCCATGACATTAGGACCTCAGTAAAGTTTTGAGGCAGGATGATAGTATGGCTAAAACTAGCTGGGAAAGGAGATGTGACAAGATCCAGGAACACAAACACAGTACGTTCTCAGAACCCTGTATGTGGACTTCTTGTGAGAACTCAAGCAGGTTTTTGATAGGATGACTTAGATGTGAAGCCAGTGTGGGAAACATATAAAAAGGACAGTCTTCATTAAGTGCTCGCTATCCTGCCTGTTCAAGGTAGGCCACCCTACACCATAGGGTCTGTTTTTATTTTTATTTTTCCTCCTTTTTTACTTGGACCAAAGCTTGCTCTGCAGAGCCCATTTTCCCCTTATCCTTCTGTTTTTTAATAAATGTAAAACCCTGCCTCTGCCTAGGCTTGTTTCATTCAATTCTTTGTCCAGGACAGAAAGGACCTAGAAATCACCTCTGAAAGGAGACTGCAGTACCTCAGAATCCAGTAACAGTTTCACTTATGTTGACTAGGGGGAAAGTCCCTTTACTACTGGTTTGTAGCAATATCATTAAGATGTGTGTGGGTTTAAGTTTATTCTGTGGATTTAAAATTTCTATCAAATTTTGAAAGCAGCCATTATTTTAAACAATATTCCCTCTCCTTTCTAACATTCATATTTCACATTATTATACTGCTTGATATTGTTCTGTAACTTCTCTGTTTCATTTTTTAGGCAATTTTTATTGTTACATCTCTAAATTTGCTGGTCTTTTCTTTTTGTAATATGTAATCTGTTTGTATGCCTGAGTGATCTATTTTCTTTTTGCATGCTGAATTTGTGATCTCCAGGAGATCAGTTTCCCATTTGCATTTTCCTCTCTGATTTTTAAATTTTATTTATTTTTTTTTCTTTTTGAGACAAGGTCGCTATGCAGTCCAGGCTGGCCTTGAGCTCACTTTGTAGCCCAGGCTGGCCTCAAACTCTCAACAATCCTTCTGCCTCAGCCTCCCAAGTGCTGGGATTACAGGTCTGCACCACCATGCCCGGCTTTCCTCTCATTGTTCAAGGGTCGCTGGGCTACATCAAGCTTTCCCCAAAGTATCCACTGTTTCTTTGAACTCAGGAGCCCAGTTTTGCACTGTTGAGTCTTACTGAGTTTTATGATCCCTTGAAGATCCTCACCTGGAGGGGCTGCCCCTGTATGGGCACTGTACACAATCAAAGCAGCAGAGAGAAGTCTTAATGAATCCCGCAAGGAATAGAAATGTATTATATAGAAAATGCACTTTCCTGAGGGAGCAGCTCTGACATCTCTGAGGATTCTGTTTGATTAGCTGTGGAGAATGTCGTCTTTGGCTATTCGAAGTATGGAACCACGGCAAAAGAAATAATATATTATTATTTAGATGAGCCAAACAAGAAAACTATGCTTCAAAGACCCCAAAATTATAATGAAGGCATTGAGTTTTTAGTCCAGAACGTGAATGAAAGATCAAAGCTTGGGCACACATCAACTCAGCTGGCACATAAGGTTTTAGCTAAGTTACATAAGGCCTCTATTCTCAGTCAGTTCCTTTTTTCTTTTATTCTTGTGGCATGAGTGAATGAGCCTAGGACTTTGACACTAAGCTGCACCCTCCCCCCCCATTTTATGTATGCACGTATATACACGTACTTATTTAGAGACAGGGTTTAGCTAAGTCGCTAACTTGCCCCGACTGTGCTCCAACACGTGACCCTCCTTCCTCAGTCTCCCAAAGTGCTGGAATTCCAGGATCGCATCCTGAGTAGTGGTTTTCTTTACTTGAACAGAAATGTTCAAGGCAAAGATCTTATCAGTCTTTGTGCAAGTAGCATCTACTGCTATTGCTTGACAGATAGTCATAGCCTCTCAACACAAGTGCCTTCATTCTGTCTGAAGTTTTGGGTCACTCAAATATAAAAAAATAAAACAAAACAGAAACAAAAACATCGAAGCCTTTATAAATGAGGACAAAACCAGAGTGGGAGAGAGAGGGGGCGATCTCGACCATGAGGATTCTGGGAGCTGTAGTCCCGGTAACCGGCCGCGCAGGCGCATTGTGTGCCTGGAGAGGGCCGGCCAAGCCCACGCCATGGCTGGAAGAGTTCCCGCCCTGCTCTGCGAGCGCCCTCGGTCGTCCTCAGTGCGGCCGTCAGGTACTAGTGCCCGGGACTGCAGCCTGGGCTCCTCGCCGCTCCCCCGTAGGCGCTGGGCTACAGACAGCGTCTAGGGCGGGGCCGTTCCCGCTGGGCGCAGTCCCGGGCGGGCCCGCCCACCTGGAGGGCGATGGAACGGCTCTCCTACCCTCCTGCCCCGGCGTGGGCTCCGCCTCCTCAGGTCTCCTTGCCTCGAGCCGACGCGGGGCCTCCGTGGACCTTGGCGGGCCACGCGCGAGGGCCTGGGGCGCGGGGCCGGGGCTGGGGTTCGACAAACGCAGGCGGCCCTGATCGGACCTGCCGGGTCTTCCAGTCTGCGCCTTTGCTCAGGGAGAAGTAGGGCCCGGGAGGCAGACAAGGCAATGCAGAAAACAACAGTCGCGGGAGAATGTCCGCCTGGCTGCTGAGCTGACGCTGGTGGCCCTGCGTTTCCCATCGGTGACCTGCTGTGCGCCCTCGTTAACCCAGGCAGTTTTCCCTTCCTGGCTCATGTCAAAGCGTTTCGCGTGATTACCTTTAAACCGCTTGTCACGCCCTGACTAGACAGGGCGTTGGTGCATTGGTTGGCAAATGTTAGCCAATCCATGCACTGATGTCCTTAGCAAGAACATGGACCTGTCATTATTTTTAAGTAACTGTGACAACTTGGGAACCACAACAAATTAAGTTTCTTTTTATGTGTCTTGATAATTCTGCAGAGTTTAGAAACACAGAACTTGGATGAAGTAACACCATTGAGAAAAAAAATCAATGAAAAGTATGACTTTGAGAAAGTAGCTAGATATCTTCTGCATTATATCAAAAAGCAAAAGTAGAAACATAACGTAGCTACCCTCATTTACTAATAACCTATTCATTGTACTTAAGAGACTTGCTCACAGTCACATTGCTGTTAGCCAGCGTCCAAAATTGTAGTTTGTACAGCCCCCTGGGATTTTATTCTTTATACTAAACTCTTGCTTAAATATAGATACATCTTACTGTCTAGGTGGAAAGTATAGAAGAGTAGAAAGTAATTAACATCATAGCTCCAGGTGCTAGAAGTCTAGTAGAGTTTTGGTTTATTACTGATTTTTTTCTGTGTGTACATTTATACAATATTGAGCTGAATATATTCAAGTTTAAGTAGCGTAGGTTGTTCTGATTACAAAATAAATTTTAAAGGATTTTTATTGCAGAGCTCATTTGTTGCACGTTACTAGCATAATCTCTGTGACATATTGTTAAGCAGTTTATTACTTTTTACAGATTTAAAAAGAGATGATGGCTCATGTCATTCCTAATACTTTTTTAAGACCCAGAAAACCATTTAGTTCGTTGGAATTGGCAATATGTTGCTTTTTGTAGGTCTCTAGTGCTTCTGGTTTTGTTTAGTGTATCTTGTAGCTCATTTTTTCCTCATTGCCTTATAAAACAGAGCTGCTGAGAGATCAGTGTATGGGTTTGGGTGAGGGGAGTCTGTCTTCAAATTCCCTGAAATAATATACAACATCATATATGAATTTGCAGTATTCTGTGGACAAGGTGTGGTTCTCAAATGGGTCCATAACTCCCCTCCCCCTAAAAATTTATTGGTATTAAAATTTGTTAGAACAGCTGTAGGACTCGGTGGTCTCTCCATGGTCCCCAGGAGAAAATGGGGAGGGGGTCTAGAAAATAAAGAGAAGAGACAAGGGCCAAGGTCAGGTGGAGATGACTCCTTACCTGACTGGCAAGAGGAATGAACTACAATAGTAGGGGCATTTGTTTATACTCTTGCAAAGTTAGTATCATCGGAGGCAATGTGGCCTATCAACTAATGACTGAAATTGTCCAGACAGGATGTTTTTCTCAAGACTGAGGCAGCTTGACTGCTGGAGGCGCTCTGGCTCTGTCCTGCCCTCACACACATGACCAATTTCCAGCTCCAGTGGCTCCCAACAATCAGTTTCAATTAATGTTTGAAATCACATTCAATCTTATCAAGCATCACCCCTAACTGTTAGATGAAAAGTGTTTCAAACATCTATTTGAGGCAGAAGCTTGGCCCAGATAACTTGGGTAGGGCTACAGATTTGCCTAGGCTCTCAAATCTTCTTAGTAAAATATTTCAGTGGAGTTGAACATGATAGTATACACTTGTAATACCAGCACTGTGTCTGAGGCAGGAGTATCACCAAGAGTTTAAGGCCAGCCTGTGCTACATATGGTGAGATCAAAAGAACCCTGAATTACATAGGGAAACCGTGTCTCAAAAAACAAACCAAAAAAATTACTTGCATTTTCAAGTGCATAAAAAAAAAATTCAGAATTGACTTTTGGATATAAGCTAAGAACCTGAGTTACTTGCTGAAATGGTAGATTTCTTTGCCTTGTATCTGGAGTAGAGATTCTGATTTATATTTTGGGTGGGGCCAAAGAATTCCCTTTTAAATAACTTACCTGGTGAGTTTTGTATCCTCAAATTTGAGGCCCTTCTAATTATATGTAGAGGTTTTCTGGGAGATGATTCATAATTTCCATTATATTTGCAAAGAGATCCATGACCTTAAAAAAATATATCCAGAGAAACATTGGCATAAGGGAAAACCACTTTGTTGTACCTTTGAGGCTTCCTTATTGAAATCCCCCCAGATGATGTTTTTCCTTACTCAGGTCTTCAGGTCTCAGTGCCACACTCTCAATTTTGAGAGAGAAGATTTTTTTTTTTTTTTTGAGACAAGGTCTTGGCCAGCTTTGGTCTTTGGCTAGTTCAGGCTAGCTTTGAACTTACTATGTATCTCAAACTGACCTTGAGCTCATGGGGATCCTAGGGCCTCAGTCTCCCAAATGCTAGTGATTACAGGTATGTGCCACCACATACGACTAGAAGGTTTTATTTTTAATTTTTAAAAATTCTTTCTTTATTTTCCTATGTTTGTAGTACAAAATGTTTACATTCCCTGTGTGGAGTTGGTACATGTACATAACATATCATAATTCCTTTTTTCATCGTCTTTCCCTCCCCTACCTCTTGATCCCCTTCCTACTTGAGAAAGATCTATCTCCTTGTTTTATTTTGCTCTTTCTTGGAAACCATGTAATATTTAAGCTGGTGTGTCTGATTTATTTCACTTAACAGTATTGTCTCAGGGTGCATCCATTTTCCTACAAATGACTCGTTTATCTTTCATTATGGCATGATAACACTCCATTATATATAAATACCACATTTTCTTTATTCATTTATCTGTTGGTAGACATGTAGGCCCCTTCCAAGATTTAGCTATTATGAATTGTACTGCTATAACCATGGGTATGCATGTATCACTATAATATGATGTCTTCAACTCTTTGAGGAAGATGCATAGAAAGGGAATAGCTGGGACAAGTTGAATTTCTAGGTTTAGTTTTTTTGAAGAATCTCCATACTGATTTGCATAGAAATTCCCATATTACATTCCAGTATTATTTTTCCACACCAATATCTTTTTTTTTGTGCTTAGTAAAATCCAGTGACATGGCCAGGGGTGGTGGCACATGCCTGTAATCCCAGGACTCAGGAGGCTGAGGCACAAGGATTGCCATGATTCAAGGCCAGCCTGGGGTACACAGTGAGTTCAAGCCCAGTTTGGGTACATAGTAAGTTCAAGATCAGCCTGAACTACAAAGCAAGACCTTATCTCAAAATAAAAAACAAACTAGTGATATGATAACAGTCTGTTTTTAAGATGTGCACATATTTTCTTGGCTTAACTAAACCTTGCTCTTCCCTACTTTTCTGATAACTTTTTTTTTTATTTTTTTATTTTTTTTTATTTTTTTATTTTAGAAACATAAAAGTACAAAAACCTATTGACAAACAGACACCCATTATCATAGAAAATAGTACAATCACAACTAATCTATAGACAAGGTGATATGGTCTCAACAGTTGTTGTTGCTTTATCCATTGATATCTTCGAATTGTAGATGTATGGACCCATATACAG